>RJVU01053075.1:2181652-2265532 GCA_003731715.1 Anabarilius grahami
ATCTATAACCCACATACATGTTGTTTTTATGTTTATTAGAGGCTGAATTCATATCAAATTCTGCCAAACTTCCCATACTACTTCTATATAGGGTGTCTACTTCATAAATTGTATGAAAATTATGGAAATATATGGTTCAGATCACTCAAACCTTTATATGGTCACCAATGGAGCTTGGATGTCATCTAGTGAAAAAGTGTGGTACTGCGCCCAAACAAAATCTTACTGAAAGCTCATTTTTTGAGATATTAACCTGAAATTTGTAACACAACTTGTTCAGATTTTTGGCTTTGATTTCCTTGCAGTTTTAGAGTAACTGTTTGTGCAGTTTTACATTTTACATTTTCATAAACTTAAACTTCTATAACTTTTTTTCTTTTTCACTTACATAAGTTATTTCACTTCTACAATAATCTGCCAAATTTCATCTTTAAAACAAGACCAGCCTTATGTCTATACTCCAAAGTATTCTTGAATTACAACCATTTTAGTTTGGATAGTGCATTTTCTTGTCTAAAAAAAAAAGTGGGGGTGACAGTTAACAGGTTAAAGGTGCAATGTGTAAAAATTTTGCAGTAAAATATCCATAAACCACTAGGCCAGTGTTATATATTTTGTTCACTTGAGTACTTACAATATTATGTTTCCAACTATTTGTAAATCGTGAGAAAATTGCAATTTTATCCAAGGCCGTGTGAGATTAAAGTTAGTTACTGAAAAGTTACTACTACACAGGACTGACCTGAAGGAAAATGCTAAATCTGAATGCAGGTAATAAACTCGCTCACTCGATCTCTTTCTCACAATACTCTTCTACATAATGCAGTAAGCTTCAATGAACAATATCAGTTGAGAACATACAGTTTACGTTGCTAAGAGTGGCTGCTAAGGGTGTGTAGTGATACACAGAACCGTTAGGTGAAGCGGTCGTGTTTTCTCGTGAATAAAACAGCTATTGGCCAATCAGAATCAAGGACAGGAACTAACCGTTTCATAAACTTATTTAAAGAACAAACACTTGAACTAACGCCAGCGTCTAAAATGACAGAAACCATCTTTGTAAATGTCTTTAAAAACTGTTTAAAGTGTAATTTGATTGTTTAGTTTGTCTCGCGTCCCATTACATTATATGGAGAGGGTGGGGTTTATGACCTATACTGCTTCCAGCCATCTGGGGGCGATCGAGACGCTTTAGCTTCACTTTTCAGGACTCGTGTGGCACTCTTGGTTCATACAGACAGTATTCGAGATGCTACTGTAAGTTGCAGTGTGAACGGGACATTTCGAGACTCATACCTGTAAGTAAATGCGGTTGTAAATGCGGTTGTCAATCCCAAAAACTGAAAGTGTGAATGTAGTAGGGCTTCCCCTAATAGTTCACTAAGTGTTAGTCGACGAGAACTGGCTTAGTCAACCAAAATTGGTATTAGTCTTTTAGTCACAGAAAAAAAGAAACCCTCCACAGAAAGTGGCAAAATCACGCAGTCTGTGACGGACAGATAGTTAAAGGGTTAGTTCACCCAAAAATGAAATTTCTGTCATTAATTACTCACCCTCATGCCGTTCCACACCCGTAAGACCTTCGTTCATCTTCAGAACACAAATTAAGATATTTGTGATGAAATCCGATGGCTCAGTGAGGCCTGCATAGCCAGCAATGACATTTCTTCTCTCAAGATGCATTAATGTACTAAAAACATATTTAAATCAGTTCATGTGAGTACAGTGGCTTAATATTAATATTATAAAGCGACGAGAATATTTTTGGTGCTCCACAAAAAACAAAATAACGACTTATTTAGTGATGGCCGATTTCACAACACTGCTTCATGAAGCTTCGGATCATAAATGAATCAGTGTGTCCAATCAGCTGTTCGTTTGGCAGTTTGACACGCGATCCGAACCATTATTCGACACAAAAGATTCATAACGCTCCGAAGCTTCATGAAGCAGTGTTTAGAAATCTGCCATCACTATATAAGTCGTTATTTAGTTTTTTTGGCGCACCAAAAATATTCTCGTCGCTTTATAATATTAATATTGAACCACTGTACTCACATGAACTGATTTAAATATGTTTTTAGTACATTAATGGATCTTGAGAGAGAAAGTGTCATTGCTGGCTATGCAGACCTCACTGAGCCATCGGATTTCAGCAAAAATATCTTAATTTGTGTTCTGAAGATTAACGAAGGTCTTACGGCTGTGGAACGACATGAGGGTGAATAATAAATGACTGAATTTTCATTTTTGGGTGAACTAACCCTTTAAGGGCAGGAAATCCAAACATTCGCCAATCATTCATCGACCTCAAATATGACTTATCACTTGAAACATGTAAGTAGTAGCGACTTTACAGTGTCGCACGCTCTTAGGCCCTGTGTCCACCAAAGCGTTTTTTCCAGCGGCTAGCGTACTTTTCCAATTGTTTTCAATGGGAGCGCCGCTTTTTTTAAATGGCAGGAGCGTAACGAGGCGCTGAGCGTCTTTTTCACGCTTAAACACTGAGAGCTCTACGTTTTTTACTGGTCGCCTCGAGTTGAAGAATGTTCAACTTTGAGTAAAATGCTGCGCTCATCACTGTCACTTTTTAGCCAGCCGTCCAATCAGAGTGGAGGAGGGGCGGGACAAATACAACACTGACCAACTGTCACAACATTCTTGCTGTACAACGACATCAACAAGCAGAGAACAGAACAAAATGGATGAGAAATTAATATTGCTGGTCTCCGAACATACAAAGCAAGTATTTCACATTGTGTCGACATTTTTAGTCTGAAACAAATTGCCTGCAAAATCAATTATAAGTAACAGTGCCGCAGATATTCAGTATCATAGCAACAAAGCGTCTCAACTGGAAAAAAAACGCTGCTCAGCTGAAGCGCTCTCAAGTGCTCACAGATGGGTGTTTTAAGCAGAGTGCCTAGTGTTTTCAGCTGGCTAAAAATGCTTTGGTGGACAACACTGCCTTAACCTAGATACATTTGCACTATTATTTGTAGAGATGTTCCGATACCCCATTTCCATTCCCGATACCGATTCCGATACCTGAGCTCAGGGTATCGGCCGATACCGAGTACCGATCCGATACCTGGGTGTGTATCTGTATATATATATACACTACTAGCCCTGTATGAATTGATAGAATTATTTATGGTGTGCTTCAGACTTATCCCTTAATAAAACAAGAACAAATACATACAGTGAACTAGAGTATTTTTATTATCTGACATACATTTGTCAGTTATATTATTTATTTATTTTAAGTGAAAAAGAACTTCAAATGCAGCCACAAATCTAACATTGTAAACTGAAAAAGGTATATTAGTTTTACAATATAACTATAAAAACAGTACAACAAATAAATCTAGGAATATAATTATATAAGAAAATAATCTCTTTAAAACTTGAAGTCCAGAAACAATTTTGTTAAATAAAAATCTCACGTTTTCGACGACTGACAGCAGCTGGTCATCCAGAACAATAAACCCGACAATTTTGTCGGTTATCTTTATTTGTCTTTTGAAAACTTTTCTCTTTGTTTGAATGAAGCTGGCACGCCTCATCCTTCTCCGTCTTAAGCGCGTCAAACGCCCGAATCGCGCCGCAGGAAGTCAATTCGCGTCTTTGCATTGACTTAACATGTAAATCACTCGCGCTTATCGCTTCATTCGCGTCTGGTGTGAACGCAGCATTAGCCTTTATGTAACCATCGTGTTGCGCGGGGTGACGCGTCTTCAAATGCTTTATTAAGTTATTTGTGTTAAAGTTGCCAATACTTGTACCACTCGAAATTGCAGCATTGCATATGAGACATGTCGCCGTTTTACTGGTCTGAAATACTGCCAAACAGCAGACATACTGCTAGGCGTTTTCACTTCTCCGCTGCTCTAAACAGTGGTTGCTTGTGGCAACACAGCACAACTTCCTGTGTTTGCATTCTGAGCCGCGAAGAAGAATTGATTTCCGATTTGCTGCGTTAAGCAAAGATAGCGGGCACAACTAGGTATTGTTTAAGAAAATGGTATCGGATCGGTACGTGAGTTTAATTACTCGCCGATACCGATGCCAGAATTTTTTGTGGTATCGGTGGTATTTCCGATACTAGTATCGGAATCGGAACAACCCTAATTATTTGGCGCATATTCAAGTGTTTGTGTGGAGAGTGCGCTAACTGCATTGCATAGAGGCGCCGGTGCGATCACTTGCATTTAACTTAAAATACTAAGTCATTTTGGGTCGTACAGATAAGAATAATCCAGCATTCGAAATTGTAAATGGTTTGTTTTTATTTCTGTAAACTCACAATAACAACAAAACATTGTCAAATAATGTAAACAAACTTTGTAAAATAATGAAAACAAATAGGATGCGCTTGAGTGCACCACAAAAATTAACCAAAACTCAACATATACTTGCCTCACAGAGACGAGAAATATATCTGTGGAAAGCTTGAAATGTCTACTTTTAAATATTCTCAGATTATGTAATCCGTATGAAAAGTGCGTATAGGCTCGTCCACTACTGCGGAGATGACGAATCAGCATCATCGACAGCATCATCTCTGCAAACACACAAAACACTAGTTTATCAATAAGTTATTAAAATGTTTAGTTTATACAAAAAACGCCACATTCATAATCATTACATTTACTGGTGCAAGCTTTATGTGTGCGCTTGAGCGGTAATTAGGCTATGCATTATACTATGTACTATATATTGGCGATTAAAGGCTCATTATTATGATTTATATGGTTTATTAATATAAACAGGATTAGTCGACTAATCACTTAAATGAACAACTACTAAATCTCAGCAATTTGATAAGATATCACTTTCAGTTTCCTTCAGTTTAATAAAAGGGATAGTTCACTCAAAAATGAAAATTGTGTAATCATTTACCTCACCCTCAAGTTGTTCCAAACCTGTATACATTTCTTTGTTCTGCTACCTGTGTTAATTTCTGCTGAACACAAAGGAAGATATTTGGAAGAATGTTTGTAACCAAACAGATCTCGCCCCAGAGTATTTTTTTCCCTGCTATGTTAGTCAATGGGGGGGCTAGATCTGCTCGGTTACCAACATTCTTCCAAATATCAAAGAAATGTATACAGGTTTGGAACAACTTGAGGGTGAGTAAATGATGAATCTATGAATCTAACTATCCCTTTAATCATTAGCTTTTCATCAACTCACAAACCCCCTGCTGTTCCCTCCCAGACCCTGGATTGGGAAACCCTGTTGTTAGGACCATCTTCTTTCAGATCTTTCTCCTCCAGGCATTTTTCTCTATCCAGGAGCTTCGTCATGTTACAGACAAACCTGTGATGACCTGTCTTGTTTCACAACTGTGATATTGATAAGAGTTATTGTCCTCTAAATAGTATTTCTGAACTGCACGTTGCCCATTTCTGTCTGTAAATCTTAGTATCTGGCTGAATGATGTGGCGATTGACAGGTTTTGCCATGCTTGTGTAACAACAGCTTTAATGACTTGCGCAAAAGCGATGCCTCGTTTCTAAATTACATAACTTCCCCCACCTCCTGGTGCACAATGAATAAGATGGTCAGGAACCGGTAATGTCAATGTGATAATCCGGTTAATGATTAACAGTTTTCTAGACATAAACACCTTTATGGCATATCATACTCAGACATCCTACAGTGATTGCTGTCTGCATAAGAAACAACAATCTATAGTACCTAAATTGCTATATTGCATTTGTTGCGACAAATGGTGTGATAGTTGAAGGGAGTGCCACGAGCATGAGAGAATGTAGGAGTAAGAGTAATGCGATTTGTTCTTTCCGAGGAAGCGGCACGTGTGGCGCTCACAGGTGTGGATGCATAGATGAACGTGACAGATATTTCCTTTTTACGTGGGAGTTTTAGGTTCTGTTTCCCCTTTCTTAAATTCTGGCTTCACCAAGGGTTTCCCCTCAGGTGAAAGGGGTTTCAGATGAGTGCACTAACATTGAGCAAACTTTGTTGTGGGGAGGAAGTGTGATGGCTGGTTGCTTGGCTGGCCAAGGTGACAGGTTCTTTCTTGGTTAGCGTTATTCACTCACTACCTTTTCCCGTTAGCATAGTGAATAAGCCGAGTCCTCTGTGTGGGTTATTTTTTTTGAAGCAAACGAAACTTATAGCTCATAATTTCTGTGCATAATAATCAGTTTCTGATAAATAAGTGCAAGATTACCTTGTGGACTGGAAAGGTGTTGCTGAAGAGTTGAGAAGGAATTGCTTGTCACTCTACGCTATCTATATGGAAATGGTGATTATTCTGCTGCCCTATCTCAACTGACTCGCACACCTATTCAAATGTTCCAGAACAGTAAGTGTGGTTATGCTATCATTGTTTGCCATCCTGGAGAGTTTGAGCACTTTGTGCACCACTGATGTGATCTAGAGGAGCCTATGCCACAGGTCTGTTTTATTATATGAATTGTTTGCTTGAGGTTACCGGAGGGTGATTGGAAATACTTTAGGCTGCATCAAGACTTTGTGGTGTTTTTTTTTTTGTTTGTTTTTTCTCAGAATGAATATAATTTTTTCCTAATGAACATTATTATGCTGTTTAAAATTACTTGTAGCTAGGGCTGGGCAATTTTTTTTGGATTAATTCCAATTTAATGTTTTTCCACGATTTTATTATTTTTAAATCGAGAAATCGCGGTTTTGAATAAAAATGTTAGCAAACATTATAATTAGACATATGTTGTAGGGCTGGGCGATATATCGCATGCGATTGTCACGCGCATCGCCATCACCTGCTTTCAAATGGAGCGCCATTTATTAGACAGAACCGTAGATCACTGACAAGCTACGCAATATCGCGTTCATATCGCAGATGAATCGCCTTCGATAATGAACGCGATATTGCGTAGCTTGTCAGTGAACAACGGTTCTGTATATTAAATGGCGCTCCATTTGAAAGCATTGATTGTCGATTTCAGGGAACCAGCTTTATTGACGAAATGCACGTGACAATCGCATGCGATATATCGCCCAGCCCTAATATGTTGACAGTTTAGCAATGATAACCGTTAAAACAAGAAAATTATCCGACCACATGATGGCGCACCTGATTAACTGCTCTCGTGTGACACTCTATGAATGTAGAACACATCACTAAGCGGCTGTTCGCTCAGGAACGCGTTATTGCGTTGGAAAAAAAAAAAAAGACGAGACACTAGGCAAAGCAAAGTTATTAAATGTGAGTTTAATTTTTTTTTTTTTTTTACTTGAGCTCCGCATTTAGAATGCCGTTTCGTGGGTAAAAAGCTGCAAAAGACGTGAGACATGAGTACAACAGCCAAACATGTTCTCAAAATATAAAAACAATAGGAAAAATAGTGCAATGGAATGCAAAAACCTGTAAAGAACTACTACTGTATGTTTGATATTTCATGTTTGCATCATGGTGACAGGCTGAAAGGTGCTGTTATTTTCTGTTTTTACAAAGCATTTGCTGTTAAAGGATTAGTTCAGTTTCAAATGTAAATTACCCCAAGCTTTACTTGCCCTCAAGCCATCCTAAGTGTATATGACTTCTTTCTAATGAACACAATCGGAGAAATATTAATAAATGTCCTGAAGCATCTGAGCTTTATAATGGCAGTAACTGTTACCAAAGGAGTATGAGCTGAACAAAGTGTATCCACTCACATCCATCCATCATAAACATACTCTACACGGCTCCAGGGGGTTAATAAAGGCCTTCTGAATCGAATCACATGATTTCAAGATGAATGACGGTGTGCGTATGAGTGGATTTCAATTGCGGAGCTGCAAGTTTTTATCATGTTTTGTCCATCATTACAGTGGAAATGACAAGATTTCACGACCAGCAAGTAAACACAACAGTGTTCCTTTTGCTGCTTAAACTGACAGAAATGGACATTTTACTGTGTCTTGTTGTCCAAAGAGGTGCCAAGCATAATTAAATACCAGTGAATTGACTAAAGTGATATTTTTGAAAATAAGGCATTTCAATATCTGACTAATAACCTTTTCATCGACATTAAAGTGAAATTACTGAAGCCTGGTAAAAAAATGCTCATTTAAAAAAAAACTAAAAAAAACATGGTTAGAGGTTTTTGCAATGGAAGTATTAATTTCTTTAAAAAAAGAAGAAAAAAAAAGTACTAACCCCAAACTTTTGAATGGTAGTATATTTGGACAAAATAGTATAAAATTGTAATCTTGGTTATCGGCCATAAAAATGAAATAATAATTATTGGCTTTTAAGTTTTGGCCAGACTTTTAATTTTGGTGCGACCCCAATATTGTTCAATTTTAAAACCATAAACCAAAAAAGTACAATGTATTAAAAAGCAAAAGAGCATATTACCTACATATAAACTACAGTCCTATTTGCTCATCTCTTTTTTTATGTCCTTGGCATAAAATGTGCTTTTTAGCCTTAAATTTTGTAGTCTGCAAACACAATTTGTGAAGTATAAAAACTTTGAATAGACTCAGAATCTAATGCTTGACAAGCATTCATCACCCTGACGTTCAGTCTCTCTGTAGAAACCACATCATTTCCATCTCAGTAAATTGTATTTACATAGTAGTACACCTGAATGAAAAGCAGGCACTATAGCAAACTGCTCTCTGTACTAAGCCTGTCACACATTTCCAAGATAATATTGTCTGGCCCTGTAATTTCACTGATGCAGCCTGCCTATCTTTTACTTGGCTGGTATCCGTACAGTGTGGTTTTGTGTATCTGCACAATTTGTCATGTGTTCATAGCCCGGCTATGAAATGTGATATTCAATGAGGGCTGTCTCTTCCATTATCTCAGAAACCTCTCTAAAAATAGACCCATGCATCCAGACACCATGCTATAGCCTACTACATAGTCCCATTAGCCCCGTCTTTCTGGCAACTGCTCCCATCAGCCTCATCCTGCTGCCAAAACTTGGTTGAATGAACTCATGATGCTCATTTTTAGCTGTCTACACATTATTTGCTGTTCAATAATTTTTTAGTCAGTTTCAGTAGTAATAAAGTGTCTGATGTAAATGGTCGAGACTTACGCAGTTGTCATAAACCACAGCTCTCATTAGTGTTTGAAAAGCCTTCCAAAATAAGTCTGTACAGGTTAAAGGTAAATGATTTTCATGAAGTTCGTGGAATACGGATGTCTTGTGAAACATTCATTGTTCTGCTAGTAGGCACCTGCTTGAGTGCCTTTTAGTCATCTTGTAAGTTCCTTGCTTGCTTGTCTTAAAGGGCCAGTTCACCCAAAATTGTAAATTCTCTCATCTTTTACTCACCCTTATGTCTTCCCAAACCTGACTTTCTACTGTGGAACACAAAAGAAGATATTTTGAAGGTTTCAGCCTTTTTTTGTTCATACAGTAAAAGTCGAAGGGGTCCAAAACAACATTGGATCCCTCTGACTGTCATTGTATGGAGGAAAAAAAAAAAAACTTTTCTTTAAAATATGTTCTTTTGTTTTCCATAGAAGAAAGTAATACCTGTTTCACACTGGACAGGATACGCAAGCAGAGTGGAGGAAGCACAGAAGATGTGTGTGCAGAGCGGGAGCAGCATGCGCCCATTGTGCTTTCACATTTGTCGTGCACAGCTTAACCGCGTACACTGCTTGTGTACTGCAAATACAGATGAGTGTGTCGTCCACTGTGCCACCTTTTTCAGGTGTTTTCCTCTGACCACTGTCTGTCACATGCTTTGATTTATGATGGACAGCATACTCTGCTGCGACGTGACAGCGTTCCCCTCCTTCTGTTCCGCGTACATGCTGTATGTAGTTTAAATGATGAAAGTAATCTTAAAGTTAAGATATATCTCTAGTTTTAATAATTTAAACAGGCCTTTGAAGTTTGTAAACTTCTGGCAATGATGTGTTTTCATGTATTTTATTAATTTGGTGAAATTCTTTACAACCCGAATTCCGTAAATGTTGGAATGTTTTTTTAAATTTAAATAAAATGAAAACTAAAAGACTTTCAAATCACATGAGCCAATATTTTATTCACAATAGAGCATAGATAACATAAAAAACGTTTAAACAGAGAAATTTTACACTTTTATTCACTAAATGAGCTCATTTAAAATTTGATACCTGCTACAGGTCTCAAAAAAGTTGGCTCGGGGGCAACAAATGGCTGAAAAAGCAAGAAATTTTGAAAAGATTCAGCTGGCAGAACATCTAGCAACTAATTTTTAATTGATATCAGGTCTATAACATGATTAGCTATAAAAGGGATGTCTTAGAGAGGCAGAGTCTCTCAGAAGTAAAGATGGGCAGAGCTGTGAAAGAGTGCGTAAAAAGATTGTGAAAGATTGTTCCTCAACGTCAAATTGCAAAGGCTTTGCAAATCTCATCATCTACAGTGCATACCATCATCAAAAGATTCAGAGAAACTGGAGAAATCTCTGAGCGTGAGGGACAAGGCTGAACACCTTTATTGGATGCCCGTGTTCTTCGGGCCTTCAGACGACACTGCATCAATCATCGGCATGAATGTATCAATGACATTACTAAATGGGCCCAGGAATACTTCCAGAGACCACTGTCGGTAAACACAATCCGCCGTGCCATCTGCAGATGTCAACTAAAGCTATATCATGCAAAAAGAAAGCCAAATGTGAATATGGTCCAGAAGCGTCGTCATGTCCTGTGGGCCTGTTTCAAAGTGGAAAAGTGTTCTATGGTCAGACGAGTCCAAATTTGACGTTGTTGGAAATCATGGACGCCGTGTCCTCCGGGCTAAAGACGAGGGAGACCTTCCAGCGTGTCATCAGCATTCAGTTCAAAAGCCAGCATCTCTGATGGTATGGGGGTGCATAAGTGCATACGGTATGGGCAGCTGGCATGTTTTGGAAGGCACTATGAATGCTGAAAGGTATATAAACCTTTCACCTCTCATTCCAACCAGATGATCCGACGGTTGCTGGTCGCATCGCAGCCTGCCTGACAGCCATTTCTGCCTGGATGAAGGACCACCACCTTCAACTCAACCTTGCAAAAACGGAAGTGCTTGTGGTCGGTGCCAACCCAACACTTCATCATAACCTTTCAATTCAACTTGGGTCGTCAACCATTACTCCGTCCAGGACAGCCAGGAACCTTGGAGTGGTGATGGATGATTGTTTAAGCTTCACAGATCACGTTGCAACAACAGCCCGGTCCTGCAGATTTGCCTTGTACAACATCAGGAAGATTAGACCCTTCCTATCGGAGCATTCCACACAAATTCTTGTCCAAGCTCTTGTTCTATCCAGACTGGACTACTGTAATGCTCTCTTGGCTGGCCTTCCAGCATGCACTATCAAGCCTCTACAACTGATCCAGAATGCTGCAGCAAGACTGGTCTTCAACGAACAGAAGAGAGCGCACGTCACTCCTCTCTTCATCACTCTGCATTGGCTGCCAGTAGCTGCTCGCATCCGCTGGCTCTGCACCGCTATACCTTAACTCACTACTTCAGACTTACATGCCCTCCAGAAACTTGTGTTCTGCAAGTGAACGGCGCCTTGTGGTGCCATCACAAAGGGGAAAAAAATCTCTCTCACGGACCTTCTCCGGGTCTGTTCCTGGCTGGTGGAATAACCTGCCGCGCTCTATCCGAGCATCTGAGTCTCTAGCCATTTTCAAAAAAATGCTAAAGACATATCTTTTTCGTCAGCACTTGACCCAGTAATAGTAGCACTTACTTTGGTTTTTATTCTTCTTCCATCTATTTGTGTATTTTATATAAAAAATAAAAAATAAACACTTTACTGACATAACTGTGACTTCACACAGCACTTACATACTGTTGTTCTCATGTTGAGTTTGATTTGATTCTACTGTTCTCATTTGTAAGTCGCTTTGGATAAAAGCGTCTGCTAAATGACTAAATGTAATAAAGGTTTTAGAGCAACATCTGCTCCCCTCCAGACGATGTCTATTTCAGAGAAGGCCTTGTGTATTTCAGAAGGACAATGCAAAACCACATTCTGCAAATATTACAACAGCATGGCTTCGTCGTAGAAGAGTCCGGGTGCTGAATTGGCCTGCCTGCAGTCCAGATCTTTCACCTATAGAGAACATTTGGTGCATCATTAAATGAAAGACGACCACAAACTCTTCAGTAGCTAGAAACCTATATCAGGCAAGAATGGGACCAAATTCCAACACCAAAAATCCAGAAACTCATAACCTCGATGCCCAGACGTCTTCAAACTGATTTGAAAAGAAGAGGAGATGCTACACCATGGTAAACATGCCCCTGCCCCAACTATTTTGAGACCTGTAGCAGGCATCACATTTAAAATGAGCTCATTTTGTGCATACAATTGTAAAATGTCTCAGTTTAAACATATGTTATCTACGTTCTATTGTGAATAAAATTTTGGCTCATGTGATTTGAAAGTCTTTTAGTTTTCATTTGATAGAAATTTAAAAAAACGTCCCAACATTTCCGGAATTCTGGTTGTGTTGTTTTGTTAACTCAGGTGTATTTTGACCAAAAACAATGCTCTGTGGCTTTAGTTTAGCATAAGTGGGGCAGCAAAAATAGACTCGCCAAAAAAAAAAAAGTGCTGCTTATGCTCCGCTTTTGCGTCCAGTGTGAAACAGGCCTAAGTTATACAGGTTTTGGGTAATTGAACTGTTTTTTTGGTGTTCCGGGTGCCATGTTCTCAGGTGATCCATTGAACCAGTCGTAGTAAAGTTCTTTGGCAACAAGTTGCCTCTCGATATTTGGTGTGAGAGAAATGTGGTGAAGGATACAATTTGTTTACAAAGTTATGAAATAATAGATACTTATTCGGAATGGCATTTAAGGTGAAAGTATTTGTAAAGATTGTGTAGTCTTGTGCCTGTGAAGTTCATTACTTTTCTAGTGTTGATTCCCTTTCGTTAGACTCGCATATGGAGCATATAGTAAATATATAAATCTGGTCAATGTACAGTATGATGGTGTGGTGTCAATCATGCTGCACCTGGCGGAAGTAAAAATATCATATTGTGAATTATTAGCCAAATGTATTTAACTAGTCAAACATGATTTCTTTTTCTTTTTTCCCAACATCTTCCTGTAATACGAGCTCTAATTCCTCCCCATATTGTGCCCCTTTTTAAACATTTATTTATCGAGTGATATTCATTTCTAGACTATGCACAAAGTGTTTGCTTGTTTGTTTGTTTTTTTTAAAATCTGACTTGCGATTCATGTTCAGTCTAATTTTCTATAACAGAATAGCCTGAGGATGTCTGTTGATGGACTGGTTTTTATTTTCCGTGGGGGCGGGACACATATTCATGAGACTTAATAGGTAAAATGAGTCTGATTAATTTGTTTTCTTTATATTATTATTTGGTCCACTGCGCCTAGGCATATTAATTGTCCAGTTGAATGTTCAATTGCATTATGGGTAATAAACCCCACCATCCTCGGACCTAGTCATAATTGCACAACCAACAACATTTTTTGTTGATGTTCTTGCTAATTTTATTACTGTAATTCATTTTAAGAGCCACGTCTTGATGCTACCTCATATTAAGCACCTCTCTATCTAACTCCTAACATTACGTTCAGAGCTTTAGAGTGTGCGTTTATGGCTTTGCTTTCCTCCCTGTTTGTATTTTGTATCAATATCTCCTCATTGAGACTTCAAAGGCATTCCTTCAGGTTGGTGTATGTTTTCCCTTCCTGACAGTTGAAGTCCTTCGAGGCCTCACCTTTCCCCTAAAATCCTCATGTTTGTGTTGCTTGTCGGCTAAAGTTTGTGTCTATGGGAAAATGAGGCATTAGGAATGCAGAGGAACGTTCATGAGATGAAGGCCTATCATCTGTACAAATAGACCGATGCCAGTGTAAGTCAAATAAACACACAAAACATTCTTCAGCAGTTACACTATTGACAAGCTTTTGTTCCCTTTCATGTTTCTGACAGTGTAAGAACGTAAAACCCAAACAAACATGCATTAGCATTTCTTTTAAACAGTCAAACAGGCCAATACTGGTTCAGATTGGCATTTTGTAGTTATTTCTAACACATCTATTTACAGCAAACATGCTTGTGTTGGCAGCCTGAATGACACCATTTAACTCATGGTTTTTTTTCCACGCTTGTGGACAGGTTGCATTACATTGTAATGCGTTCATTATGTACCCTGTATGTTTCAGTGCATATTTGACATGTTTTTCATGCACACTAATGTTCTCTCAGTTGTTTGTGAAGCAGGATATTTGTGCAATCTGCATTGGATACCTTTTTGCTCCACATTTCCTCCTCTGTGATCAGTGAAGCGCTTCATCCCAGCATGTCTTTTACTGCAAGTGACATTTTTTTCCTTTTATAAATGGATAGTAGTTCTGGATGCTGATTGGTCCATTCAGTGTAACCTTGATGTGAAATAAATTGCTTAATGAATTGCTTAGTCACAATGAAACAGAAGTAGCAGATGTTTTGTTCTATATTGTGTTATCTTAGTGAAACGGAATATCGGGGGAAAAAAGACAAATTTGACTTTTTTTTATTTTTTATTTTTTTTATTTATCATCAATGTTATGTAGTGACTGTTTTTATAAAATTAACAACACTAAAAGTTAAGAATATATTCAGGATAGTGGTGTCAAGTACTGACTTTGGTACTGAAATTTAAAAAATGTAATGCTTTGGGCAGATTCGTAAACACTTGATTGGCCATTGTGTTCACACGCTCAACAGACACGTCTGTGATTGGCTGCAATAATCAACGCTTCAAAAACATGTTGTAAATAGACATCAATGACGCTCTTCACTGAACGCTTGCACAGATACACACGGGAGCGTTTGAAAGCAGGCATCTATCAGCGGACTGAAAGCGTCTATCGGCACTCAAAGGGTCACATTTTTAAAACTTCATTGCCGATTTAGTATCGAATTTGGTACTTTTGACAACACTAATTCAGGGGTTAAAGGAGTTGCAGACACGTTGCATCTTGCCTAAACAAAAGTCGTTGTGTTTTTGTTTACAATGCACGATTCCCCTGGTGCATCATAGCATAATTAAACCTTTGGGCCAATTAGGATGTTTTGTTAGATAATCTTATTTTAAATGAGTGACAAAGTATTTCACACAAAGCACATTGTGCTGTTGCTGTAGTGACTCCAACTCTTAGGGAACATGTGGCATTTATTTAAGCGTTAATACTTTGGATCAGTACATCTTCTGTTTTACACTTGGAAAAGAGGACTAATTGCCTATTCCATGCTTAGTCCATATCTTTCATGCTAATTATTTTATGGACCTCAACACCATGTATTCAACCTCACACCAATCTGAAATTTGTCCTTCGTTTTCAGTGAAAGTGCAACACAGTGTCTGTCATCCGAAACAGGCAGCGGCTGTGTTAGCAGCACTAAATAACAAGCACTCAAATCCCACGAGCTCTGTTCTGGTTCACATTCATGTCAGGAGAGGGGTTGCTTGTTTGTCTAGAGATTTTCTTCGCTGTTTACTCTAGCTGTGTTGCTTTTTGAGCCGTTCCCCCGCCCTCCCAGCTGTTTACATAAGGCCCTCCCTGTGTATTATGGCACCTGCCAGATCTGCAGATCGTACCACCTGGTTAATGTTAAATTGCTCCAGAAGGAAGATGTTTGTTAATAAACACCAAACCCTGGGCCCCAATGTTTACTGTAGTCATGGTGGCAATCAGTTATTTAACAAATATCGGCCCCTGCTTGTGTGGGAGAGTGTTTAACTATGTACGAACCAGCCAATGGAGGGCTATATGAAGCGCTTGGGGTTGAAAGAAATAAGTATTTATGAAGTTAAGATCTATATTTTTATGTAACTTCAGCTTTCGTATGACCAGTTCACCTTTAAACAAGTAGACTGGGCTGGCTTCCCGCCGACATGAGGATTGGATAAAAAGAGAACCTTCAACATATCATCGTTTTTCAACAGTACATGTAGCCCACGCAGCTGCATTGTCTTAAATGGTTTATTTTAAGCTTCGTGGAAGGCAGGCAGACAGGTTCTACCAATATTCATAAGAACCTGCCTCTTGTGGTTGTATGTGCTGAAAAATACTTTAACTATTTGTTTGAAATAATAGCGCTTCGAATTGAGTCCTTTTTTTTAAATTATTCAAATAGTGAGCAATATACGGATTGATTAATTTGCAATTAATCTCATATGTCAATATTTGCCCTCAAATAAAAAGAGATTATTCAAAGATTAAAAAGTGGCTTTAAAATAGTTTTTGTCAATATATATATTTTATATTTTTTGTATTTGGTATATTGTTTGTTTGACTTATTGTCATAACGTGTTCTTACATTCTATCTGCAGTATTTGTTTACAATGTAAACTGGCGTCTTAGTCCACTGCACCATGTCTCGTTGTTTTTCAGGGCCTCAAGTCATGAGCCTTGTGTTTTTAAAATGTAAAAACATGACACTGGTACATGGTACTTGATCTGACATAGGAAAAGCCCTTATTGTGGAATTTTAAATGCAGGTCAGGTGTAGGGTTGGGTATCGTTTGAATTTTAGCAATTCCTATTCTGCTTCTTTGATTCACAGTATCAATTCCAGTGTGGTGTAAGTAAAAAAAATAAAAAAATAAATTGGTTATTAAACATATTTATTCAGTATTTTTTTGTAAAACAATCTATTGCAGCTGAATACAATGAACAAAAATCAGCAGCCTAAAGAACAACTAACTAACAAACTAGACTAATATACATTTTCAAGTATACAGTCAGTATTACAATAAGAACAAATAAGAAAATTGGCAATAGCACAAATACAACCGAACAAAGTACAGAAAGTGAAATCAAATATAAAACAACACTGCATAGTTTTTTTAATTTTTTTATAAATAAATACAATTTAGATTAATCTAGGGCTGGACAATTAATCGAAACCAAAATTCAGAACCTCTAACCGCCATAATTTTCCCATTTCGGTTTATTAATCCTGTTAATGCTTCCCCCTTAAAAACATACTACCACGTGTGTAGCCACGTGACTCTGCCCTATCCAGTCAGGTGGAGGTGAACAGCAGTTCAACACCTAGTAATGGCGCGCGAGCTGTGTCCTGTGATTTATCACTAAAGTAGCTTAGAAACTCAAAACTTATAGCATATATTTTTCTACTTTTGAAGTAACTATTTACAACCCACAGCTTCACAATTAATAGAGAGACAGTATGACTAATTCACACAAGCAATCGCTCTCATTGCATACTGTCTGGTACTGTGCTAATTTATCTGTATCTGATTTACAACGAGCAGAAATCTGTAAGAAATGTTACGAACCATAGATAAAATAACTGCTGAAAGTGAGCTGTTATGTCAGAGTGCAAGTGCAAGATAATGTAAAGGAGAACTTAGTTCAGTCAGTATTTGTGTGTGCTGTAAATGTGCCCAGCACAGAAAACAGAATTGAGTTCTCTTTCACGTCGTCTTGCGCTTGAATGGTTCAAAACCACATTAAAATGCACACGGAGGAATCAAAATTAAAATTTTATAACAAGTACCCAATTCCAGAATTGGAATCGATTTTCGATTCCCAACCCTAGTCAGATGGCACAATTAATTACATTATCCTAATTATTCACAATAATTAACACATTGATTTAGCAGCCCTAGTTACTAAACTAGCTTCAGCATCTCTGATACTGAAAGTGAAGTACTGTTAAAACTCGAGCCTTTCTCTTTGCTGATTGTATCAGGCTGAGAGGAATGTTGTCTTTATTCGTGTCAGTTTTTTGTAAACACACTGATGCGATCAGGCTGTTTCACACAGATGTTTGTCGACTTTAAGGATGAAGACGCAGGATATTGATTGTTCAAGGTCAAAACAGATATTTATCTGATTTAAACCCTTTAAAAGGCCTCTTACCAAAGACAAGGTGCATAGAAGAAAAGGTTTCTTTTCAATTTCCATTCTGCCATGCCATTTCCATATAGTCCCATGATGTTTTCTGATCTTGCTGCAATGTATGTTTAACTATGACATGGTTATTTCCTCTAGTAAAGGCTTAATTTAGTCTCAGCAGCACAATATAAGATTCGCCTTTGAGCAACTGTCAGTTATTTGTATTAACATGTCTTTAGGCGTGAAATGCTTAATTCTCAGAACTGTTTGTTTATAATGCATGATCATATTTGTGAACAGTACAAACACAAATGTTTGTGTTGTGATATCAACTCTGCTGGCAAAGTGCATGTTTTGTCATGATCTAGTCTGTTGGGCTTACGTGGGGGGGAGAAGGAAAGAAAATAAAGGAAAAGGCTTTCCAAAGCACATACTTCTATGTAAAAGAAGTTTGTTTTGCTGGCAGCTGTCTTATTTTTTCCCCTCCTGTATTTAAGGTTGTCTTATCGACATGCAGGAGTCCAAGACCGATCAAACAACCAATAGCAGTCCAATTGGGCAGGAAGGTCAGAGCTCAGAGAGCGAGAAAAGATTAACCAGAGAAACATCTTCATCCCCATCATCCACAGCCCAAACCCTTCAAACACAGGTAAGGACCTAAAACTAACTGAAAATACATTAGCTGCAAGTTTCTTATGTGCTTTGAAACTAGAGCTAGGTGCACATTTTCGGATTAATTATAAGCTACATTTGAAGAGCTTAATATTAATCCCTTATTTTTTATAGTGCACCTCTCTTCCTGTAGATCTTGTCTGACACCTGATGCAGACTGTGCTTCTAGTAACTCATTCTAAGCATTGTGACCGTTCCTACTTGCAGGTCATGTTTAACTCTGGTAACTCTTCATTTCCCTGTGCTCCTCAACTGAAATTTGTGAATATCGCTATACAGTTCAGGTTCATCAAGTCAGTGTAACCAATTGATACTTAATTTAATAATAAACCTAATATGTTAGATAATATTGCATTAATACATGGACATGGACACGTGACCTTCCACTTTTTTAGCGTGTGATTCATACCACTAAACCACCTAAACAGTTTTTAAAGTGGAGACATGCTGTCATCTCCTCTTCTGTAGAGACACAATAACATTATATAAACAGGTTTCATTTAGGCTTTTGGTCAACATGCATACATAGAGCACATCAAATAAATTAAGCTATAGTGGGAAATATGGTTTAAAGTATAATGTTTTTGATTACATGAGCAAAAAAATATAAGAGAATATCAAAATATCAAAATATCTTCATGTGAGTTTTTAAAGATGAATGGTTTAGAGCAAAATGAGGCTTAGTATATGGTAACGGAAACATAATTTGTGGGTGTGCTAACCTCTTTAAACTGAAAATAAAGTCACAATGCACCTTATGCACTGTCATCAGGCACAAATGAATCAAAATTGGAATTAAATCGGAAACGAATTGTGAAATCTGTGCCGATACCAAGCCCTACAAGAAACTGACGTGTTGAAAACGTTCCAGGAAATGCTTTCTCAAAGCAATGAAGTTCTTATTGGTATGTCAACATATGTTACACAATAGCTTTGTTGCTTATTAGAAAAATTGAGCAATTGTGTGACACACCCATCTTAATTCATTTAAATCATTGATGCGAAATTTAAGTTGTTTCTCAAAAATAGTCATTTTGTCACAAATAATATTGCATGCTTTTGTCTCTCTGTATGTGTGTGCGCAAAATGGATGTGCACATTGTAAAATTGTGACAGCAGTGACTAAGTACAGCAGATTCATGCTGAGAGCACCCACACATCACTCCAATGCCCCATGTTCAGATTCCAGATGTATGATGTCACTTCTGGAATATAAGCCAGACAGCTGTGGGTTCAGGGCACAGTCCTGTATTAAAACAATGACAGAAGGCTCTAAAAAACTCCTGAAAATGCTTTCCCATGTTGTTTCCATCTCCCAAGGATTACTGTGTCATGATCTGTCTGCTTTCCCTTTTCTTTTCACACTCATCTATTGAAGTCTCCCATATCCGTTTGTTCATCTCTCCACCCTTCTTTTTGTAAAGGGGAGTTCCAAAGGGCCAGATGTTTGACCCTTCAGAGGTGTAAGAGGTCATGTCCGAGAGGATGGTGGATATTGTTTGCGTTCACTATTTGCATTTCTCTTTCCTTGATTTCTATCTAGAGGGCCTCACAATGGAAAATAAGACAAAAGCAACAGAGAGTGAGAGAGACATCCTTTCAACAACTTTTGGAGACCTCTCATTGCTTTGGCACAGCTGATGTATTTACTTTGTTACTGTTTCCTGACAACTGTTTTTTCCATTTCAGAAGGCGTATAATCTTCTGGTTTAAATAAAGAGCAGGTTTAGATTGTCTCATGCAAAGAATTATGCTAATGTTTTTACAAATGTTACCATGTGATAATCTTGAAAAGGAATTTATGATAGGATCCAATCACCAAGGGACTGCGGCTGTTTAGAGTCAAAGGTTGAGTCCTCTGCACTTTGTGCAATCCGCAGTGTGACTGTTATAGCCGGACGTTCACAGGTTATTATAAAACAAAAATGTTGTGCAATCATCACTTTATTTGTTTTGTGAGGGCTTGTCAAGTGCATTATGGCTGTGGTCCACGTGCAGTAATAAACCGTCATTTTTGTCCATCACATCTTTCACTTTGATATTTCCAGTGGAGCTTTCCTTAAAGGGATAGTTACCCCATGATTTACTCACCCTCAAGCCATCCTAGGTGTAAATGACTATCTTCTTTCAGGCGAACACAATCTGAGATGTATTTAAAAACATCCTGGCCTCTTCCAAGCTTCACAATGGTAGTGAATGGGGGGCGCGGTTTTCCATCCATCATAAAAATAATCCATATGGCTCCAGGGGGTTAATAAAGGCCTTCTGAAGCAAAGCGATGGGATTTTGTAAGAAAATATCCATATTTAAAACTTTATAAACTATAATAACTAGCTTCCGGCAGACGACCGTACACATACTGCGCAAGTCGACTCGCGCCATGAGAGTAACCCTCTGATGCGATGTATGACGCAGGATGTAGGAGTAGCGTAAGCTTAAATGCCTCTCGTGGTTCAAACAAATAGGGCTGTGCAACAAACTCAAGCTCTTCTATATCGAAATCTCTGACATTTCAATTTAAAAATGTTTGTTTTAGACTTCTAATTCGTGACTGGTGATTTGTTTTGCTCTATCCTCTGCACTTCCGTGTTTGTCATTGCGTCGGGTCAGAGGTCACTCTTTTGACGCAAATCGATGCGTGTGGCCGTCTGCCAGAAGCTAGTTATTATAGTTAATAAAATTTTAAATATGGATATTTTTCTTACAAAAACCCATCGATTCACTTCAGAAGGCCTTTATTATCCCCCTGGAGCCATATGGATTATTTTTATGATGGATGGATGCATTTTTTTTGGGCTTCAAAATCACGCCCCCCCCCAATTCACTACCATATAAAGCATTGAAGAGCCAGGATATTTTTAAATACATCTCTGATTGTATTCATCTGAGAGAAGATAGTCATATACACATAGGATGGCTTGAGGGTGAGTAAATCATGGGATAATTTTCATTTTTGGGTGAACTATTCCTTTAAAAGGTATATTTAACCTTAAAGTGAAAATTCTCTCATCATTTGCCCAGCCTTATGTCATTCCAAAGGTGTATGACTTTTCATACAGGTTTGGTTAATGCATATACCGTATGCACACAGTATATGGTTTAATGCATCCTTGCTGATTAAAAGAGCAGTAATATATCTTCCTTTGTGTTCCGCAAAACAAAGTCATAAAGGTTTGGAATGACATGTTGGTGAGTAAATGATGATAGAATTTATACTTTTGGGTGAACAAGCTTTTTAACACAGTTTGACAGGAAATAGAAGAAATGACTTTCTTTATTAACAAACCTTGACTACGAAATATGTTGCCTTCTTGAAAACAATGTGAGTGATCCTGGGAGAGCAGAGCTGCTCAGAAACCAATCAGAAACTTGTTATTGTTTTTTGGCATCTTCAGGCACTAGAAGTTGCTCAACAACAGCAGCAGCAGCAGCAAACGAGTGGTGAGAAGTCCCCCAAGAGCACAGAAAAGGAGGCAGACGCGCAGGTAGAGCCATACCCTCCTCCACCCGCAGCACACACACCTCCAGAGAACCTTGCTGTTTACACTATTACACAAACCAACTTGTTTATGCTGCCTTCAACAGATCATAAACAGATGGGGCAATGAAGGCTGTTTTATTATTACATATTGTTATGATGGAAGATTACAAGTCTTTTATTGCATGTGTAGCCTATTGTAAAACTAGTATTTTCTGTCTTGTCAGTTAACAGATAAGGGTGTACTACTGAGGAGAATTAGACAGCTGTAGAGCTTTAGCCACAAACAAACACGCTATATGCCACCCAGTGCACAGCTGCCTTTATTTATTCATCATGAATTGAACGCTTATTACGCGAGTCTCATGTGAATGTGAATGCAAGAGGTGGAACTAGGGTTCAGATAGCCAATAGTTCAAGTCAACATGCCACAATGGCAAGTGTAAGGGGCGGGATTACTAGCCCGAAGCAACGTGACAGGATGGTTACGTTAGATTTGAGATCCTAGTGAGAGCGTTATTGGAGGGGGAGGTGGGTTGGTCTGGGTAGTTGAAAGAACAGTAGGGAGGATACTGGCACTCTGACTAGTCTTCAAACATTCTGCGCAGCTTTCTGTTCTTGCCGCCAATGGAGTTATCAAGGTCTGTGAGTATTTAGGCGAGCTTTTCTAGTTTAGTCGCAGAGGGAAAGAGATATAATGTTTGCTTTAGTGTGCTCAGGTATTTGATGTCTGTTTCTTTAATACACACTTTCTCTTTTTAAAATCTCATTTTCTGTATGCTCACATTTTAATTTACAGATCATG
Organism: Anabarilius grahami; assembly: GCA_003731715.1. Classification (NCBI taxonomy): domain Eukaryota; kingdom Metazoa; phylum Chordata; class Actinopteri; order Cypriniformes; family Xenocyprididae; genus Anabarilius; species Anabarilius grahami. Next base: position 2,204,445 of record RJVU01053075.1, read on the forward strand.
AATTCAAAAGTAGTTTGTTGTATTAATTTGATTCATTCTTAATTGAGGGGTTTTGTATCGTTTAATTGCTGACATTGTATTTTTTGGTTTTAAAGAGGGAATGATTAAGTAAATGATCACAAGGGTCCATAATATCTGATCTGACATAAGGCTCGACGCTTTGAATGGTCACTGGGAGCTTATTTCTGTGACTCACTGTCTTTGGGCTGTCATTTTATTCCCTGAGTTACTTCTCTTTGTCTTTTAAAGGCTATGTTCACAGAACTGTGCCTTTTTCCCCTCTTGTTTTTTTTTCCTCTTGCCTTTGCAATTTATATTTACCCAGATGCACAGTGCAGGAAAGAATGTTATTTTTACTTTGGGCGGGGAACCACACCAAAATTGTTCAAGGTATTGAAGGGGAATAACAACGGGCTCTATTTGTTTTTGGGCTGCTGAAGCCTGTTGATTTATGGCTTGTGTTTTCAGAAGCGATCGCTTGTTGACATGTACTCACTCATGGGGAGTTGGTTCTCTGACACACTGGCAAGAACAATAACAACAACAAAACAATGTTTGGACTTGTCTGTTGTCATGGAGACAGCACTCATCAGTGCTTACTGTGCCCCCGAGAGAGAATATTTACATTAATTTGCTGGCATGCTTACATTCTTCTCACAGGCTTTAAAATATTTCTGTGTTGAGACTCGAAGGCATTTGACTTTTCAGAGCTCTTTCACAAGCAAATGTCTCATTTGTTATGCTATTTTTTGTTTACTCTTAAGTTCAGTACTTCTGAAATTCAATTGTTGTGTTGATGAAGGAACAGAATCAGTATAGTTTACAAAATAAGTCATTTTTCAAGGAAAATCTTTGCCTTCAATGTGTGGCCATGTATACAAAAACAGCATATAGGATTGGGAATCCACTGTTTGTGGATCTTAAATGTGTATTATTTTGCTGATGAAGAGGGAACACTGTAAAACAATACTTTGACTTGAATCCAAAGTACCATGGCAGAACACCGCTTTTCCACCGTCGGGCCGAACGGTTCTAAGAACAGTAAGGAACGGTTCCAGTTGTATTTCCACTTGAGACTTTTATGGCACGGTACGATTACAAACCGTAAACGGCCCGGAGTTCTCAGTACGGTTGGCTAACCGTTCTGGTAGAATACGTGTAGTGATGCTGCTATTCAGGATTGGTCACTTGTCTGTTGCCTGGCTTCTAGTTTCTCTGTAGTTGGTTAAGCGCTCTATTTGAGTGACGTATACCCAAATTAATAATAAAATTAAAAGAAATATATAATTATTTACATCTCATATCGTCGGTAAACTCTTGCCTTACCAAGACAAGACTGTTGCGTTTGTATTACATTCCAAAGAGCGGCCGTTATCAGGCCCACAGCGGAAAATTAAACCACATCCGTACCGGCTGGGCCAGATCGGCATGGAATGGTTAAGCAAAGAGAACAGTTTGGCTCGACGGTGGAAAAGCAGCTATAGTTCAGCTGAGTTGTGAGCTTGCAATATGAAATATTACAATAACAATAAACAACAAAAACAAACATTTCAGTTGCATGCAACAACAACAGTCAACCAATAAAGCACTCATGAATCAGTTGTAGCAGCTACGGAATTAATCTGACTTGCTTACTGAACCGTTACTTACTGAATTAAAGTCATTAATTTCAGTCATGTCCGACTCTAACCGAACCAAGAGCTGATGGGGCCTACTGTGTTTTGTGTTTTTCATGAGACGTGTTGTTAAAGATGCATTCTAAAACATTTTATTTAAAAAATGTTTGTACACTAAAGTATATTACAAAAATATTTAGTTTTTATAAATATAATACTTTTTAGATCAATATTTGTTACATTTTATGCCACCCTGTGCTGCGTTTGTAAACACCTAAAAGTATTGCATTGAATTTATTTCAAAAAATCTGAAATGATCTTAGAATTTGGTAACAGACTGCTACATATTCTAGTACTTTTGCAGAGAAAATATTTAGAAATAAATTCTATATTATTAAAATTTTATAATAATTAGGGCTGGGCATTGACACAAATTGCATATAAGGAAGTTTTTATAATGTTTAATAATTTTTAATAACTTTTTTGAAATATAAACATTTAAATGGTGACTGGACAGGATGGATAGATTTATTCAAAAATACCTTTAATATTGAAGAACAGATTAAGTAAAGGAGCATTCTGTATTTTTTCATTGTATTTTTAGAGTTTCTAATTTTTCTAGCTGACTGAAGTTCTTGAATGGCTTTCCTGAGGTAACTGAAACATTAAGTGACATTGTTTACAGGCGTATCCACTCTTGAAACACTAAGCGATTGCATGAGACATGATAGTTTCAGTAAGTTATACTGTACTGTATCTTTCAACATACCTTCTGATGTTCATTCATATTTATTCCGTGCAGTATTTATTGTCTGAATTTCATAATAAAATTGACAGAATTTAACTGCTGAGACTGTTTCATATCAGAAGTAGCAAAGCTTATTGTGATTTATTGGATTGGAGACATGTTACAGTTTAAGTTCTGTTCATTCATCAGCTGAAAACATAGCCTGGGTGCCAGCCCGAACCCCGTCCACAAAATTTTTTGGACGGGAAGTTCGGTCTGGACTCGATCCATTGTGGAGTAATTATGCTCGGCTCCCAGAAGGCCGAGCCAATCAAATTGCCAGGGCGGGCTTTAATCGATGATGGACAGGCTATCTGCGGTTACGTAACCACCCACGTCATCAAAGAGCGCTTGGGTTGAATTGGTTTTCACCAACGTTGACTGCAGCTGGAGAAGTAAGATGTTTAGATTCCGCTATCACGTCTGTAATAAAAGAAATCGACAGCGCATTAATTTTAAAAGATGAACAAAGATCGTTTACACTCATTACTTTCCTACTTCTTCCAGTTCCAGCGCGCGTGCGTGCAGTTGAACTCTGTTGACAACTATGCGTCGCTCAACATACGTCACTTACTGCGTTGCTCTGATTGGTTGTAGGTCTATCCAATTGAGTGCCGAGTTTTTTTTTTTTACTGGTTCGGTTAAGACACGCCCCATAATTCAAGTGCAATGGAGCAGTATCAGACTCACATTCTGCCTAGAATATGAGTATGACGAAGTCAGGCTACTGAAAACAGCATAGACTGAAAGATTGATTCTTGGGATTTAAGAATTGATATTGGTTCTTCAAAATGAGAATCGATTAAAATTGAGAAATCAATAGTTTTATCCTAGCATTAATCCTTAATGTAGTCATGGAACCAAAATCCAAATTTCTCACAATTCGCATTCGCTGTGATGTGTGAAGATGTGTTGAGTCAGGTTTGACATCAATGTAATATATTGTAATAAGACAAAAGGTCTTGTGATCAGACGTGAAACAAGAAGTTGGAAAAGAGCAGCATGAACATTCTGCTAAATATCTCGTTTTGTGTTCCATCGAAGAGAAAGTCATATAAGTATAGTCAGTGTTACATTTTTGGAGGAACTATTTCTTTAGTTTTCAGGATTTTTGGCCATGATCAGCCCTTCTACATGAACGAACACACACGCACACACACGCACACACACACACTGTATGGGAAAGACTTGTAAGTACAACAGTCAGCTGTTATTGTTCTCCCATAGTTGCAGTATCTCAGTCCAGCAGTATGTTTATATGAGACTGAACACAGACTTCTTTACTGGAAATTTGTGTTTGTTTGTGTTTCACAGACTTAATTAAAATGCAATCTCGAGTTTTGTTTTTACAGTTGCTGTGTACCCCACTATGTATTATTTATACGAATCCGTAAATGTGACTTTAATTATTCTGTTTATGTTTATTGTAAACATCTTAAAAGCAGCGTGTGTGTGTGTGTGCTTGGCTTGAGATGTGGTAATTGCTAGAGGCCAAGTGATGCATGGACTAACTCGTTGTGAATCCAGTGCATTTACATTGAAAACACTCCTCTGTTGTGGGTATTTTTGTTTTTCTGTTTTCGTTGGTAGCATTTTTAATGTCAGTGTTTGAGCTGCTGTCAACAAATGAATAATGTATTTATCTTTTTAATCTTGACTGGTTGTTTGCCTCAGTTTATGGGCAAATTAAACTGAGATAACTGAAATGAATGCTTGTAAGAGATGTTTTTTCCAAATGTAGGCACAGGGGTTTGTCCTTGCATTTTATTGAGGACTGTAAGCTTTGTTATTTTCAAAATTGTTTGTGTATTTGTTTACGTGGTCTTGTTGATGTTGACCGTTGAGGCTCAGAGGACTTGGAAACTATTCCCTGAATGTCTAAACAATAAAAAATACAGAGAGGTCTGGCATAGTCTTACTCTGGTATATCTTTTTAGCTGCTCACTTGTTTTCGAAGTGTTTACTATCCTTGGGGAAGAGAATTGAAATTGGGTTTGTGGAAAGTCCTTTGTTCTTGGAGTTCGTGATTTGCTTTTTTATATGTGTGTAGATGTTTTGTTTAATGTGATAAAATCAATCTCAACCAGGCTAATAAATGTCTTCTTGCCATCCTAAGGCTCAACATACTGTCCGTATAACAAATCAGTTGCTAGTTGCGCTCCCGCATAAATGTTACCTTCTCCCGCTCCCACCCACAACATTCATGTTTTGTCCCACTTCCGCCTGCAAAAGACCACAGGCAAAAGTATTGATTTTTTTTTTTTTTCATTAAATAGTTTCAAGTTACTTGTCACCTAGCCACAACCTACACATCCCAGCTTAAACACTCCCGATAAATTATTTTTTATTAAAGCATCTACATTCACAAACCACTTTAACAGAAAAGCAAGCATAGGCTACTGCATGCGTGATTTGGCATGGCAGAAAGCGCTCTTCGTAATCACAAATTGGCACTCATTTTAGTTAATTGCGATCTCACAAAGTTCCGTTATAATCAATGAAGCTGTCTACACTGCACAAGGAATCATTTATTTACATTTTGTCTACTTCATTTGTTATAATGAGAGGATTTGCAAGTGTGCAGAGCTCAGCACTGAACAAAAACTTTGGCATTTTGACCACTGAGTGGATTCTAACATATTTGGCGTCTTATTGGCCATTGCATTCAAGAAATCAACAGATATTTTTGGGTTTGGCTGCATTGCTCAACACTCCAGAGCACCTTTGCTTGCACCTGTAAATCGTTTTTATTTTATTTGTTCTTGTTGCCTTTGTGCAATAGATGAATACTAATTCATTTATTTTCAGATATTTTATTTTTGGTCATTCTACTTTTACAGATTCATTTTATTCTCCTGCAACCCACACACACACATGAGTGTCTTACCACCCGCACTCGTCTATCAAGTCTTGTCCCACGCTGGGTACCGTGGGAGTATATGTCTCTAGCTAGAAGCATATTGCATCAGTTGAATAAATATATTCCAAAATTGCAGTCACTTTGGTACCAGGTCAAAACTTTCAATAAAAAGATGTAAAGATGCCTAAATGGTCTTTTTTACAGAATCCAAATTCAATACCCACAAGCTATCTGATTATTTCCGGATGTGGACAATTCCATGCAAAGGTCATCGTTACCATGAAGAAAAAAAAAGGTTTTTACTAAAAGAACAAAACCCTTCTTAAGCTGTCCATTTAGGTCTGTAATATACTGTATTAATGTGCTCTAACAGAAATTAAGAAAATGGCCTTGTTTATCCACAACATATGAGGTAATCAACAGTGCTTAAATTACATTTTCAACCAACCGTATTTCATGCTTTCAAAAAAGGGATCAAAGACCCCCTTTTTTTTAAACTGTATTTTAACAGTAAGCATTGTGCAGAAAGATGGAGGCATGCCTGAGAAATAAATACTCATTTTGTCATAACGGCACTGCCTGCTGAATTTATAAGAGCTATAATTAAGAGGTCACAACGCTTCAGTGCTCAGTCACGTTTATGTCATATAACAGTTATAAATACAAATAACTTTATATACAAAGCTAAATTATGTTTATTCTTATTAGGATCAGCAAATCATCTCACTACTTTGCTCTGAACAACCATAATAAGCGTTACGGACGTGACCGTTACGGACACTTCATATTAAATCATATGCATATGACTTTGCTGCTTTATATTGCTGTTTCAGACTTGCCGTATATATCAGAAAATATCCAGTAATCACAAATAATCTTTGTGCTTTTGTTAGTTTTAATCCGAAAAAAAAGTGTCAACTTTCAAATTCAGTCGATTTTATAACAAAATTTAAACAATAGATGTTGCTTATGGTCTCTTTTTGACCACGCTTGTCAACATGAGAAATAATCCATAACCATTTGCAATAGACCTACAAGGTATGAAGTTGATTATTTCTGCAGTCTTACCATACCGCTTGAGGTGTCTGTGAAAGTTTTAAAGCAGTCTTCTGTGCCGGTGTCAGAGTAGTCACGTCCGTAACATTGTTTTTTCCTTATAAATGTGAACACGAAAAATAAAATAAAATGAATATTTTATGTTCTGTGGAGAGCCAACTTTTCTTCATTTGGTGGGCAGTATTACTTTTGGTTTGCGCAGTGTAAAACGTTGACACCTAAAACTTCCGTAACGCATGTATATTTCCCTCATCTAAAATATATAACAATTGTATAGACTGACATTTTTTTAATGTCTGGACTCCTTTAATAAGGGACTATGAATATATAAACAGATGGTTAAAAATGTTGGTATTAAATGCATTCTCTGAGAATTATTATTTCAAGTTTTGATTGCAAATGTCACGTCCATAACGCTGGAATTGCCCATGTGCACTCATGCCTTGTGATGATCTGGCTATGTGCATGAATGTTAAAATGCCTTTGTATTAGTCAAAACACAGTCCTTTATGTTTTAAGAGAATATAAATGAGTGTTACAAAACATAAATATTGGATCTGTGTTTTATAGCTTAAATGCAGCCCAATAGACCTGATACTGTCTATTATGTTGTTAATATTAATTACTGGGAATATTGAAGAAAAATAGACAACCGTTGCACTTGGCTGGATACATTTTAAAAACATTTATCAACACAACATTAATCCTAATGGGAAGAAAATGCACGTCTCATTTTAATCATAGACCTGCTTCTGAGTCAAATTCTTGCAGCACTGAATTAGTCAAAGTATAACTAATAATCAAGACTTTGGCGGCAATAATTATTGCTATTTACTTTATATCTTTGCTATTTGTTTCTTTGATCTTTTTTATTACTGACTGTTTAAATGGAAAAAGTTTGAAGCAATGTTTTTTTATTATTTGATAAATGTTATAAATTACATTAAAATGCAATAAAGTAGCATATTCATTTTTATGGTATTGTAATGAATCATGAAATTTCACTGGTATTGCTATTGACTACTAAATTTTTCGTATTATGATAAGCTTAATACACAACTGCTGTATGATAAATGATTAAACGGTGGTGTGTGTGTGTCTGTAGGTGTCTGTATCAGTGGGGATGATCACTCCTCAGGCCATCACCCCTCAGCAGATGCAGCAGATCCTTCAGCAGCAGATCCTGAGTCCCCAGCAGCTCCAGCTGTTACTGCAGCAACAACAGGCCCTCATGTTACAGCAGGTACACACACACATTGAGTTTAAGTTTTATGAAGACATTCTGCAATTTTACATTTCAACAACAACATCAACAACAACAACGCTTTTTTCCTCATGGAGACCGAATTTTGTCCCCACGACATCAAAAATTTAATTCATGTGGACATTTGGTCTCCACAACATAGTTGCAATCAAAATGATTCAATCCCCTTAACCATTTTGCTGCTGAGAACAAAATTTTATGAAAACAATTCATCAAAGGCATCATTAAACTATTATACAAAGTTTATTAATACACATTTGAGTGATTCCGAGAAGGTATAGTTGATGAAAAATGGAAAAAAATCAAACGCGTAAACATACGTGTACAAAATTATTCAACCTCCAGAAGTCAAATTTTGTGCAGAATCTCTTATTCTTTATAACCTCCAATAAACACTGCCTGTAAGTGCTTAGAAGCTTCAGTTTCCTCTCTACTGCAATCTTGACCCATTCCTCACTTGAAAAAGCTTCCAGATCACTGATAGTCTTTGGTTTCCATGTTACCACTGCTTTCTACAAATATCACCATATATTTTTAATGAGATTTAAATCTGAAGACTGTACAGGCCATCTCAAATGCCCCCCCTCCCCCATATAACAGAAGATATATTACATTTGATATATTAAATTAACCATGATTTACTTTGTGATTCCAGAAGTTAAGAATCTTATTTTTTTCAATAAAAATATTTATTGAGAGGGGGGGGTGCATATGAGTCTCATAAGACTCATATGGCCTTATGAGCCTACTGCTCATAAGGCCATATGATTTCAGTTGATTTTTTATTTTTTATTTATTATTTTTTTACATTAAAGTTTAAATTAGACATTGTTTTAATAAGATAATAATGATATTAATAATACATTTAAATACTTTTAAGTCAGCCCCCTTGGAAGTTTCCTTTAGGCCTCCTAGTGTGCCCCCTGGTTGAGAACCACTGTGTTACTGCATTTTCACACTAAAGCTTTTGTGAAATAGTGGTCAAACAATATGGGTTTTGCTGTGCCACATACTGATCCATAAAGAATAGGGTGGCCAATATACTCACAATTAGAGATGCACCAATGTATTGGCCGCCGATATTTATCGGCTGATTTTTGCTCAATTTACAACCATCGGCATATCGGCTATAGCAGGAAAAAGGCCGATATAACAAACCAACGGTTTATTAATTAACTGCGTGAAGACACTGAGCTGTGTAATGTCTGTTGCATAATCCTAGCTCTGCTGTCTGCGCTTTAATGTTAATCACATAACAAAAGACAAGAAAATCGCACACTATTCTTGACTAAATAACTTTTGTAACTTTCATAAGTATAGCGGACCCCATCCGGATGATGGCCAAAACTTTTCTGATGTTAATTAAGATTATTGCGTCCGTTTTCACTCTAAAAAATCACCATAAGAGATAACAAGAAGTGCACATTAAACTCTCTCTCTCCATTGCATTATCATCAACATACAGCAAAACAAATATACAGACCTTATGCTTTTTCAGGGGGTGCCTAATAAACTGAAGAATATGCAGTGTTATTTTAGATTTGTTTACTATATTTCTGTACCTGAAAACTGTTAAACCTACCTAAAAGCACTGTTTATTTCATATGTATCTTTGTTCTGTTGTATTTATGTAGTCCTGCTGAATGTTAAATGGATCCAATTCATGTTCATTAGAAATTATTTGATGATGCAGCAGCAATAAACTAGCTAGTATAACTTAATGTATGTTTTTGAACTTTGATTTAAAACATGATCAAAACACTATCCATTTTAATGTCAAAATTTCAAATAGAGCAAGTGACAAATATCGGAATCTGCCAATAATTGTTTGTTAAAATCGGTATCGGCCCCAAAATATCTTATCGGTGCATCCCTACTGCCAGTGACGTACACACATGGATGTTATCAAACACTGCTATTACTAAACATTTACTCAATTTGCTTACGTAGGGTGAATTCAGGGTGATTGGGACACATTTTGCCATTGAGATGAATTGGAAAAAGTGTCCCAATCAACCTGAATTCACCCTATTTAAAAACAGGACATGTACATTATCTATTGACAAAGCTAATTCTAACAAAGCAACATTGATGTGGCCAATGTGGTCATCTCAAAATATCCAAATTGTAGATTATTACTTGACCTTGTCAATACTCACTCTTTCACTAGTGAGTAAATTACCTTGGATTGATTTGTGACATGTTTTGTGTGCTCCCTCTGTGTCTCAGCAACAGCTTCAGGAGTTCTATAAGAAACAGCAAGAGGAACTCCACCTGCAGCTCCTGCAGCAACAGCATGTTGGGAAACCCAGTAAAGAGGTAAAAGCACCACAAAACAAGACTGAGGACCATCAGAGCCATTTACTGCTCTTGTCCTCAGCAATCTCTGCCAGATTACTCCCACACAGCCTTCTTTTCACCAGCCACATTTCTGTCTTTTGACGGCTTTGAGACTGTGCTGTGAGCGAGTGAAGACACCGGCAGTGACTGTACTGTGAGTGTCAAGTGTCTTTCTCTGTATCCCTAACAGCAGATGATGGCCCAGCAGATGGCTATACAGCAACAGTTACTCTCCGTTCAACAGCAGCACCTGCTCAACCTGCAGAGACAAGGCCTGTTGTCTGTCCCGTCGGCTCTCACCAGTGCACTGCCTCAGGGTAACAACACCTCACTGCCACATGACATGAAACGGTGTTATCAGAAAGTGCATCCTAAAGGTTCAGGAAGTCACCAAGTCGCTGTACTGTTGTTGTTAGTTGGCATTCCTGTTCAGATCATGCCGTTCATTCCACTCAACTTTGTTGCATCGCCAAGGGTCTTTGTCACTCACGTCTCGTCAAAAAACATTCTATTCATGAAAGAATCCTGAAAATAATGTACAGCGTTTCTACGAAAATATTGAAAATGCTATCACATTAATAAATTACATTTTGATATATATCAAAATATAATGATAATATTTAATAAAACAATAATTATAATATCAATAATATTAATAGTATACATTATTATAAAATAATATTGTAATATTTTACAATATTCCTGTTTTTACTGTATTTTTGGTCAAATAAATGCAGCCTTGGTGGGCATAAGAGACATGCACTTCAGGGTTGTTTTCTTATTTTATTGAACCTTTATTCAATGAGGAGAGAAACCTGAAACCTGAGTATCGTGGCCAAGATAGGCAGCAAATTAACGCGTGTGTGTGTGTGTGTTTTAAATGGCTTGTGTATAATTAAACATTTAAAAAAAAATTGTTTGATGGTTCAAAATGGGTTTAATGAGAGATTATTTGCAGTCCAGTGATCATGTGGCTTTCAGAGGCTAATGCCACATGGTGGTTTGGATGGATAGGAATAGACAGAATCGTAGATATAGAGGTCTTGTTAGTTGTCTAGTGATCTAATAAAGGCAGTGTCTCACTCACAGGCCTGATTCCTGCTGAGCTTCAGCAGCTTTGGAAAGAGACGGCAGATGCACGGCAGGAGGAGAAGAGTAGGGAAGACAAATCCCCGTCTCCTCCCAAAACTCAGATCCTCAACCACCACTCCAGCACCAACGGACACAATGTGCACCGACCAAGCCGGAGAGACAGGTACTTTATCATTCAACCATTGTATTTCTTGACACATTATTTTATTGCGTACAAGCATGTGGCATTTATTTAGATTTTGCCAGAGATCTCGTGTGTGTTGTGCTTAAGAATACTGTGTTAATATTTGCACTTGACGCTCTCGCTCGCTCTCCAATTTCTGAGCTCAGAAGAGTAAATGAACAACGGTAAACTGAAGCACTGTGGTAACACCGCAGGTTAATTAACTCACCAAGCACATCCTGTATGAGATTAACCAGATATGTACACAACATAAACATAATATTACAACTTACATCTGCACAAAAGGACACAAATGCACAAGGTTGACCGTTCTTGTCAGAATGTGTGACTTCAGTTGTTGATGCGCTCTTCCAGTTTACGACATTCTGTTTCAATAGTTTTCTCGTTATAATTACCTCAAGGTACATCCAAAACGCTGCTATAATCAGAAACAAAGAAAAATATACTTTTATGTATTTTTTAGGTCACACGATCATCAATAATTTTTTTTAATAAATTAATACTTTTATTCAGCAAGGACATTTTCAGCAAAAGTGACAGTAGAGACATTTATAATCCTACAAAAGATTTCCATTTCAAATAAATGCTGTTCTTGTGAACTTTCTGTACATAAAAGAATCCAGAAAAAAATTATCATGGTTTCCACAAAAATATTACTGTTTATTTATTAGCTATAACTACTGATAACTTTTTCCAGTTTTCAGTCATTTTTTTTTTTTTTTTCTCAAATAAATGTTTCTTGAGCATCAAATCAGCATGTCGGAATGATTTATTAATTAAAAATTTTAATATTTAATAATATTACTGTTTTACTCTATTTTTGATAAACAATAAATGCATCCTTGGTGAGTATTAGACTTACGAAAATCTAAAAAAAACCCTCAAAAACATTAAAAAATATGTATCTTGCTGACCCCAAACTTTTGTTATTTTTAGGGCTGTCAAGCAATTCAAAATTTTAATCTAATTTATTACATGTGGCGATTTAATTAATCTAATTAATCTCAAATTTGGCTGAGAAATTACCCCTAAAAGATCATTTGAAATCATTGTTGTGTAAAGCATCAAATAGACATTACAAAATGTAACTTTAGAAAGACATATTTTATTTGATTCAACACAAAATTTAATACACAAACTTTTGGATCATGAGGTTGAGTAAATGATGACTGACTTTTCATTTTTTCACTATACCTTTTAATGTTTTTTTTATTTTTTTTTATGACATTATACTCTAAATAAGAAACTAAAACTGCCAGTAGGTTTTGATAACTGTCTTAATGATTAAGTCATTGAGTCATTCATTCATTCGATTCGTTCAAACGGCTGATTCTTTTTTCTCTTTATGAATGGTCCATTGAATCATTGGTTCACCCGATTCGTTTAAATGTGTTAATTTTAACACGTTATTTTTTACCGTAATTAATCTAATTAACATGTCAAACTGAATCTGTGAAGTAGACTCTTCACACATTCAAAAGATGCACAGAAATGAGAGTATTTTAAGTGCAAGTGATCGCATCGGTGCCTCCATGCGCTTCTATTCAGCTTTCACACTCCGCACAGACACTTGAATAGCCCACATTTTTCTAGGTCAATGCTAAAGCGAGCGGCCATGTAAAGTTGCTACTACTAACATGTTTCAGATGATAAGCCATATTTGAGGTCGATGAATGATAGGGGAGGGTTTGGATGTCCTGCCCGATGTACTGCAATTACCACATAGACCAGCTGTTAACGATCTGTCCGTCACAGACTAGTTATTTTATATTAGTGACAAAAAAAATATCTTTAAATGACAGTAATATAATTTATCGCAATTATATTTCATCAAACAAAAGTAATTATAGTGACAGCCCTAACAGTATGTATTTGTCTCACTTAAATTTAACATTAGTGTTTGATGACCAGTCAAACCAGTTGAGTTGGGATGTTGCCTAATATGTTGTATTAGAAGAAAACTGTTCTCAGCATTTGAGCATTTGTCTTCATGGCTGTGTGAAAGCAGTCATTCTACATCAACATGTGCCCTGCAGGCCTTTCTTCATATACAGTCATGAAAACACCTCCGTACCAATGTTTGCCGAGATCTAAACCTGTTTGTCTATATATTCCAGGTGCTTATTTGTCGAAAGCATTTGACGGTTGTCAATCCAAAAACTGACTGTGTGAACATTGCCTATTTAATGTATTGCTGTTTGTTGTCTGGTTTGAACTTGTTTCCGCATATGCGAGAACCCATTACCCAAGCAGCTGGGGTCAAGAACCAGCAACCTTCTGGTTCCCCAACCCTGAGTCTTAACCGCTACACCACGCTACCCTGTTAACAATACACGCTCAGATTACAGTAGGAGCCATTGTGTCTTAGTGTTGCACTGATGTGGTCTGTACTGTCAGCAGAGCCCTCTTATGGCCCGCCTGTGATTGTTTGCATGATATTGGTGGAGGGTGAGAGCTCAAGGTCTCTGTGGTCAGTTTCATGTGTCATGTAAACTCTTGCCCGCCAGAGAGACGCCTGCAACTAAAACCTTAAGTGCAGCCACTGGCACCAGAGAGCAAACCCTTCACCCCTTCCAGAAGACCGCAACATGCGGGCATTGTCTATCCATCTCTCCTTCTGGCTTATTGAGTGACATGCAAACACTCTCACGCTGATGGAGTGAGGGATCAAATGTAATCAATCCTTTAAAATCTGTCCCACTCCATCTCGATCCGTATACTACTGTATCGTTCCCTCCCGCGTGCTTATTCCTGTGAGGCGAGTGTTTGACATTGGGCTGGGATCTTCAGAGCTCCATTTGCAAGAACAAACAGTTCATTGCACGCGTTTGTTTTATTGTGTCTGCTTGCTGACTTATTTGATTGTTCAGTGTGTTATAAGGATGGAAATAACAACAAAGTCTGTTTTAATTTGTCAAGTGTGAGTCATGTGCCTTGTTGGGGTTGTTCAAGCACTGAATGAGAAAAGATGACTGGCTTAAACGCTTTCTCTTTTTTTGGTGTTAGGGAAGGAATCCGTTGGCAGAGACACACAGGGCTCTCTTAGGCGAGAAAAGGAGAGGGTCATGGTCAAAGGACACAACCTCTCTTGATCCCAAACAAATAAAGCATTCTTGGAATTTTTCAAAGTTCAAAAATAAATGGCTTTCTCAAACAGTCCACTGTTAGATACAAAGTCCAAAACATGTCCTGCTACTTTCTCAGCTGGAGCTGAGTTGAAGAATAGAGCTTTATGAAAACATCTGTCACAATCCTGTCTGTTACATTTCAACTCAAAATACGATTTTGCATATAGAAAATACAGCATATCTATAGGGCCATTTGTAAAAATATATTTTCATTAGAAATTAAGCACATTTTCTGCCCATATTCTTAAATACAGCTTTTTTTGTCATTGATTATTCTCATTACTTTTAAAACAGTAATTTTACAGTGCTACAATATTGTCCAAAAGTTTGAAGTCAGTAAGAGATATTTTTTGGAAAGGAACTTATACTTTTTTCTGCAAGGACACATGAAATTGATCAAAAGTGACAGTAAATGCATTCATAATGTTACAAACTTTTTGTTCATCAAAGAATCCTGATGTATCACTGTCTCCACAAAAATAGTAAGCAGCTAAAATGTATTTAACATTTATAACATTTATAATTTGAATCTAACATTCAAATCTAGATTTTGATTTTCTAAGGTTTATTATAAAAACTGATTATTTTTTCCCCCCAAAATGCAATAAATCCATGACTTTTTTTTCTTTTTTCAAAATGCAATTAATCCATCAATATAAAAGTATTTTTTCATATTAAAAATACACAAGTTGATCCACATATATGACAGCCTCTGAACTTTGTCAATACTAATCTTATATACAGGCATTTGACTAAAAATACATTGTTAATGTTATAAATTAATTATGTCTCTGTTTGTCATTTCCGATTAAGGCGTATCTGGCCCCACCGCAAGGTTAAAATAAACACATTTCCCAAGTACATTGGTATTAAAAAGGCTTTTAAAAACTGTTTATGATTCAGTTTTGGGGACCGTGACAGAAGTTTGATGCTGTCGTAGAACAAGCAACAGCCGGCATTTTTCCTCCTCCCGACTCGAGTGCCTCGTCTTCTTAATCTCCTCACGTAAATGATTAGATTTATATGACTTATGTTTCTTCCCCACCGCAGAAACCACCACTGGTTCATCAATGCCGTCAAAATTATTCATTTTTCTGTTTTTGTTGATCACAAAGTACAAAGTAGATAAGGAAAACCAGGACGCCGGGTGTATTCAGAGCGCCGCCATTACTGTTTACAGTGCGTGGAATGGTGCGCTGTGATTGGTTGAGTGGATATATCGCATTCTGCAGAGAAGGGAGACTGGCGTTTGTCTCGTTTTGGAAAGAATGGGAGAAAACATGACAGAATAAGGCCATGGAGATGGTGTTCTTTTGCTCATAAGCTTTGCAGCTTTGATGAATGCCACTCTTGACCAAGAAGAACATAAAAGTTTCTGGAGCAGCAAATCGGCATATTAGAATGATTTCTGAAGGATCATGTGACACTGAAGACAGTACTGATGCTGAAAAGTCAGCTTTGATCACAGGAATAAATTATATTTTAAAATATATAAAAAAAAAACATTAAAAATATATTTTTTCAAATTGTAATATTTCCCAATATTAATGTTTTTACTGTATTTTTAATATCATTTTTATCACATCACAGTAATGCAGCTGCATTATAATAATAATAATAATAATAATAGTTTGGGAGTCTGCAAATTCTGGGGGAAAATAATATTTGAAATCATACTCCAAATTATCTTAATTAGGGTTGGGCCTCACCAAACACCTCACTGATACATTGCGATACAAACATCATCATAACGAAATGCTTCACAATATCATATTTGGATTGAGACTGAGACTGAAACCGAGCCTGTCGCATGAGAAAGACGCTCGTCGGAGAGCATGAATCTGCAGTATCAGTTTCAGTCTCTTTAGCAGTTTGCTGCAGCTTTGTTTTCCATACCACATCTCCTAGAAGCATCTCTCGCATTGAGAAACTCCAGTTTCTGAGTTGTGTTGCAAAAAATGAAACCTTTGAATGAACAGTAGGAAATATAAATGAATGCAAATACCTAAAAATATTCATTTCCATGTTGAAGGACTGATGTAAAATAAAAATAAAAAAAAATGTCTGAAAAATAGCCTGAACATGTTCTAGACAGGCTTTGTGAGATTCACAACTTTTTGACATCACAGATGTCTGAAATATTGGAGATTGAGGACAAACGAAAGTACAACAGTGTCACAACTTACTGCACAGCAGTGACATTATCCAGTGCAAACCTGTATTATTAACCTGTAACATGTACCCAACAGGTACCCAGAACTCAAGCAAGCTTCAGATTCTGTATTTATTGTCTGTTTTTGCTTCAGTTCTCAGGAGAGTCATTCTCAAATCGCACATCCTCTATATAGCCACGGCGTGTGCAAGTGGCCAGGCTGCGATGCAGTGTTCGGAGACTTCCAGTCATTCCTCAAGTGAGTCAACAGCTCTCATCCTCCACATTTTATTATGCTGTTTGTCCTGTTTGCAGATCTGTGAGGAGGAGCCGTATGCGGCTGTAATCTAATTATCAATTCTGTGTGTGCTTGCTGCTCTTTTTATGCATTTCGATCCCTTTTACTCTGTTAGGTTTACTTGTTTCATGTTTTTTGTCCTTTTTTCCCTCCTTCCACCTCTGTTTGCTTGTATACATGCATATACCACCCATGTTTCTTTATTTTCTTTCCGTTTCCTTCTCTCTTTCTCTCTCTCTCTGTCTCTCTCTCTCTCTCTCTCTCTCCCCTGTGGCGGTGCGGTCGTGGGGCCCCTCAGGGTTGAGCTCAGTGCACTGATAAACAGAGTACCCATGGTGATCCTGGCCATCCCTCCCAAAACAAACAACAGGAGGATGTTTATCTGTGCCCCTTCCACTGACCCTGACCCCTGCTCCCAGTCCGAAGCCCCGCCCTGTCTATTGCCACAACACTGCCTTTGTTCCTCAGCTCGGTCACAGTTCCACTATATAAAAACATGTTTCTAACTATCTCATCACACTGAGATTCATGTGCTGTACCTGAGAATAAGGTGTTTGGAGTCTTGTTTTGTAAGGTCTTGTTTTTCAACCTTTATAAATATGCATTCTCAAATATCACAAATATTATAATGCTGCAATCGTGAAAATTGCATTACTTTAGTATTTTCACCATGTACAAATATCTCCCTCTCTTAGTTCAATAGCAAATGCATTACTGTAGTTTTTGGTAATATCTATTATCAAGAAGACTATTTCATGGATATATGTACTTATAAGCAAATAACAATAATGACAATTAAATAAATTTCATATCATGCAATGTTAGATAGAAGAGTTGTTCTTTGAGGAAGTAGTTGCACAGTTGCCTTGCACAGATTTTCTTTGAATACAGCACCCTCTACTTCTCAATAATAGTATTGCATCCTGAACAATCATGTTGATTAGTGATATATCTGATATACAAACAAATCACTTTTCTAAATTGATTGTTTTAATTAGTTATTCAAACTCATTCATAGTGTGTTTGGAAGTAAAAACCTGAGGTGATTATTATTATAATTTTTTTTAATTAATGCTTTTATTCAGCAAGGATGCATTCAATTGATCAAAACTGACAGTAATGACATTATTAATATTAGAAAAGATTTCAAATAAATGATTTTCTTTTGAAATTTCCATTCATCAAAGAATCCTTTAAAAAAATTAATGTCAAGCAATGTTAAGCAAACTTTCAACATTGATGATGATAAAAATAATAAATGTTTCTTGAGCATCAAATCAGCATATTAGAATCATTTCAGAGGGATCATGTGACACTGAAGACTGGAGTAATGATGCTGAAAATTTAGTTTTGACATTACAGGAATAAATTACATTTTAAAATATATTAAAAAAATAATGACATATATTTTTTAAACTGTATTTCTGTTTTAACTGTATTTTTTAATAAAAAAGATGCATCTTTAGTGAGCAGAAGAGACTTCTCTCAAAAACATGAAATCTTTCCAACCCCAAATTTTTAATTGATTCGCTAAAATGAGTGAAACTACCCATGGTATTGTTGTATTATTTGGCTGATTGTGTTTGCAAATGAAACTAGATTTATTTTCAGAGGCAACTTTAGGCAAGGCAAGGCAAGTTTATTTATATAGCACATTTCATACACAGTGGTAATTCAAAGTGCAAGAGAAAAAAAATAAAAAGACGAATCTTA
The DNA here is from genome assembly GCA_003731715.1 of Anabarilius grahami. NCBI lineage: Eukaryota > Metazoa > Chordata > Actinopteri > Cypriniformes > Xenocyprididae > Anabarilius > Anabarilius grahami. The sequence continues at coordinate 2,222,935 of RJVU01053075.1, forward strand.
ATGTTAAAATCACCAAGTAAAAGAAAATAACAGATGTGTTTTAATGACTGGTCCTGTCTTGATGTATGCTGAACGTCTGCATGTGTCTGTTGTGTTTTTCAGGCATTTGAACAATGAACATGCTCTGGATGACAAGAGCACAGCGCAATGCAGAGTTCAGATGCAGGTGGTTCAGCAGCTCGAGCTTCAGGTAAAGCTTTAAATAACATTCAGCACAGTTGACTTTTCTCCAGACGGAACCGCTTCTTGATATGCTGACATTTTATTCTGATTAGACTAAAGAAATGTTTGTTTTCTGCTTTGCATGCAGTTGAACATCCTGCTCTAATCTGAGCTCTAATCTTTTTCCTGCTCTGTATGTACACATAAAGAAATAATCCCACCATGTGAACACTAGACAACAGTAAGCTTCAGGTTTATCAATGATACATCTCTGCTGTGTTTGTGTTTGTCAAACAGCTCGCTAAAGACAAAGAACGCCTTCAGGCCATGATGGCCCACCTCCATGTCAAGTCTACTGAGCCCAAACCAGCACCTCAGCCAGTATGTCACTCCATTTACCGTTTACTATGTTTGATTATACACACATTTCTGTAGTTCTGAAGATACACTTAAGATTGCTGGTGAAATAGTAAACTTTCAAATTTTTGTTAGGTGAATCTGGTGTCCAACCTCACTCTTGCCAAGGCAACCGTTCCCAAGACCACTCCCTCCATGAGCCTGTCCCAGAGTGCCACAGCCCCGTCTACACCCCTCACGTCACTCCCCCAGATGCCCTCCGTCATCATACCCACCAGCCTGCACAGCATGGGTCCCATCCGCAAACGCTACTCTGACAAATACAACATGGCCATGGACCAAGGTGAGATCGGTGACTTCTTGTCCACTGTCAATGTCAGAGCCAGTATTACACTCACTGTAGTGTAGTTACCAGGGCTCTGGTCTTCAACCCTGCTCCTGGGGACCCACTGTCCTGGAAAGTTTATTTCCAACCTGCTTCGGCACACCTGCATGTGTAGTTTCAAGCCGTCCTGAAGAGCTTGATTAGCTGCGTCAGGTGTGTCTGATTAGGGTTGGAACTAAACTCTCCAGGATAGTGGGTCCCCAGGAGCAGGGTTGAAGACCTCTGCTCTACAACAAGGATGGCCTGAAACCAGTGTGTAAGTCTGCTTACACCAAGAACGATAAAGATATAGTTTTAAAAATCGTTCAAAAAAGTTGATTTGTTAAATGAAGTGTAACTGACGTAGCAGCACCTCTCTCCTGTGTCTCGTAGACATTGTGCAGAATAAGGAGTTTTACCTGAATGCTGAGGTCAGGCCTCCATTTACATATGCAGCTTTGATCAGGCAGGTAAGAAACCATCATCCAGCTCTTGTTACCTCACTACTGCACTATCATTTCTGATGAAACGGCGATCAACCAGACTGTTTCGACAATTTTCGGCTGCGTTTACACTGGCACAAAAAAAATCAGATTTTTTGCTCACATCTGACACAGATCGGAATTTGTTGCACAAAAATCTGCACGAGATCCGATTTTTTCGCATCCAATCCGAGCCACTTCCAAATGTGGTTTTAAATCAGATACATATCTGATCTCTGGGCATGCAACCTACGTCTAAACATGCATATCCGATTCCCATTGGAATTCCACGCCACCACAAGGCGAGGGCGACACGTTTGCTTACTAAAAGGTAGCTTTAATGTTGTATTATGAAGCAGACGTGCCTGTATGCACTCGCACTAAAAATTTGCAGCTTTATTATTGAGGTAAACTTTATAGCCTCTGTCTATTTTTTCCTTGAAAGAAATTGCACGCGCATGCACACACACACACACACACACATTCAGCAGCTGAATTTCAACCTCTGCCCAGTTAATTTAAAAAGAGACCGCCGTGTGTTTTTTATTTTTTTATTTGAATAAACCAAAAGCTTCACTGGGTAGGCTACTCTCTCTCTCATGTGCGCTCTCTCGTTATCATTCATTCAAATAAATGTAATCTTAGCTGCTTCTTTATTTCCCTTCAGAATTCTAGATTTAACGACTGTAGATAAAATAACAAACACAGATTATCTTTATTTTCCAGTCTATATCCGTTCAGTCAGATTTCGCGCTGCACAACATCCATGATATTGACAGCTGTTAACTTATCCATTCTGGCAGGTAATCATGGCCACCCGATGTGAAATACATCAATAATTTTATTAGCACGGCCATTCAAAACCCGAGGGTCCAACATGTGCATGTAAAGCTATCAACGACAATCATTTTGGGCGGGAATTAATGTAAACACAGATATCGGATACCAGTTGCGTCTAAAGTGAATGTAAACACGCTGGCCAAAAAATCGGATATGGTCAAAAGTTCGGATCTGTGCATTAAGACTTGCAGTGTAAATGCAGCCTTAGTTAAACCTTTACTTTTATCAGCTGCTCTATGAGAGACAAATTGTTCCCTTTTTTAATTTCTAGGCCATTTTGGAGTCTCCAGAAAAGCAGCTAACTCTAAATGAAATCTACAACTGGTTCACTAGAACATTCGCGTATTTCAGACGCAATGCAGCAACATGGAAGGTAACTGAAAAGACACAGTCTTGATTGATTTCCTGTGGCCTGGATCAGTTTGTTCATTTATTCTGTAATCTCAGAATGCAGTTCGCCACAACCTCAGTCTTCACAAGTGTTTTGTACGAGTTGAGAATGTGAAGGGAGCCGTTTGGACTGTGGATGAGCTGGAGTTTCAGAAAAGGCGGCCACAGAAGATCACTGGGTAAGTGCACATCTGATTGCAAAGTTTTCAATTTCACAGGTCATTGTCACTTAATGACGCTGAGGTCTGTTTCTTCAGATCACCTCTGGTGAAGAACATCCAGTCCAGTCTGGGTCAGAGTCCTGCCCTGTCTGCTCTGCAGGTATGGATTCTCACCTGAGATTCATTCATACACACACTACCATTCAAAATTTGGGGTCTTTTAGATTTATCTTTTGTTCACCAAGGCTGCATTTGTTTGATCAAAAATACAATAAAAACAGAAACATAATTAAATAAAAAATAAAAATTTTAAAATGTAATTTATTCATGTGAAGGTAAAGCTGAATTTTCAGCATCATTACTCCAGTCTTCAGTGTCACATGATCCTTCAGAAATCATTCTGATATGATGATTTGCTGCTCAAGAAACATTTATCATATTGAGTGTTGAAAACGGTTGTGCTGCTTCATATTTTTGTGGAAACGTGATACTTTTTTTTTTTTTCTTTCTCAGGATTCTTTGATGAATAGAAAGTTTAAAAGAACAGCATTTATTAGAAATGGAAATCTTTTGTAACATTATTGATGTCTTTACTGTAACTTTTTTGATCAATTTAATGCATCCTTGCTGAATAAATTTATTAAAATCTTACTGACCACAAACATTTGAATGGTAGTATATTTAACATGTTTGTGATACCAGTGTTATTTTCCATGATCTTAAAACAGTGTTTCTCCTCAGGCAGCGATGGTGGACAGCAGTCTGCCCCTATATGGCTCGGCGTCCATGGGAGTGTCCAGTCTGAAGGCCCTGACCGGCGCGCTGCATGAGGACATGAGTTCTCACGATCATGACGAGGGCTCCCGCAGCGACTCCAGCCTGGAGCTCTCTCCTCTGCCCACACTGTGAGTCCATGTCCTGCCTGTCCAATATCACTCAAGTAAACACTGAGAACATGATGTCTGCCACTGCCAGGGTTCGTACAAGGTGCTTAAATGTCTTGAAGTACTTGAATTTGAGTCCTGGAAAACCCTTGAGAACAGCCATATTTATGAAGAGGTGCTTGACTTATTGAAATACAATATATATGAAATAAGTAGGGCTGGGTAAAAAATATTGATTTCTCGATTTTAATCGATTCTCATTTTTACGAACTGATATCGATTCTTAAATCCCAAGAATCGATTAGTCTGTTTTCAGTTGACGAATGAGCAGAATATGTAGCGCCTCCCATCCAATAAATCGCAATAATCTTTGTGCTTTGTTAATTTTGATATGAAGCAAAGTCTCAGATTTCAAATGACGTCCATCTTATTATGAGATTCAAAAAACAAATACCGTTTTGGTGCTGTTTAATGTGGCGTGACAGATCGCTTTAGCGCCTCAGTTAAAGAGAAGCGGCAGCACGGAGCGCACGTGAACATCCTCTCCTCCGCTTTAATACCAGTTACAGCGCGAAATAGACACGACTAAACATCTGAAGGTATGTTAAAATATACAGTACAACTTACTGAAATCCGTATCATATCGTAATCGCTCAATCAGCGTCTCGGAAAGACGTCGATAAAACAGCTTGTAAACAATGTCACGTAACGTCACATTTACCTCAGAAAAACATATTCAGTGACCATAAACTCATTAGTCAGCTAGAAATATGAACTCTAGAGAGCATTCTGATAAATATAGTTATGCACTGTTACATATTCATTATAATTTTTAATGTTCTTCAATATTTAATGCATGTTTGAATAAATCAGTTATGACAGCCACGATTTAAATGTTTATATTTAAAAAAAACGAATTGGAGTAGAAATATGATTATGTAATTCTAAACTTTATTTATAATAAAAACATCATTGAGTGTAATTTAAGTGTTTGTATATAAATAAGTTAATTTAACCTTCAATATTATTATAGTAGCACCAACTAACTTACATGTGTAGTTTACAGCATTAGTTGAGAGATTTTTTTCCTCTAAAAAATTTGCCATGTAACTGAAATACTATATCCAAAATAATCGAAATCGAATCGAATTGAAAGCATGTGAATAGTAACTGAATCGAATTGTGAAAATTGTCAATACCCAGCCCTAAAAATTAGTGTTTAATAAAAAAATAAAAAAAATAAAACACAAACAAATATTATCTTTTGATGCAAAATAACACTGCAGCCCGTCTAAAATATAAAGTCATTTTGCATGGCTATGAGCGTGATATTCCTCATAGTGCTGTCAGCACTGGTCAATGGATTGATCTCTTTGAAGTGAAGCATCAGATTCAGCTTCACCCCGGACCCTCTTTGCTTGTCGATTGCACCTTATAAGGTGGTGTTCAAATTTAAAATAATTTCCTTGTTTACAACCTTGATTTGCTCCAGAATGTATCAGCACTTTTTATAATGAATGGTCTACTAACTCGCTCTTAAAGTGAGTCCCTTGCCGCTACCTACTGGCATAACTACATAACCTGCACTGAAGGCGTTGCTAAACATAGTTTCTCAAAGTATGCCAACAATGTAATATAAAGTAGTATCTATTGAACAATAATAGCCATTATAAACTTTGTATTTTAATATATAATATTACTAATGTTATAAGTTTTGGATACCTTTATATCTGTAATTAAAGTTAAAAAAAAAAATCCTTAAAAAATAAAGATTTTGTTTGATAAGTGAGATATCTGATTGTAGTCCTTGAAAACCAAAAAAATTTATTTTACAGTATCTGTTCGAACCCTGGACTGGGTTACTGAAATATTAAAATAATAAGTTGTTTTGACAGGGTGACTGTGGATCCCTAACGGGGCTTTCACACCAGACACGAATAAATCGCACTATTCACACGTAGTTGAACGCTTGAACATTTTGAGTTTACTCGCTTCATTCGCGCGTGAAATTCACTTCACAACAGACGCGAATTCACGTCATGGGTTCTCCCTCTCCTTTAAATATATGTCCCTCAGTCTCTTCCACTTCTTTCTGCGCACTTCCTCTGAAAAAACACATCAACTCGTCAGCAGGAAAGTAGTTGTAAAATACGGCGAATAAGCTCAATTTGCCAGCTTTAGCTAGCTTGTAGTCTCAATATTTACAACTTGCCAGATTGTCCGACCTCCTCACTCACTTTCTTCCAAGCAAGATCCTTTTTATTCCTGTTTCTATAAAAAGTACGAAGATGTATCAGCTCCGGGTATCCACATACAGCGGCGATGATTGTTGTTTCGGATTTATGCCTCCGCTCACTATGTCGTAATCAAGCTCCTGATTGGTTAACGCAGTGCGAATATTCGCCAAAGTTCAGATTTTTCAACTCATGCGAATCATGCGTTACGTGCGTCAAACTCCCAAAACGCTCAATTCGCAGGATGTCTATCGCGTCTTTGCATTGACTTAACATGTAAATCACTCGCGCTTAACGCTTCATTCGCATCTGGTGTGAACGCACCATAAGTCTTAAATTCCTTAAAGGTGCCTAGATTCAAAAATGTAATTTACCTCAGCATAGTTCAGTACATGGAAAAGACATACAGTGAAAAGACATACAGTGAGTCTCAAACTCCATTGTTTCCTCCTTATTATATAAATCTCATTTGTTTAAACGACCTCCGAAGAACAGGCGAATCTCAACATAACACCGACTGTGACGTAACAGTCGGGATCATTAATATGTACGCCCCCAATATTTGCATATGCCAGCCCATGTTCAAGGGATTACACAAGCCAGTATTAACGTCTGGATCTGTGCACAGATGAAGCATCAGACTAGGTAAGCAAGCAAGAACAGCAAAAAATGGCAGATGGAGCAATAATAACTGACATAATCCATGATAGCATGATATTTTTAGTGATATTTGTAAATTGTCTTTCTAAATGTTCCGTTAGCATGTTGCTAATGTACTGTTAAATGTGGTTAAAGTTACCATCGTTTATTACTGTATTCACGGAGACAAGAGCCGTCGCTATTTTCATTTTTAAACACTTGCAGTCTGTATAATTCATAAACACAACTTGATTCTTTATAAATCTCTCCAACAGTGCAGCATTTGGCCCGTTAGCCACGGAGCACAGCCTCAAACTCATTCAGAATCAAACGTTAACATCCAAATAAATACTTTACTCACATAATTCGAAGCATGCATACAGCATGCATGACGAACATCTAGTAAAGATCCATTTGAGGGTTATATTAGCTGTGTGAACTTTGTAAATGCGCTGTAATATAGTCGAGAGCTCGTTTGGCAGGGAGCACGCGATTTAAAGGGGCGGCGCCGAGTGTAAATCAGTGCATAGTTAATGATGCCCCAAAATAGGCAGTTAAAAAAATGAATTTAAAAAATCTATGGGGTATTTTGAGCTGAAACTTCACAGACACATTCAGGAGACACCTTAGACTTATATTACATCTTGTGAAAAAGCATTCTTGGGCACCTTTAATGTAAAAATAAGGCTTGATTAACATTAAAATGTCCACTTTTCAAAGTCATTTAAAAATGCAGTCGAACTGACACAGCAGTAAAGATTTAGATTTCATTTTCACTTGTTGCTTTTTGAAATCGTAAAATCCACATAAAAGTGACTTAGGACAGAAATATATTACTCTTGTTATGCAGTATTACTATTTTTATCCCCAAAGAAAAATTATATTTTCAGTCCAGTATTATTACCAAGTAGAATTTTTTTTTTTATTTTTTTTTTTATAAATGCCCCTATTATGCTATTTTAAAGGTTCCAAGTTTTGTTTTGGAGGTCTCCTACAATAGGTTTACATGCATCCAAGGTCAAAAAACACCTTAAATTTCTCATAATAGGAATTGCAGCTTCTTTTCACAGTGTCTGAAATGGTTCGATAAAGGATTCGGTCTCTATAAACCTACTTTCGTTAATGATGCCTACTTTGCTCTGATTGGTCAGATGGCCCATCTGTTGTGATTGGTCTACCGCTTACAGCGCATAACAGAAATGAAACGCCGTTACCATATCTGAATTTCAGCTGCTTCAGCTTCCTCAGCTCTTGATACATGAGAACCGACACCATCTTTACTGTTCGTTTCACTATGTTCTCATCCTTTGGTTGTGCATGTAAAGTGGATTTGCTTTCGCAGCACAGAAAACCGTGTCTGGAATTACTGACGACTCGTTTCAGGCAGTTCAGATCCGGTTCTTTCTTTTGGGAGACAATAACTGAATTTATTGTGCACTTTAATCTTTGAAACTTTGCAGACCTTTTACATTCACAAACAGCTATATTACTTCACCATTACTTACTACATGTAAAGTAATATCCGAAAAAGCATAATAGAGGCACTTGAATATATTTTCTTCTTTAAAAAAACGTAATGTATAGAAATGTGAAAAGGGTTCATTGTTCATTTGTATAGATACCCTGTTTTGAGAACTACATTTTCAGTGACACTTTCATTTATGCTAAAGTGGAAGATCCTGGTTCACGTGAGCGGTCTGTGTTCACAGGCATCAGTCTCAAATTAAGGAGGAGCAGATGGAGGCCGAGGACTACAATAGCTCCATGTCTCCAGAGACAGAAGACCAGCACAGTCCAGATACCAACCACAACCCGGAGTACACCGAAGAGCCGGGATTCTCCTCATCACCTCACGCATTCCACTGCTGAGATCCCTGCGGATTCATCGGCCTTCCTTGATATCTGTCCAGTGCATCATCAGACTCCTGACTCAGAAAAGTTACAGCTGCAACTTTTCCTTTTGGGAACAACCCTTTATTTATTGTTTCGATATACCCGTTTCTGTTGTATGCAATGGTTTGACCTCACTGGTACTAAAGGGCTCCTCTGTGTTTGAAAAGGTCGCCCATCAGCTTTCAGAGGACAAAGAGGGCGCTGTAGGCTACACGTCATCTTTGGTTTGTATATTAAACACTACGGCACCTGAACTGAATCAAACGCTTATCTTAAAGGGAAGATGGTTTCCCTGTCAACTGAGGAAAATTCACACCTATGAGTTTTTAAGCTGTCTATGACAAGATTTATTTAGCTTTCCACAAAATCTGTTCACTGCAGCTGTGAATGCTGAATGAAAAGCTCTTTATTGTAAATGCAAGTTTGAATCACCTCTGCCTCAATACTGTAGGGTAAATCGCCATCAGGGCCGTCGCTTAAGTTCACAACCTTTTAATGGGTGGCCCGGGCTGTAACATAGAGGACCTGACGACGGCCCTGGTTGCCATGATGGTAACGTGTGGCCTTAAATTTCGGGCTGCTTATTGGTAGAATGGAAAATGAAATTGTGAATGTCTATCTTTTTTACCTCTTGTTTTTTCAAGATAAAAACAAAACCAAAGGGGAACATTTTATAACCAGCACTTGATGATGAATGTTTTTCAATTGTAGTTTTTGATTTGTTTTTCACTTAGTGTGTACAGAAGGTTACTGTATTTCCATTATCCAGAACATTTACGCAAACAAAATCAAGCCTCATTCACAACAGTCCCAATTATTCGCTTACTAGTAAAGCTGAACCAAACATTTCCTTTCCGTATTTGAGTAGAGCAACATTTTTGTTGTTGTAGAAAGAATCAACAGTTACCAAAGATTGTGAAATATTTTGTTTTAATGTTGTGTACCGTTTACATTGTCCCTTTTGATATGGCCAAGACTAAGAAGTCTTCACTCGAGTGGATTAGACGAGTATAGGATGCATTTAATGTCGCACTCGTGACATTGGAGCAGTTTGTAAACTGTAATCATTTCATTTGACAACTAGTAGTTGTACCACAGAGAAAAAGAGCTGTTGACAAGGAAATAATGCATAATTGTTGACTGAATAACTTGTTACACACAGAAATAGATGACATCTGTTTCAAAGCAACTATTTCAGTTTGTTCAATACTTCTGAATAAATGGCCTTATGATTAATAAATTCTCGTATAAAAAATGTGGTGTCAGGGTTTTTTTTTTTTTTTCATTTATACTAATGTTTATTATATTATTTTTATATATTTATACATATATATANATTATGACTGCCTTCCTAATATTGTGTTGGTCCTCCTTTTGCTGCCAAAACAGCCCTGACCCGTCGAGGCATGGACTCTTCTAGACCCCTGAAGGTGTGCTGTGGGATCTGCACCAAGATGTTAGCAGCAGATCCTTTAAGTCCTGTAAGTTGTGAGGAGGAGCCTCCATGGATCGGACATGGTGGTACGTGTCAAAGTAACATCCACATGGATGGCAGGACCCAAGGTTTCCCAGCAGAACATTGCCCAAAGCATCACACTGCATCCACCGGCTTGCCTTCTTCCCATAGTGCATCCTGGTGCCATGTGTTCCCCAGGTAAGAGATGCACACAGGCCAGCCTTCGCTCCCCACGTGCATCAATGAGCCTCGGCCGCCCATGACTCTGTCGCCGGTTCACCACTGTTCCTCTCTTGGAGCACTTTTGATAGATACTGACCACTGCAGACCGGGAACACCCCACGAGAGCTGCAGTTTTGGAGATGCTCTGATCCAGTCGTCTAGCATCACAATTTGGCCCTTGTCAAACTCACTCAAATCCTTACGCTCGCCCATTTTTCCTGCGTCTAACACATCAACTTTGAGGACAAAATGTTCACTTGCTGCCTAATATATCCACCCACTAACAGGTGCCGTGATGAAGAGATGATCAGTGTTCTTCACTTCACCTGTCAGTGCTCATAATGTTATGCCTGATTGGTGTGTATGTGTGTGGGATATATTTATTTCTGAGTGGCAGTTACTGTGAATGAAACATTTATATAGATTAAACACTTATTTTGTGTATTGTTCTAACACAATTGAAAATATGCTTAAATGTTTGGGGGAAAAAAATGCACTTTTGATGATCTGTTGTGATATTAGTACTGTTTTAAAAATGTACCAATTGCTTGTGAAAATTGCACCAAAGCAATTTTAAAAAAACTGCACAGAAACTTTAATAAGCCTTTGTCGAAACGGTCACAAGATTTGTGAGTGATTTAATCTCTATTCGGTTTTAGCAAAATATTAGTTGTTTTTATGCCTTTCGCAAGACATTGCACCATTTCATGCTTTTCATCTTCAGAATGATCTTTCTTCCCATATTCACGAGAACTGTGACTTGCTTAATGACCTGGAAAACCACTTAAACCTGTCTGAGATTGATACCTGAAAAGATATAAATGAAACAATACATGATGATGGTAATAGAATAGTGCATTAGAATTGAAATAATTCACTTCATGAATTCAGATTTGGTACCATGACTTTACATTTATTATATTTTTCACTTGTGCATACACTGAAAAAATAGTACAAGATAATAAAAAAAAAATACTTTTCTTATCAAAATCCTTCCATGTAGTCTTTTTTTAACTTTCCAAGTCAGCTGCATGTGTGAAAATATATTACTACATACAAAGATCCATAAGAAAATACAGAATACAATATATTAAAGTTGTCATAGACGTGTCTTACTATGTCAAAAACAGCAATAACTCGTTGATACAGGCAAGTAAAATAAATGGCACAGCTTAAAGTAACTGAATGAGTACATGGCCACACGTCTTTGGTTACAAACAGCTTCTGGAGATCATTATGCAAAACATGAAATGCAGAATGAAGGCAGAAACGTCCACCTGTCCTGTCAGTTTAAAGACTGATTACATTCCAATATAATGTTCTACTACACGATACGACAGGCACAATGGCTGTGGTATAATGACCAGGATATGGTTCATATACGACGTCTTGTGCTAATGTGGATGGTTATGTACCACCGTCTATCTTATTACTGTCTATTTATGAACAGTGCATGAAATACACAACAAAATGGGACAAAATAAAGTTCCTTCCTACTCTAAAGGCAACCGAATTCTCTCTGGGTAATAATCACATGACCATCAGCCTTCCATTGTGACATCATACTACATGACACATTAATCTTCCATATACTGGAACCCCAGCAGAGCACAACAGCTGCTCAGCATCACGACTACGCCATGTCTGGTCCTCCATCTGTTTCTCCACCTCAAACGCTCTGTAACTTTCCCTGTCATTCGCAGACACGGGGCCAGATTCAGAAACCATGGCACCTTCTTTCCAGTTGAAAGGACAAAAATAATGCACTTAAATTTGGCGGATTCATTTAATAAACGTTTTTGACCATAATTTAGTGTACGTCAAAACACAAAAACAAAAAATGTGTGTATATATATATTAGTGCTGTCAAAACTGCATCTAACATAAAAGTTTGTACATATAAATGTGTGTGTGTGTATATATATTATATATATATATACATTGTTAATCATGATTAATCAATTTTACAGCATTGTTAGTGCTGTCAAAATGATTATTCACGATTAATTGTAACTGCATCTAACATAAAAGTTTGTGATTAATATATGTGTGTGTCTATATATACATACACGCATTTATATATTTACAAACTTTTGTTATACGCGATTAATCACGGTTAATCGATATTACAGTATTATATCAGTGCTGTCAAAATGATTAATCATGATTAATTGTAACTGCATCTAACATAAAAGTTTGTCCATATACTGTATGTGTATGTATGTATATATAAACACACACTTAAAAATTCTCGCTACCCACGATTAATCGCGATTAATCGACTTTACAGCATTATATCAGTGCTGTCAAAATGATTAATCACGATTAATTGTAACTGCATCTAACATAAGTTTGTCCATATACTGTATATGTATGTATGTGTATATATATATATATATGTATATACACACACACTTATATATTTACAAACTTTTGCTACACACGATTAATCGTGATTAATCAACTTTACAGTATTATATCAGTGCTGTCAAAACGATTAATCACAATTAATTGTAACTGCGTCTAACATAAAAGTTTGTCCATGTACTGTATGTATATATAAACACACACAAACACACACTTACAAATTCTCGCTACGCACGATTAATCGCGATTAATCGACTTTACAGCATTATATCAGTGCTGTCAAAACAATTCATCACGAGTAATTGTAACTGCATCTAACATAAGTTTATACATATATATGTGTGTGTGTGTGTATATATATATATATATATATATATATATATATACACACAAACACACATTTATCGCAATTAATCGATTTTACAGCGCTTATATATATATTGATGATTGTCGTACTGCAGAGGCTGTTAACTGTGCAAATCATATGTTCGAGTGCATATATAACATTTCTTTTATTCAGGGGTCAATGCAGTGCCTAAAATTTACAAATGTAAAAAAATCTTGGTGACTTCATTTCATAAAATCATTTACAATCCCACAAACACCAAAAAAGCTCTAAAATGCAAAACCACAACAGATGGTTGGCTTTAGTTTGGTTACATTCTGTATATTTTGGTTTTAATGTGTTTTGGTATCATGTTAGTCGACAGTAAAGCCCTTGTCTTTGCCAAAAAGCTCCTGCAGTCTTCAGTTCTGAAGCCCTTAAACCTGACAGAAGGTGCAACGTTAGAGTCTTGTGATGTGCGGCAGTGTACGTGAAGATGAACGATCCTCCTCGTCCCTGGGGCTCTAGCGTCTCTGCGGTGCCAGCATTACTTTGTTAATGAAGTTGACGATGGCAGTCGCAGGCTGTTCGGGATCCAGCTCTGCGAAAAGATGGCAAACGTTCTCCGACACGCTGCCGGGCTTCTTGGCAACGAAACCAAACACTCTGAGAGGAGGTAGAGAGACACGCATATGAGAGATTGTGCATAAAATATGTCAGTCGGTCTTACAATCCAAACAAGGAGTGAGTGAACGGACAGACAGGATGATCAGTACTATGGTAATCTAAGAGTAAAACAGCATGCATATAAGCACATAATCAGTTTCCTATCAGAGGAACACAGAGGAAACAAGCAGTCCAGACGACACATACGTATCATTTAGACTTACTTAGAGGTCGTGCTGTCTGAGTTAGTCCACCTACGGCAGCAAGAGGGAGACAGAGACAAGACTGAGGAACAGACTCGCACGCACACAAGGGACGCGAACATGCTCTCAATCTGAGGTCAAAGCACACATGCGAGTACACCGGTCCTGTTGGACATACTTAGCCTGTTCCTGCATTGCTGTGGTGGAAACATACTTGCGCTGCATTTGAATTCCGTTCTGACACATTTCCGATTGCAATGATACGTGAAATCGAGCTTGTGTAGCTAGAAGTATTTGCATTCATTTACTTGTGTAGAGTATGTATGCTGCGGTTGTAACGTACACACACACACACACACACTGCTTTGGGGCTTCATTTTCTTCATTTCTACATATGGTCAAATCATATTTTGCATATTATGAAATCTAACTGAGAAGTTGTTTTAAAATTTGCCCATAGGTTCCTCCATTTTTTTTTTGGGTGGGTAACCCAAAAGACAAGCGCTGATTCCTGTAACATCTGGTTTAATGTTACTGCCTCAAATTCTTTAGACGCAAAACTGGTTGCTGACTGCCATGAGAGAGCGTTCACAAAATAAAAATCACAGAGCCCAAACTATTTACAGGGTTCAAAGTGATGGTTTAAGAAATGACAAGTGTTTTGTCTGCACAGGGTGGGTTTACATTTAATGAGCCCCAAAGCTTGTGTTTTACATACAACCGAAAATATAAACACATAAATGATAAAAAAAAAAAAAATGTACGCACAGACAGAGCAGCCCATAGAGATTCATGCACTACCTGATTAGATTTCTGTGTACTACTAGTTCTAGGCAAGCAACTATTTAACTAAACTAAACAAAAACAAAACAAAACATTAATGAAAAAAGCAAAATAAAAAAATCCTCCTATATACACATTTAAAATGTTTTTTTTTATTATTATTTCTATATCCACATTTTCCTTTCCATAATTACAGTAACCTCAAAGTGTCCCCATTATGCTTTTTCTAATATTACCTTTCATGTAGTGTGTAATATAGCTGCTTGTGAATGTTAAAGGTCTGCAAAGTGCACAACAAATACATAGTTCTGTCATGAAACTCTAGATGGCGCAGGCTGATGGCGAAAATACATTAATACATCAAATACGGTAACATTGTCATATCCATTACATGAGTTGTCATGATAGAAATAAAGTTATTGCCTCCTAAAAGAAAGAATCTGAACTGCCTGAAACGAGTCAGTAATTCCAGTCTTACTTCCTGTCACATACCTACATAAAAATGTACAAAAAATTGCATAATGCCAGCCTAAGGTCTTCATTGGCTGCCCACAACATCAATTTTGACCCTCAAACACTCTAGTTGTAGCTGAGGCCTGGAAGAGTTTGGTTCGTGTTGTCACCATGTCGAGAAGACGCTGTTTTCAGCGCTGCTAAAGCGGATCTACTTTGCATGCACAAAAAAATGAGGACTCGGGTTTGAATTGATATGGAAAAAAACGGCACAATCGTTACTGTTCGTATCACTGTGTTTCTTCTCTAAACTGAGACTGAATCTACGAGCAAACCGTTTTCAGACTCTTTGAGAAATTAGGTGATGTTGCAATGTATATGATGAGAAAATTTAAGTGTTTTTTTGACCTTTGATGCATGTAAAGCCATTGTAGAAGACCTCCAAAACAAAATTAGGAACCTTTAAAATAGCATAATAGGGGAACTTTAATGGTTTGTAATTGCTTTGGATGTGGAATGCACTGCAAAGTTGGACTATTGTTGTTTCTCATACAAGAGGTTTTATATATACAGTACAGTCCAAAAGTTTGGAACCACTAAGATTTTTAATGTTTTTAAAAGAAGTTTCGTCTGCTCACCAAGGCTACATTTATTTAATTAAAAATACAGTAAAAACAGTAATATTGTGAAATATTATTATAATTTCAAATAACTGTTTTCTATTTGAATATATTTGACAAAGTAATTTATTCCTGTGATCAAAGCTGAATTTTCAGCATCATTACTCCAGTCTTCAGTGTCACATGATCCTTCAGAAATCATTCTAATATGCTGATCTGCTGCTCAAGAAACATTTAATGTGTACAATTGTACAAAATATTTGTGTACAATATTTTTTTTCAGGATTATTTGATGAATAGAAAGTTCAAAAGAACAGTGTTTATCTGAAATCTAATCTTTTGTAACATTATAAATGTCTTTACTGCCACTTTTGATTGATTTAATGCATCCTTGCTGAATAAAAGTATTCATTTCTTTAATTTCTTTTCAAAAAAATAAAAATAAAAATTCTTACTGACCCCAAACTTTTGAACGGTAGTGTATAATGCTACAGAAGCTTTGTATTTCAGATAAATGCTGTTCTTTTGAACTTTCTATTCATCAAGGAATCCTGAAAAAAAAAGTACACAACTGTTTTCAACATTGAAAATAATCATAAATGTTTATTGAGCAGCAAATCAGCATATTAGAATGATTTCTGAAGGATCATGTGACACTGAAGACTGGAGTAACGATGCTGAAAATTCAGCTTTGCATCACAGGAATAAATTACTTTGTCAAATATATTTAAATAGTACACAGTTATTTTAAATTGTAATAATATTTCACAATATTACTGTTTTTTACTGTATTTTTAATTAAATAAATGTAGCCTTGGTGAGCAGACGAAACTTCTTTTAAAAACATTAAAAATCTTAGTGGTTCCAAACTTTTGGACTGTACTTATATATATATAAAACACACACTGCCTGGCCAAAAAAAAAGGTGGCTGTTTGGATTTTAATAGGTAAATATTTAAGAATCTATGAATGGATCATTATTGCAGTGATTATTATTTTTCTAGCATGTTATATGTTTGGCAACGGTTCTTTTAACCTAACAGATGGATTAGGGTTAGATACAAGATCGTGACCAAAAATTGCTAACCTCTCGATGGAAATGAATGTTGTGATGTTATTTGCATCATTTTTTGTGTCAAAATCTTGTATTGACAATGCAAGAGGTGAGCACTCTGTAAAGTCTCCTCCAGCACATCCCAAAGACTTTCAATGAATTTAAGGTCTGGACTCAGAAGTGCCAATTCATGTGTGAAAATGATTCTTCATGCTCTCTGAACCATTTTTTTCACAGTTTTAACCCTGATGAATATTGGCATTGTCATCCTGGAATATGGCCATGATACATCTTAATACATGGTTGTTTAAGAAATGAAAAGCTACACACTCCATCTTTAAGGGTTAAAAGAACCATTGCCAAACATATAACATGCTAGAAACATAATAATCACTGTAATATTTATCCATCCATAGATTATTAAAGTTGCCATCGAACGTTTTTTTACAAGATGTAATGTAAGTCTAAGGTGTCCCCTGAATGTGTCTGTGAAGTTTCAGCTCAAAATACCCCATAGATTTTTTTAAATTAATTTTTTTAACTGCCTATTTTGGGGCATCATTAAATATGCGCCAATTCAGGTTGCGGCCCCTTTAAATTCTCGTGCTCTCCACCCACGGAGCTCGTGCTTGCCTTAAACAGCATAAACAAAGTTCACACAGCTAATATAACCCTCAAAATGGATCTTTACAAAGTGTTTGTCATGCAGCATGTCTAATCGCGTAAGTATGGTATTTATTTGGATGTTTACATTTGATTCTGAATGAGTTTGATGGTGCTCCGTGGCTAAAGCTAACTTTACACACTGTTGGAGAGATTTATAAAGACTGAAGTTGTGTTTATGAATTATACAGACTGCAAGTGTTTAAAAATGAAAATAGCGACAGTCTTGTCTCCGTGAATACAGTAAGAAACGATGGTAACTTTAACCACATTTAACAGTTCATTAGCAACATGCTAACGAAACATTTAGAAAGACAAATTACAAATATCACACAAAATATCGTGGATCATGTCAGTTATTATTGCTCCATCTGCCATTTTTCGCTATTGTTCTTGCTTGCTTACCTAGTCTGATGCTTCATCTGTGCACAGTCCAGACGTTAATACTGGCTTGTGTAATCCCTTGAACATGGGCTGGCATATGCAAATATTGGGGGCGTACATATTAATGATCCCGACTGTTACGTCACAGTCGGTGTTATGTTGAGATTCGCCTGTTTTCCGGAGGTCTTTTAAACAAATTAGATTTATATAAGAAGGAGGAAACAATGGAGTTTGAGACTCACTGTATGTCTTTTCCATGTACTGAACTCTTGTTATTCAACTATGCCAAGGTAAATTCAATTTTCAATTCTATGGCACCTTTTGCCAATTACAATCCAAACAGCAACTTTTTTTTTTTTTTGGCTGGGCAGTGTATAAATAATGTTTGGGAAAATGTAGAGTAGATATAAATCACCCCTATCATTCCTGCCACTACAATCTCACCTCCTGTCTTGTGGGTCCACACTGCTGTAAGTCACGCTGTTGATCGGATAATGTCTCCTGAAGAACACCCTGAAAACCCAAACCTCTCACAGTCAACTCTGTGTGACAGTAACAACCTGTCCTCACATTTATATTACTCAGAGAAAACTGAAAAATGACATGGCTATACTTTCAAAAGCAAAAAGAGGGATCGGTGAGCGTACCTGCGCTGACTGTCTGTCAGTGTGATGCCCTGGGCTGACACCTTAAAGTGGACCACTGTCGCAGAGGGCCGAGGGTTGCGTGACATCGTGGCCCCCGAGGCCTTGGCGATAGCCTGGGGCCCCGTGAGAGACTCGGTCTCCACTGAGTTCAGGTACAGCACGTTACAGGCTGAGGAGAGACGTCAGAGGTTATATAGATGTTACAGGGAGAAGAATCACATGAGGACAGATGCGCTGGTTCACACTCACCTGCTCCCTGTTTCAGAAGGTCTGCAGCTGTACTCATGTTACTGGCTGGCTGAACCTCTAGAACTTCACCTATTGGGTCTGAGAGTGTGACATAATGATTCATAGACCGTCTCTGAGATTCAAACACAGACCGTATGCTTAAATACACATCTTGTGATCATACAGTAACAGTACCGTTCAAAAGTTGTATTTATTTTGATTAAAAATGTCTCTAATGCTCACCAAGGCTGCCTTTATTTGAAATGCAGTAAAAACAGTAATATTGTGAAAAAGTATTACAATTTAAAATAATAACCTGAGTGGTTTACCGTTTTGTAGTTTTAAGAGAAATCTTTCTCTGGCTTTTTGTGATTTGAAGCATTCATTTCATGCCTTACAACCCTCTAACTTCACATTGAGTGCCTGTTATGAATGTGCTTTCATCGTAGTGATATCTCGGCGTGGCGTGTTGATGTGTGCTGTAGTGTTTACCTTTCTCTGGGATGCGGAGGGCACAGGGCAGAGAGATAGGTGTAATGGAATGCTGATACACCAGTGCTGAAAGACTCCCTACCAATGACAAAACACACACAGAGGACCTCAATACTTCGCTTTCATAACACTTCAACGTTATTTACCTTAAAAACTGATGTGCCAGATTGCAAAAGCACCAAAATGAAGCCAGACAGCAACTGATCACAGGCATAAAATAACTTCCTGGCTTTCTAATACAGAAAAACTTCAAAGATGTGAGCTTTATCTCAACTTCTACAACTCATGACTGTACATTCACTCTTTATGAAGCAGCGTTCTGAACTATTTGGTACATTTAGTGTTCTATAGAGATATTGTATAGAGATTTGACAGTACTGCTGTCTGAATACCTTGCATGCATGGAGCGAACTGATCCTGCACTCAGATTTTGCAGGAAAGTCATTTTCACACTAACCTGAGCTCAACTTTATTCAGCCTGGCTGTTCTATTAACTCCACATTTGTACACACAGTCAAAGACAAAAATTATTCAGACACTAGATATAATTTTTAATATATTTTTACTAGTGGGTGCATGACAGTATAGTTCATTTATGTAAGTGAGGATAGCAAAATAAAGTAAACTGTGACGTATTATACCCAAAAATTCTTCATACAGTGGACTACCAGTAAAATTGATACAAATTTGGGACCAAAAATTATTCAGACACTTTGATCTGAACATGTTTTGCTTAAGTGTTATCTGACATAATTAAGATTAATTTTTTCTGACACAGTTCTTGTCATATTTTATTACCATTTTTTTTTTTTAAATACATTAAAATGATACATTTTGGTTTGACTGTATATTGGTCTTCCAGATCAGATCTAGGACCACAAGAACATTCTGCCTAACATCTTCATAAAGAAAGTCATACAGGTTTGGAACGACATGAGGGTGAGTGAATGATGACAGAATGATCATTTCTGGGTGAACTATCCCTTTAAGCTCTAATTTAAACCAGGCCTAAGCTTAATCAGTGTCTGGTGAAGCTGAACTGCTCACCAAAGTAGGGCTCGTTCTGACAGCCCTTGATCTTCACTCCTCGAGGGCCTGTTTCAATCAGGAAGTGTCGAACCAGCTGTTCCAGAGGGTCTCCTCCAACTATCAGACAGGAAATTACATCTTTAATGCAAGCTATGATGCTGATATTGGTTGTATACCAAACCATAACAACTTTTCAAAACATTGCATCAATATTGTGATTAATGGATATTTAGATCCACATACATCACTGTTTAAATGCGGAAGTCATACAAAGCATTCCCAAAGCAGTGCCCAATTAAATGTCTTAATTAAATATTTAGTTGAAGACTACCAAAATAAACAGTGCACAGTGTTCTCATTTGCACTTGGTCTGGTTTTAATTATGACAATGAAATACAAATCAATAAAATCTACCATTCTGTCTGTCTGTATGGTCCAAAAAAAAAAAGGTGTTTTAAACTGTTTTCTAAACCTTTCAGAAATAGGCTGCCAAGCTAAATATATATATATATATATATTTATTTCTAGTTAAAAATTAGTCACATGAATTCCATTGAATTCATTTTAATTCCACTTACATTTAAATTCGAATTGCACTTCTACTTCCTGTTTTATGTATATTAATTTATTTGGCATTCTCGGTTCAATTCTGAATGGAGCACAACCCTATCATGCAAAGGGTTATCATGTGATTTGTTTGTTTTTTGAAGACAATCATTGTTTTTGCAATTCCGTTTTTTGACGCTAATGCCGCAGAAATGACACACTTCAGCTTTAGCTCTAAATTTTCGTGATGTTTAGCTCTGCTAGAGTACTTCAGGTGCAGTCATGTGTTTCCTGTGCAGACAGACAGCTTTGGGAGCAACACTGAAGCAAGATAAATGTTTGTGTGAGGAAATGCCTGCAGATGTGGCGTACCTTTGCTGCTATGGTTATTGACGTTGGGGGGTGGGCTGGCAACTTTCAGGGCCAGACCGTAGGCCCCCTGGAAAGAGTTACTGTCTCGGATGAGGAAGGCCCCTGGCTCTCTTTCCTTCAGTGCTGCTATAGCTGTTGAACAGAGACAGGACAGTTTAATGAGACATCGCTATTTAAAAAAAGGATCCAAGCATATGGAACAACAATCTGTTGCTGCACATGTAAAAACATTACAGCACAACAGTAAACATCACTATTAGTCCTACTTGTACTTAGGGTTATGAAAAGTGCAAGGACCACTAACGAGACATTTCTGCATTTACACAAGCAAAGATTACACACTTACTGAGACTTTTTGATTCAAATCTGATTCGATTCTGATTCATTTGGGTATATTTTTTGTAATAATGTAAGTTTGAAAGAAATTCTTCCTCAGTTATTGTGATAAATTACACAGGGAACTTCTAATTTAGTACATTACGAAAATATTAATTTGAAAAATGAACATCAGGACCCAAATGATGCATTTGTATTACTATTTATTTAACAGATTCATGTGTCAGTCTTTCTCAGATCTAGTCTGATTCATTCAAAGAACAAGCTCAAAACAGTCATGTTCATGAATCGTTGTCTCAAAAAAAAAAAAAAAGTTCATAAGACTCATTTCCCTGACGGCAACATAGTGTCGGGCCAGATCCGGCCCACATCTGGTCCGCGTGTAATCCACATGTACCAGATTGGCCGGATCTGGGCCACACTATGTTATAAGAGGCATTTATAAGTGAATCAGATAACGCTTGTTGCATTGTGTGTTATTGATTCACTAAAATTAACCATGAGTCATAAGCCCAAAAAGGCAAGTCAAACTAAAGAAATCTCTTGCCATTATTTTGCAGTAAACTTGCCTTTAACTCTATGAATCGGGATGTTCAAATTCAGATTAATTGGAAAATCTATATTTTTACCCAGCCCTACTCAGCAACTGGTTAAGAAGATACCTCTAAACTGCATATAGTTTCATATAGTTACATAAAAGGACCACAGTGGTTGTCTCACCTTGCTCTCTGGAGATGCCAGGTTTATACCAAAATCGAGAGCTGTCCTGCACAAATTTTACACTGACACGGCTGCCCATCTCACCCTCCACAACTACTTCTCCCTGCCCAGCAGGCATTGTCAGCTCTCCTACTGAAGGTGAGAAGGTAACGTGGTGCTGCCCAGAGGACTGATGATTCATGGACGCCCTCAGCGTTCCAGATCTCCCGTTAGGTGAGCCTGGCATCCCGGACGGGCGGCGTTTCTCAGGGAGAGGAGGCTGTGGGACAGAAGCGGCTGGGCATCCTAAGTAGGAGCCTGGTGGAGGAGATGGGGTGCAACAAGCTGGAGAGACGGGGAAGGTAGGAGTGGAGTTGGGGCTGCCGTCCATACTGTGCCCTGCAAGAAGTGAGGTTTCAGAGCCCAACATCAGCTTCCTGCCCAGCGTGGCAAATCCAGGTACTGGGGGTTCAGGGGAGGAAGAACTCTCACGGTCACCATTGGGGGGATGAGGAGACGCAGGGGCAGAAGAGGCAGGTTTAGGGACATCTGGCTCTGGAGATGGTGATACTCCATTGCTCTGCAAGTGAGCTGGGATGGACTCGGTTGAGATGGGGGAGGAGGGACGTGGTGAACGTGCTGGTTTAGCAGTCTCAGTTGACAGTGGTACCATTTCCCCTGTGGGCGGCACTGTAGCAGCAGTAGGTGAGCAGTTTGTCTGTGGTTGGGTGGATTCTGATGGAGATGTTAAGGGGGCAGGGTTTTCTGCTGAGATTTGTGGGGTGGGAGGTGTCGTAGGCGGGGAATGGGTGGAGGGTTGTTGGGCAGTGGTGGGTGTGGCAGGAAAAGGGTGTATCTCAGCAATCTCTTGATTGGAAGACAGTATAGGTTGCCGAGGCCCTGGACTGGTACTGTTGCACTGTAGGGCAGGTGGGTGTGGCCTGTTGTGGGAGTGGGCCAAACTGTTTTCACTGTTCACCTCTCTTGAGTCATACTCACGGACGCTCAGGCTTGGACTAAAAAAGGAAGAGGAAATCAATAGAGTAATAAAGTCAGAAGATAACATATTCATCTACTGCAGTGGTAGACCGTAGTTCCAACCCTGCTCCAACAGCTACTCCAATCTACTGATAAATGCAGGAGCTTGTTACCTCTCCTGCGTTCGCAAAGGGCTGCTTGTGTGGACTGGTGTTGGAGGTCCTGAAATATCAGAGGGTGTTGAACATGGAGCATGTGGATCTCGATTTGTCCGCCGCAGGGAACCATGGGTAATGTGACTACGCCAGCCTATGCTGTCTGCACCAGGGCAATCTGATACAAACAAATTTTAGCATATATAGATGAAATTGAATGCAGATGAAGGTTATTTACACATTTACAAGATGACCCAAAACATGTTTGCAAAAGCTTCAAAGTTCAAGGTAAGTCCAATATAATGTAATAAAAGACTTTAATTGTTGCTGTCAAGTCAATTCTCACCTGTATTTGTGCCAGAGGGGTACTGCTGAGCATGGGGGTCTGTTGGGTTCTCTGTAGGTCCGCTGGCATGGTGCACTGGGCCAGGGCAGGAGGCGGAGGGAGGTGGAAGAGGAGACGTGGACTCAGACTGGTAACCCGAGGCGTATCCACGGCTCTCTGAGGGAGACGGCTGGTAAGGGGAGCAGGGGCATGTCTGGTGTGGTGTCTGGTACCCACTGGAGCTGCTGCTGTATTTGAGATCCAGATGGGAATGAGAGTGTGACCGGGAGGGTTCGGGGTATGCGGGATGGCCTGCAGGGAGGGGATCGAAGTTAAATGCAGGTAATTCATGACCGTGGGGCCCGTAGGGGGATACGGCGGTCCTTCTGTGCCAGTATTCTGCTTCTCGTTCTCTCTCCCACTGTAGTTCTGCTTCTCGATCTCTGTCCCAGTGGAGAGACATTTCTCGTCCCCTCCTTAGCCCTGCCTCCCGATCCCATATCTCCGCCCCTCTTGGCATATCAGCCTCTCTGCCCCGTCTTAACCCTGTGTCCCGGTGAAGCTCTGCCTCCCTCTCCCAGTGTATTGCCTCCTCTCTGTCTAAACGGAGGGTGTGGAAATCTTCTCGTCGTAGACAGCAGTCCCGACAGGGGCAGGCGGGCGTCACTAGGCCATCTACCATCATGACATCGTGATAGGGGCCGCTGGGTTTGGGGTGATGTGGATGGTTGTGGTGATGGTATGGAATGTACTCATCTGCCCTGCAAAGCAGTCGGGGAGATAGACTATGAGGATGGGGGCTGATCTCTTGGGATGGATATGGATACAGGTGGCGTGATGGTCCCTCTGAGCAAGTGCGATGAAGGTAGTGCTGTGGACCTTGTTGCCGGTCCCAGAGCAGGTCTGGAGGTGGCAGGGATTGGTGAGGATGGGCACTGTGGTGTTGGCAAAGCCCTATGACGGATGGCATACCTGAAGAAGGAGTCCCTGTGTGTCCATTACTAGTGGTGGGACGATCAAGGCAATAACCATTTGATAAGTGGTGCAGTCCATCGCATCCAGGCTCGGTACAACGCTGGGATCGGTAGCCCACCCGGCATGAGCATGAACGACCTAACCTCAGTGACCCAGTCCTTTCAGGAGGCAAGGAATCACCGTCATCCAAAATGGCTGTCTCTCGGTCACGATCTCTCCCTCCATCGCCTTCAATCCCACCCAGTAGACGCTCAAGATCCTCCCTCTCTTGCTTAGTAGGCGGGGCCGGTCGAGTTGGTTCATCGAGCCGGTCAGGTGGGACAGATGAGTGTCCAGAATCAGTGCTGACAGACAGAAGCTGACTTGGCCTTTCATCAGAGCTCCTTGCAGGGCTCCCATTGGTGGATGGCAGGGAGGTGGAGCCAGCAGCACGACGCTTTTTAACCTGTGCGTAGAGGCTGCCATCTAGAGGTCCACGTGTGTGTGCAATATCTGAAGGGATGTACGAAAGAATACTTTTATATTTCCCTGAAGCCCACTTATATTATTAATCAAGTTTTTTTTGCAGCAAAAACAGTCATAATTTAGTTTCCTCTCTCTGAACTTTAGAATTAAACAGGCTGCTTTTGCAACTGTACCTTTAAGGTACGTATGGCAATATTTAAAAGTTTGAGGTCGGTAAGATGTTGTGAAATATGATTACAATTTAAAATAAATGTTTTCTATTTAAATATATTTTAAAATGTAATTCATTCCTGTGATGATGGCAAAGCTGAATTTTCAGCATCATTACTCCAGTCTTCATTTTTGAAGCTTAGGTTCATACTATGTAGACATACAGTACATTTAGCCAGAGCACTAATTGAAGCTCTTTTATTTTAAAAGAAAAAAGGAAAGTCCTATCTATTATCTACAGTATGTTCACTCTGAATGATTGAATAAACACCAGTGTGTGGTTGTACGAATGAATCTTTTACCCTCCAGGCTGTCCTGATGTCTCTGATTGAAGTTCTCATAAGAGTCCCAGCGCACCACCGGATCATTCGTGTTATAGTCCACGCTGACAGCTGGATCATTCCTCTGCGTCACTCTCCCTGAATCACACACACAAGAATGTCTGCATTATAACACAGTTGAAGAACACATGACATGATAGGGCCCTGCTGTTTCAATTGGAAATACTGTGCGTCAGCTCAGGAAAGAAAATTGTGTTTGTCAAAAAATTTCATGGTCCCTAAAATGGCAATTAAGCAGTTAATAAGACTTTAAACTGCAGTTACCTTTGATTTTCTCAGGCCCAGATGAAAATACAAACTCCACTGTGGCATCAGAGGGAAATTTGTCATCTACAGGAAACAGTGGGAATTGAGAGTGTTTATCATTAGGAAGACAGAAGACCCTTTCCAGATAATAATATTTGTCATTAATAATGGGATTTGTAAATTCATATTAGTATATAATATCCTCTCCAAACTACACACTACATTAATGTGTTTCTGATTATAACAATGATTAATATCCAGGAATTTTCCCAGAGTTTTACGAGCAATTGAAGTTGCCTCCCATGCTCGTATGTAAAACCCATAGAGAATCTATTATCACGTGAAAATCTGTATCTCATCTCAATTACACAGCTGTGGTGCGCAGGTGTTACCCAACGGGAATGAGGGCGATAATTTACAGCACAGCTAAAAGAACACAGACCACCGAAATAAAAAAGCACACCATAAAAAAACAGGCTCAGCTGATATCCCAAGGCCATTTCAGCTCAAGGCGGTCAGAGTTGGACAGACAGCTCTGGTTTTATTGTGAAAATATATGAGTTTGGCATCTGACTCTTGGCTTGTTCCACTAAGAACGTACCTGAACAAGCTTCATCCAGTTCTCCTTTGCCAAACCAGAGCTGAGCTCCATGAATGGTGCATGTATGAAACTGCAGTCGAAACACAGAGTCCCTCTCAGCAGACTGAACCTGTCTGTGATAACACTTCACCTATAGGACAGACAGAAAGAAAGACCATAAAAGTGTCAGAGAGCAAGAGAAGGAGATTAAAGTGATGGAAATGTCTATGGTTTTGACAGTTGTAATATATCAGGGTCAGATAAAAACAGCCCCACATACCATGATGTCTCCTTTCAGCAGCAGTGCAGGCTCAATAGTAACAATCAGCCGTCTGCTCCCAGAGCCCTGCAGATCACTACAAAAAGCATAAACATATATACACTTTAAACTAGATTTGAAGTAAAAAAAACAAAAACAACTCTCCTTCATGATATTAGTGTGTTGCCATGGTGTTGCTATGCAGATGCTACGGTGTTCTGAGTTGTTTAAAATAGTTTTCATGCAGTTGATAAGGTGTTGCTATGGCATTGTGGATGGTTGCTATGGTTTTATGGTTGCTAAGGCATTCTAGGTGGTTGCTAAGGTGTTGTTAGGTTATTCTGGTTGGTGGCTAGGGTGGTGCTAGGGTTTTCTGTGGTTGTTAGGATGTTGTGGAAGGTTGCTAGGGCATTCTGGGTGGTTATTAGATGGTTGCTTGTGTGTTTCCATGGTGTTGCTATGCAGTTGCTAAGGTGTTCTGAGTGGTTTTAAATAGTTTTCATGCAGTTGATAAGGTGTTGCTAAGGCATTGTGGGTGGCTGATAGGGTGTTAGGTTGCTGCTATGGCATTGTGGATGATTGCTATGGTTTTATGGTTGCTAAGACATTCTAGGTGGTTGCTAAGGTGTTGTTAGGTTATTCTGGATGGTGGCTAGGGTGTTGCTAGGATTTTCTGTGGTTGTTAGGATGTTCTGGAAGGTTGCTAGTGCATTCTGGGTGGTTATTAGATGGTTGCTTGTGTGTTTCCATGGTGTTGCTATGCAGTTGCTAAGGTGTTCTGAGTTTAACTTTTTTTCATGCAGTTGATAAGGTGTTGCTAGGGCATTGTGGATGGTTGCTATGGTTTTCTGGGAGGTTGCTAGGGCATTCTAGGTAGTTGCTAAGGTGTTGCTAGGGCTTTCTGTGTGGTTGCTTACTAAATTAAAAACAGTCCACCCCCAAGTGTCTCTATGATATTCTGGTCTCCAGATATGGCCCTGGGCCTGCCTATAATGCACGTCATGGTGCCTTAAGTCTGATTGCTTTGAAAGTTGCAGCAAACCTCTCTTTAAGAAACTACAAAATTTAAGGCATCATGCCAAATTTTAATACATAGGAGGATTAATGATTTGAACAAGCCCCTAAGTATTAAGCAGCAGTAATTATAATATTTGTCCTAGCAAACACCTCTAATTATGCTTTAAATTATGTGAACGTCTCCAATAGATCCTCACTCACTATATGCCAGAAGTGTAGACGAGCTGCATGGACTGATAAATCTTCAGGAAAGGGAAGAAACCTGTCAAGAGAGTGAGGAAAAAGCGAGATATGAAGGAGGATTTGGCAAACTCCCTCTGAGCGTCTCTCCTCCACTGTGAAAGATTAAAACAAACTTGAAATGTGTGTGTGAATGTGAAGGAGGTTTCGCTTAACAAATGAATATACACTCATAGACACATATGACCTCATTGAGCCATGAAAACATTCACTTACCTCCATCTTCCTGGAAGTTGGGGATGGTAGGAATGAGGACCTGATGGAGGAAGAGAGGACTGCTGTTCATTTTGATGGCCCCTGAGAGCAGTCCTCCAAAGTAATAGATATACCTGTAGAGAGAGACATCAATGTTAAAGGGGGGTCTAATGTTATTTCATGCATTCTGACTTATTTACACTGTTAAAGAGTTTGGATTCTCATGCTAAACATGGCCAAAGTTTCAAAACATGAGTTGGACGTATAACGGAGTATTTCTGTGCCAAAAATACTCTTCTGATTCCTCACAAACTTCACCCTTTTTTTTTGAGTATGGCCCTTTATTATGGGAAGTCGTGGCCTAATGAATAGAGTGTCGGACTTGTAACCCAAAGGTCATGGGTTCGAATCCCAGGTCCGGCAGGGATTGTCGGTGAGGGGAGTGAATGTCCAGCGCTCTCCCCACCCTCAATACCACGACTGAGGTGAGACCCTTGAGCAAGGCACCGAACCCCCAACTGCTCCCCGGGCGCCGCAGCAATGGCTGCCCACTGCTCCGGGTGTGTGTTCACGGTGTGTGTGTTCACTGCTGTGTGTGTGCACTTGGATGGGTTAAATGCAGAGCACAAATTCCGCGTATGGGTCACCATACTTGGCCACATGTCACTTCACTTCACTTCACTTCATATATGTAATAAAGTGTGGAATTCCTTGTACGGGCACTTCCCCCAGAAAAGCCCGCGCACACATCGACCAGAGCGAGAGAGCAAGAGCACGCCCATCAACACGCTTCGTTCAGGTTACAGAAGTCATCGGCAGTGCTGCACAGGACTTGCTCGAAAAAGATTTGTCACTTTGTTTTTAGACCACGAAATCAACCAAAGAAGTGTGTTTTTGGTTGTGAGGGGAAAATTTGTGTTCGCGTATTACATTGATGCGCTTACGACATTTGTCATTAAAATAACCATAGAAACCCCCTTAAATTTACTATAAAAATAAGGATAAAGTCGTGTCTGATAGTTGCAATCACTTTTTTATTAAAATGAATGGAGAATATCTCGTGTTTTTCCGTGGCTGCTCGAGACCTCAGGATCGGCACTTATGGTTTCATAAACAAGGCCCAGTTCTACGCTGGATTTACAGATCATTTGAAACTCAAAGATGGAGCGGTCACAGCAATAATGATCCCGGTCATGAGTCGGAACCGCAGATGGATAGTAAAACTGCTTCAAATGTCTGTTTTTTTGGCAATAGGCGCCTATAAGTGCATATAATGTAAACAACATGAACGTAGTGAATTTATTATTCATCATTCACTATACACTATATTCATTATAGTGATTCAAAAGTTATCCAGGGATGATGTGATGGTGTATTGTGTGTGTTTAAATACATTTGTTTAGCCGACCATTGATAGCTTGCAGACAATCTCTACGTAAAAGTTGCGCGTGCTCGTGACTCTTTAGCTCCGCTCACACGGCATGCCTCCAGGCGCTCGGCTGTTTTCGGAAAGACTCGGTACAACGTATGTATCTTGTATAAATATGATAAAACTAAAGACTTTTCAGAGATATGAAGGATGCACTCCTACTCTATAGGTACTCAAGATTAACATGAGATTGGCAGAAACTGTGTGTGATACCCCATCTTTAACAATTTAATAAAAGTATGTGAAGAGCAACAGTCAATAATAGTCAATAAAGAATCAACAAAGACAAAAAACAGGGAAGATGTACCTGTTCTGAGAGGGTTGGAGCGAAGACGACACTTTATCTTCACAAAACTTCCTCATGGCCAATGTGCTGAGGGCCTGATCTGCCCTGTGTGCACAAATGCAATTGAAGACATAAGAGAAAGAACACATCAAAGACACAGACAACAAAAATTCTAAATTTTGTCACCTATTCAAGCTATTTGATATGGCCTAAAGGCCAATTCACACTGCACAGACAGAAGCCATTAGACGGCAACAAGCACTTCATGGGGTTTTGTCAGATTAGAGTTTTCTGAGAAGTGACTTACATAGTTCAGGCATGAAACTCTAGATGTCACAGGCTGATAGGTCTTTAACACATTTGGTAGTAATCACATCATTATCTACATAGCACAGCTGATTGGTTGTTTTTGCATCAGCAGCCAATGAGCTGCGGCTCGCCTTTAGCAGTCTGTAGCGTGCTTTCAGAAACCCTCCTCCTTCCCCAGCTCCACCTGTATAGATCTGCTACTGTGGTTAATTCATGTATGTTACATGTGCAGCAGCAGCAGGTCTTACATGCTCACAGCAATGACTGTGAATGTATTAGCAATAGCAAGTCTCTGTACTTGCTCTGCAGCAGCAGCAGCGTAGCAGATCTATTCCGTCAAGACCAAATACATTAGCATAGGCATATCCATTACCATGCCAATCTATTACCATACCAATCTCCCGAGATTTGTCATGACACAAATACAGTAATCTGGTGACTGTCGGCGTTGGTCTGCATCCGTTGGTGTGGTGTGAATTGGCCTTAAAAGCCACAGAACTCTCATTTTTATTCACTGGGTATTCAAAATTAAAATCAGACAAATTTAAATCAGTGGTTCTCAACCCTATTAACTCAAAGGCCCCCCATATAGACAAAAATATTTGTCCGTTATTTCTGATGTAATTACGTATGACAAAGCTTTTTTATTAACATAAACTGGGAGATATATTAAATTTACCAACCACAATACATGTCATGTTACAAAAGTTTCAAGAACTGTATGTCCTTCAATAAAAACAGCAGGGGGGAAAATGATGGGGAAAATTCAAAAGGAAATATAATTGCAGTTTACATAATTGCAGTTTACTTTTTTTAGCATTTGAATTCAGTTAGATTATTTTAATACATAACAAATAAATAAATTGCATCATTTTATTGGAAGTTTGCTCAGGCCCCCTAGTGGGCTCCAGTCCCCTGGTTAAGAACCACTGATCTAAATGTAGAACGGATGAACTTACCCTGCTGATATCTTGCTGTAATGCATGTAGGCAGCAATGATAACACCTGTCTTTCCTTTGTTGCCCTGAAAAACAATTAATACTAATCAACACAACTGCTACAGATTTACACTTAAAATATGTTCCAAATAAAGAAGACAATCAGAGAATCAGGTTTTGAACACTCTTGTACAGTTGGTACAAAAATCTGAGACCACTATTGAAAAGACAAACAATTTGAGTTAAAGCTAATTTGAAAATTGAACATGAATTTTGGAATGCCTTTTGTCATGTTCTCCTTTGCTTTAATGACGGCAAGTTCATGTAAAACCTGATGGTGATGATCCAAAGAGCAACTTGAGCTTTAATGGAAGAAAAACATCTGACCACCTGTACATTTCGTTGATTTAAGAAATGTGGTCTCAGACTTTTGAGTATACAAAATTTGATATATATCACTGCTTTCTCATCTCTTAATCTCACACAAACTAAAAGCATGTCAAACCAGACATCCTCTGAGGTCTGGCTTCATGTTATCATCTGTGGTGACTCTCTACAGGGTGGTCCTTAAGGGTCATGTCAGCACCCTTTAGTACTCTGTCAATGCCTGTGACCCTGACATGAACTGTCCAAAGACTACTATGACCTCTGACCTTACAGTGCAGAACGACCACATGCTGGGGGTCAGAGTTCAGCCAGTTCTCCATGGCTTTGCACATGGCACAGATCTTATCCAGCGGAGGAGCGTGCATGTCTGGCCAACCGAAGTCATGAACCTGAGGGAGAGAGAGAGAGAGGCTTTTTAGTCTTGGCTGGTGTTGTCGGGTCTTTAAAAGTTCAACCACAAAGCAACTAGCAATAGAAACACATAAAAACATAACTGAGCCTTACCTTTGGGTTTAAACGGCTGATGTCATGCCTTCGCTCAGACAGATTGAATAACTGTTGGATAAAAATGGACCGGAACAATGAAAATGCCTTTAACACAAGCTTCCCTCAGATGCAGACATACAGTAAATACACACTGAGTCACGTACCAGAAACTTGTCCTGGTGTTTGGACTTGAGCATGGCTGCCACCTCCCTGAGGTTGAGGCGGTATCGCTGTTCTTCCAGCAGAGGAGGAAAGAAGACCGAGATTATCCTCTCCGTGATGTATGTGAGGTCAAAATCATAGTTCCTCTCCATCACTCTGTCCATCACCCGATCCACACTGAAGCTCCTGAGAGAGAAGGGAAAACCTGATCACACCAGCTTCAAGATCCTGGGATATTAACTGAAAAGCTAACAGACATGAACTAAAAGCCACAAAACTTCATGAGGCTTGTTGCAGGACCAAGATGATGTACTAGCACCACTCAGATTGAGCCAGATGTCTACCAAGGTCTACCAAGTTTAAACCATGTCTACCCGCTTTTAGCCCAAACAATTAACCATCTAGACTTGTTTGGATCAGCTAGAAAAAAAAGCTATCAGAAGGGATGGCTAGGAAATTTCTGAGAAAAAGGGATGCATGAGGTCTATCTATCCAATCCATCCATCCATCAACCAACCTACCCATCCATCCATCCATCCACCCATCCATCCATCCAATTCATCCATCCATCTACCCAACCAACCATTCCATCCATCCATCCATCCACCAACCCATCCATCCATCCACCCACCACCCAGCCTATCTACCCATCCATCCATCCATCCCTCCAATTCATCCATCCATCCAACCATCCACCAACCAGCCTACCTACCCAACCATCCATCCATCCATCCATCCATCCACCAACCAGCCTACCCAACCATCCATCCATCCATCCACCCAACCAATTCATCCATCCACCCAACCATTTCATCCATCCATCCATTCATCCAACCACCCAACCAATTCATCCTTCCACCCAACCAATTCATCATCTATCCATCCATCCACCAACCAACCAGCCTACCCATCCATCCACCCAACCAATCCATCCATCCATCCACCCAACCAATTCATCCATCCACCCAACCATTTCATCCATCCATCCATCCATCCATCCACCCAACCAATTCATCCTTCCAACCAACCAATTCATCCATCCATCCATCCATCATCCATCAACCAACCAACCTACCCATCCATCAATCCATCCATCCATCCATCCATCCACCCAACCAATTCATCCATCCACCCAACCATTTCATCCATCCATCCATCCAACCAATTCATCTTTCCACCCAACCAATTCATCCATCCATCCATCCACCAACCAGCCTATCCATCCATCCATCCATCCATCCAACCAATCCATCCATTCATTCATCCATCCATCCACCCAACCAATTCATCCTTCCACCCAACCAATTCATCCATCCATCCATCCATCCATCCACCAACCAGCCTACCCACCCATCCATCCATTCATCCATCGATCCATCCGCCAACCAGCCTACCAACCTACCCATCCATCCATCCATCCATCCAACCCTATGAAGAAACACAGCTTCTCCAAAGCAAAACTGCTAAAATCATCATGAAGAACGGTGACGTCCAGTAAATGTTATTTTATTGGATAACTGGAGTTTGTTCTGAGAGTTGTGTTTGATTGGACACAGCTGAGCTGTCAATGGTGTGCAGCTGAACTAACCACGCACCCTGACACAGATTAGCTCTCTGCTCCTCACCACACTGTGGCCAAAAGGGATTTTTGACTTTTCACATCAAATCCAAAGGGAATAAAACCCTGCTGAGATGAGGTAATTTATCTGAGATAAATAGAGATTAGCTGAGGAAATAAAGTCTCAGAACTTAAGC
Source organism: Anabarilius grahami (assembly GCA_003731715.1). Lineage (NCBI taxonomy): Eukaryota > Metazoa > Chordata > Actinopteri > Cypriniformes > Xenocyprididae > Anabarilius > Anabarilius grahami. The sequence continues at coordinate 2,256,624 of RJVU01053075.1, forward strand.
ATTCTCAACCGATCCTGCAGCGATCACTGAACTTCATGGTTTGAGATTTGACGCTTTAAAAGCTTTGATTCTTTTCAGCCAAACGTACCTTGGGAGAGTGTTTCTCTGTTTAGTGTAGGTCAGAGACTTGGTCGAGCCCTGGAAAAAGGACAAAATAAGATTATATCATTGTGTTTGGTAACAATACATTCAATAAACTTCTTTTGTCTAGATGACTGTGCCAACTCTTGGTACAAAAGATTGTCTTTTCTGTTTATTTAAACCATTTGTGCTCTTAATATCTGTTCTACTCTTAAGGAGATGCATATGTGTGATATGTAAACTAACCCAACAGCAAAATAAAAAAAATAAATAAAAAAGAGGAGAACTTATTCTTGAGACAGTGGAGTCTAATGGTTCTGATAAAACTGTGAACTTGAGTCAAAACTTCAACGAGCAAAATAAAATAAAATAAATAAATAAATAAAATAAAATATTATGGTGGCAATTTTGGTTCCCATCTTATATCCTAAAAGGTCAAAGGGGTTGACCAAAAGGTTTGTGAATCCCTGATCTAGAGGAACAGCCATGTGTCAGTTAGTGAGAGAGATAATGAAAGAATAATAAAAAAGTTCTTACCAGATGCTGAATGTGTCTAGAGGAGGATGTCCCCCTTCGCTGCAGCAGATGAGAACATAAATATATAAACAGAGTAACAACACAAAAATGTACCATATTTTACATTCATTACTTCCAGAAGCATCATGCAATATTTATGTCTTATCTGAACCCTGAGTGCAACTGATGACCCCTCAGAAAAGTACAGAACATCCTTGATTATATCAACACACCTAAACTAAATGAAAAGAATTAAACAAACTAACAACCTAAATAATTACACACCAATGAAAGTTAAAGTTCCCCTGTGTTTTAGGACATCAAACACACAATAATTGATGATTATGTACATTACATGGTACAATTCAAAGTTTGGGGTCAGTAAGATGCTTGTTAAAAAAATTCATACATTTATTCGACATCAAGGCTGCATTAAATTGATCAAAAGTGGCAGTAAAGACATTTGTAATTTTGCAAAAGATTTCTGTTTCAAATAAATGCTGTTCTTTTGAACTTTCTATTCAACAAAAAAAAAATATTGTATCACAGTTTCCACAAAAATATTAAGCAGCACAACTGTTTTCAACATTGATAATAATAAGAAATATTTCTTCAGCAGCAAATCATCATATCAGAATGATTTCTGAAGGATCATGTGACACTGAAGACTGGAGTAATGATGCAGAAAATTCAGCTTTGATCACAGGAATAAATTACATGTTATATATAAAAAAAAAATGAAAACAGTTATTTTATGTTGTGATAATATTTCACAATATTATTTATTGTTTTACTGTATTTTTCCTCAAACAAATGCAGCCTTGGTGAGCAGAAGAGACTCTTACTGACTCAAAAATCTGAATGAAGTTTTACATGCTTTTCAAACATAAAGTCATAACAGAAAGTCATTTTTACCACTAGCAAGTGAGCAAATGACAGTGTGAATGAAAAAGGGAATAAATGAAAGAGTAAATGAACAAGGAAGTAAATAATGAGTGAGCCAGTGAGTAGGAAAAGATGATAAATGATGAGATAAAAGGAAGGAAACAAAGAAAAATAGAAACCAAGTCTTACCAGTTCGGAGGGCTGCGCTGGGATGCAGGCTGTGTTGATCTGAAACAGAGAAAAGGAGCATGACTCAAACCCAAATTCTGCATCGCCTCCACCGTCCAACACAGATACATTCACTCATAACCCCGTCGTCTTTCCCAGCTTCACCCGTTTGTCCTGGGATGAGGGGAAGGGAGTGGTGTAGAGGGATCTATTGAGATGGGGAGAAGGAAATGCTTCCCCAAAGCAACAGATAAGCAAACTATCTGCTGATAACACTGAGACTGGAGAAGAAGTGAGATGCAAGGGATTGTGGGTCATGGGCAGTAACCAAACACATTAGTATGCACATTCCTCTCGGATGATCTCGTACAAAATAACAGGACGCAACAACATAAATTGTGGCACGGTATATACATGACAACTCTTACACACCCAAACGGACACACACCATGTTTACATGTCTACATGTTTTGCCTTATGGGGTAAAGGGGGCGGATGCACCATTAGTGTCGCAGGAGGGAAAACGTGTGTGTGTGTGTGCTGACATTCACGCTTACGTAACATGAAGCGCTCCCCCTCCCCGCACATCCGATCCCCTGCCCGATCCTGCCCTGTTTGTTTGGCCACAGGAAAAGGGCTGAGGCAGGGAGAAGTCACTCTGAAGCACACAAACGCTACACTAGCCTTGACCTACGACTGTGTGTGTGTGTGTGTGTGTGTGTGAGTTTAGGGAGTGAGATAGAGAGTTATTAAAAGATTGTGTGTTTTTGTTCAACAAGACAATGAAACATAACTTATGAGGCACTGGAGGATGGAGGGACTTGTTCGTTTGGGTGTTTGTGTCTCCAAAAATACATGCTGGAGATGCGTCTGTGTTTCCTTAAATCCCGATTTTTGTGGCTTTTAGCATGTCTGTTTGGAGTATGCTAGCATAGTCCAAAAGTTAGCAGATTTAAAATTGACCAAAACTGGATGAAAAATACTGATGACTCATCCTGCACTCGTGGGCGTGTCCTTAATTTTGTCCAATCAAATGCTTTCTTGATTAGATGAAGCATGCATCTATGTATGGACACACTCTGAGGACACCCAAAAAAAAGTGGTGGAGATCGGGCAATAGGTGGCGGTATAACGGTCAAGAAACCTTTAAAAACCATATTATTCCTTACTAAATTGCCTCTTTTGGCTGTAAATGCTCTTTTCCATCTATGATCTAAGTGTTTACATGCTTGCTAAATAAAATATAATACCCTTTTATGTGTTTAAAGGCCTTAAATGCTTGAACCCCGGTAAATGCTGCTTGCAGCTTTAATTACATTTATTTTTATTTCAGGATGTTTACCGAACATGGTAAACTACACAAGCAACATGATGAGGTCATGTGATTAACTACACAACTGTTCAAAAGTTTAGGGTCTGTACATTTTCAAAAAGTTTTTGAAAGAAGTCTCTTACGCTCAAAAAGGCTCATTTATTTGAGCAAAAATACAGTAAAAACATGTTCTTATAATTTAGAAGAACTTTAGAAACTGAATTTTCAGCATCATTACTTCGGTGTCACATGATCCTTCAGAAATCATCCTAATATGCTGATTTGATGCTCAAGAAAGATTTCTTATAATTATCAATGTTGAAAACAGTAGTGCTGCTTAATATTTTTGTGAAAACAATTTAGTAACATACTGTAAGCAGTTTTACTGTTCTATCACATTTGATGAATGAATCTGATATATCAGCAGTAATTTTAGGAGATATTTCTTTCTTGACTCATTATTGGATCTGACTGCCAACAGTCTTTATGGAATTTAATTAAAAAAATGCAAAATAAGGCAGAATCCAGTGTTGTACTGTGCGGTACACTATTATCCCAATAGCCAGTGTTTGTTCTCATCAGTGTTTTTGTGTGTTGCTAGGTGGGATCCCATTATGATATCAAGTTTCCTCTTTTCTTGGCTAAAAAAGCTGCCGTCACATTTGAAGAAAGTGAACGATTATGTCTCAAAATGCAGTGCGGACAGAATTCAAGGCTAATATTTCACTCCGGTGGAAAAAGACATCTTCCCCACGGTATACAAAGACAAGAAATCTCTCTGCGTCTCTCCCCACACACAGAGGGCTGCACAACCTGCCTGTAACGCTGTAAGGGAAGATAAGTGTTAAGTGAAACACAGTGTAACTATTTTTACCAGGTGTAAAAGATATCACTGCGACTGTGTTAAAGACATCAGCCGCTGAGAGCCGTTCAATTACTGACCCTCACACTCTCTTAAAGTCTGTCGATATGAGCAGATGTTTCTTCTTCAATGCCCCTCTCGCTTTTTCGTTTTCTTTTTAATTCCCTGGGAACATTTTCCCGCTTCCTCTGGTGATTTTCCCCCTGCTTCCATCCATCTATTCCTTTTTTCCCCCCTCTGCGTGTCAGTCATTCCATAAACATTTCCTCATCCATCCTGTTCATGTTTTCATACATTACTCGTTCACCCTTTCTCTTCCTCTTTAACTGTATTTTGGTCTTCCTTTACAAAAATGTACTTCTGTCATGACAACTCTCGGAGTATTTGGCATGGTAATGGGTGACAATGTTGATATGTTTGGTCTTGGCGGAATAGATCTGCTACACTGCTGCTGTTGGTTATTTCTGCTGCTGCTGCAGAGCAAGTACAGGACTTGCTACTTGCCAATACATACACGACACGCTGCTGTGAGCAAGACAGACATGCTGCTGTACAATATAGCGTACATGAATTACCCGTAACACATCTATACAGGTGGAGCTGGGGAAGGTGGAGGGTTTCTGAAGCGCGCTGCACTGCTACGGCAAATGCTACCAAAGTATTTTGAACATTGAGCATGCAAGCTCATTGGCTACTCATTGGCTCAGATGTCCCCTATAAAGAATGATGTGATTTCGAGCAGATTGAGTTAAAGACCTGTTTGCCTGCGCCATCTAAAGTTTCATGACAGAACTTTGTATTAGTTTCACTATAATACACTACCATTTAAAAGTGTAGGGTCTGTAAAAAATTATGGCTGGCTGATGTTTTTGAAAGAATCCTTATTCTATCCAAATTTATTTGCATTTATGAATCAACAAAACAGTAAAATTGTAAAATATTATTGCAGTTTAATAGAACGGTTTAATACATTTGAACATATTTTAAAATATAATTTATTCCTGGGTTGTCAGCATTTTCAGCATCATTACTCCAGTCTTCAGTGTCACATGATCCTTCAGAAATCATTCTAATATGATGATTTGATGCTCAAGAAACTTTTCTGATTATTATCAGTGTTGAAATCATTTGCTTCATATTTTGTGGAAACCATGATACATTTTTTTTTTTAGGATTCTTTGATGAATAGAAAGTTTAAAAAGTTACTTTTTTTACATTATAGAAGTCTTTACTGTCACTTTTGATCAATTTAATGCATCCTTGCTGAATAAAAGTGTTAATCTCACTGACCCTAAACTTTGAACAGTAGTGCACATTAGTGTTTATGAGTGTTACTACTATTAAATCATAATTACTTAATAGGGAATCTCCTTTATACAGTGTAATATTTATATCTATTTAAACATTTATTATTATTATTTTAAGACAGCGGTGGTTAACACCATATAACCAGATATGTATATTTTCTGAAGAAAATATGTGAATGGTGTTTGCCTGCACAAAACTGCCACTGGGTGGTTGCCAGGGTGTTGCTATGCAGTCACTACTAAGGTGTCCTAAATGCTTTTTTTAGCATGTTACTACTGTAGGAGTTGGTTAGGTTATGTTAGGTTAGGTCTTGGTGGTTACTTGCAGACTTCCTCAAAAGAGCTCAAGTATAGATATGTGTGCCTTTGGGATATTTTCAGCTGTTTCATTGTCCAACAACAAAACATTATAAGTCTTTTTGCTGAGAAAAGTAATATCGCATCTCTCCCAAATGAGATTTTAGGCATCACTCATGTCCGTAGCACAAATAGTGCTGGACGAGCTACACGCCACAGTTTAATACGCAGGATTAGGGGTTTGTTCAGATCCCCAAATATGAGCAATAACCACTAATACGTGTAGTAACTATGCTATTTTGGTGGAAACTATGGTCACCATGGTAAATTTTTGTTGCCGCACAAGCATGATAGTTCCTTTTTTTTCCCTTGTGAATCCAAAATACTTCTCTCTTTCCTCTCACTAATCTTTTTCCTCCTCTCCTCGCCAACACTCTTTTGTTTCTTCCTGTATGTAACCTTCTTTCTCTCCCTCCATCACTCGCTCTGACTTTCTTTCTCCTTATCCAATCCACACTTTCCGCTTTTCATTTTTCCCTCATTTAACAGAATGCCAATCCGCTCCACCTCCCTCAGACCGGGCGGCTTGCAGCCAGAACAAACTCAGAATTCCATCTGTAGGACCAAATCTTACGCACGACTCCTGCAGCAGCCTTTCATCCCGCTATTACTCTATTTATCCATTATTCTTTTTTCCCCAACCCCCTTTCCATGCTTTCCTCCCTCCGTCTGTCTCTGAAGTAACAGCAGGCCCCTGTTCTGTGCCCCTGTGTTCTGCAGCGAGCCCAGAGGAACATGTTCCCACGTGTAATGGGACGTTAAGGGTGAGGAGAGGTCCACGTGCCAAGCGTAATACCACAGCAGTAGGAGGGGTTTTTTATGTGACAGGGATGTGTTTTGATTTTAAGGTGGCTCCACCGAATCAAAGCTCCAAACGAAACATGGCTGAGCTCATAACTGATGTCACGCTCGGAATAAGATACACTGTTTACGGTTAAACAGCAACTTTACACTGCCTATAGCATGTACAAAATATATGTTTTCACGTGAGCAGCACGACGCATGTGTGTGATGCTGACGCAGGAGCTGGCCAATAATGAGCTGGTGTTCTGACGTAGAACCTGGAAGCACTGAACTGCGTCTGCAACGTAAACAATGTAGGAGAATGACAGGTGAGAGAAGAAATTGTTGAATAAAGTCATTATTTTTGTTTGTTTCTTGTGCAGAAAAAGTATTCTCGTTGCTTCATAACATTAAGGTTGAACCACTGTAGTCACATGGACCAGAAAGCTCACGGATTTCATCAAAAATACCTTCATTTGTGTTCCGAAGATGAGCGACATGAGGGTGAGTAATTAATGACAGAATTTTCATTTTTGGGTGAACTGACCCTTTAAGGGTATAGGGGGCAATTTTGGACACAGCCATGGACTTCTAGTTTGTAACTCTTTGTTTTCTGTTTCCATGGCTGTTGTCATAGCAACTCATTGTTTGATTGATTTGATTCACCTGTTCCTTGTTAATACCTTTAGTTACTCTTTAGTTACTATTTTCTGCAAAGATATTTCAAGTGGACCTATAATGCCCCTCTTCACAAGATGTAATACAAGTCTCTGGTGTCCCCAGAATGTGTCTGTGAAGTTTCAGCTCAAAATACCCCACAGATAATTTATTATAGCTTGTCAAATTTGCCTCTATTTGGGTATGAACAAAAACACGCCGTTTTTGTGTGCGTCCCTTTAAATGCAAATGAGCTGCTGCTCCCGGCCCCCTTTCCAAAAAAGGGCGGAGCTTTAACAGCTCACAACAACAACAAAGCTGGACAATCTCACGCAGCCTGAGATTGTTCAGCCTTACATTGTTCGAACCGGAGTCGACACTGATGGAGAGACTCAGGAAGAAGTTACAACTTTTAGAATGAAACTGGACATTTCTGAACGGTTAGTGGATAAATTTATGTAGTTGCTGTGGAGTTGATTCAACTCATCCACTAGCATGTGTCGTCATGTTAATCTTTTGTGCAAATCCAGCGTTGAATTGACCCTCGTTTGTGAAGCAGCCCGGCGTAAAATGACGGCATGTCAACAACGCTTTACTACAACAACTCTTCCTCTTCTCTAAAGCAGCCCAACATGGCCCCGCCCCCTTTGTTGTGTGTTCTCAGGGGCGGGGTTGTTGTAGTCCCTACCAGCTGTTTGTTGTAGTCCTTAAAAAGTGATTTCTGTAAAAAGAAAATCTCTCCCTTTGCATTGAACTTTGAGCGTCGTAACTTTGCAGATGTTGTTTATGCTCAAATAGCAACATTACACACTAACTAAAGTTAAAACAGTGAAATCATAATCAACCACCCCTTTAACAAATAATCACATTAGAATGATTTCTGAAGGATCGTGAGACACTGAGGACTGGAGTAATGATGCTGAAAATTCAGCTTTGACATCACAGGAATAAATTACATTTAAAAATATATTCAAATAGAAAACTTAAATACTGATCAAATACATGTATAGCCTTGGTGAGCATGAGAATTCTTTCAAAAACATTTATAAAAATCGTTTTAAAAAGCAGCTTTACATTAATAACTGGTATATAATTTTTGTGAGTGCTTTGCTTAGGCTCAGCATCTAGGAAGTTTCTGGTGTGATTTCTCTGGACACAGACTTTGATACTGTCATCCCAGTAGCAGCTGCTCCATCCGCTCCGCACTCGTTTCCTGTTCGTAGAGGTGTAAGGCTTTTTTAAGAGTTCCTCGGAGGCAGAGAGGAAATGTTCTTTTTTGCTGTGTGTACACGTGTGTGCTGGGGTCTGGAGATGTATGTAGAGATAAAAACGTGGACAGAGAGAGGACGTGCAGATTAGAGGATGGCAAGAGAAGGAACAAGGAGTCATACTGTAAGCAGGGCAGGAATATAAGAAGGGTGGAGATGAATACAAGAGCAGAGGAAATGGAGAAAGGAGGGGGAGAGAGAGAGAGATGGAGGGATGTCAGTGCGGTGAAGGAAGCGTGGGAGGAGAGCGAGGGTGGACGGTGGGCTCGGGTGTAAACAGTGTAATTATTGTGATTAGTCCGTGTAGAATGCAGGGGTCTCAGGAGGAGCAGATCCTGTTACATACGTTCTTCATGGCTGACTAACAGAAAGAGCCCTCAATAGTGAGAGTACATCTCAGGACACGTCAAGAACATGTCCAGGTCATTAAAAAAGTGATAAATTATATTTTGCTTAAAGAAAATTAAGCCTGTTTTAGGACCATCGAGGTCTTTTTGCATCGTATTTTCTTTTTGTTTTAATAAAGAACCATTACTGTGATGCAAACAAATGTGAAAAAACTGATATATTAGTTTAAATCAAATGGACGATTATGAATGTGTTTGAGTGTTGAACAATCTTCAGTTTATGCTTATTTAAAAAAAATATATTATAATAGTATATTAATGTAAAACAATTATTTACAGTATTGAGAATCTAATGAGAATCAAAAT
>RJVU01053075.1:2276611-2288763 GCA_003731715.1 Anabarilius grahami
CATCAGTATTAAAACAATAAAAGACCTGAAATATTTCAGTTGGTGTGCAATGAATCTAAAATATATGAAAGTTTAATTTTTATCATTACATTATGGAAAATAATGAACTTTATCACAATATGCTAATTTTTTGAGAAGGACCTGTATTTTATTTCAAATTGTAAAAATATTTTTACTGTATTTTTGATCAAATAAATGCAGCCTTGGTGAGCATAAGAGACTTCTTTCAAAAACATTAAAAAATCTTACCTGCAAACTTTTGACTGGTACTGTATGTGGACAATTCACATTAAGTGACCAAAACAATGTCTCATTCAAGTTTCAGTGAGAGATTTGTGATTTTTGACATTTACAAAGAAAAATATAAATAATCAAAATTTTACAGGTACAAAAACATATTTTTAATAATAATTTTTATTTATTTATGGCAGGCCAGTTTTTTCAAAAAGAAACTTTTTCTCACCAAACTTTGGTAAAAAGTACGTTTTGATTCCACATTATCATTGAAATACATCCATTGCACATAATCATTTAACCTAGTAATTACAGGAACTCACACCTGAAAATTATCCTATTGAGTCAGTGAGCTCAACTCCTGTGTCACAAAGAGAGTTTCAGTGGGTTGGCGATTTGCTGATTGAATAACCATGTGGCATGTTAAACCACTCACTGTTTCTTTGCACATTAAACTTTTGCCAGTGCCAAGGAGTGACGAATAAAGTTATATAAAACTGGGTATCACAGTAGTTACTCTATACAATGTCAGTAACTGTGAATAAAGCAAATAGCTTTTCAGCGTGGCTTGGGACTCTAGATCCCAGGGTGCTCCTCTGGAGACGTGCCTGATTTGGGTGTGCCAGCGCTGGCATCCATTGGCCTTATCAATGAGTCTTTCACTGCGGCTGTGTGGTGCTGGGGTGCGGCTGCCAAAACTACCGCCCCAACACAGGGAGGCCTTCAGTGCAGGAAACACAGAGATCGAGCGAGCGAGAGAGAGAGAGATCGAGCCTTTAACTACATAAACTCCCATTTTATACGCCCATGTTAATCTGAAGAGGGAGTGAAAGGGACATTGATAAACACATTATGAACTTGTGAGAAATGGGGAAAAAAAATGTCTTACCTTGGCTTCGCATTTCTTATGAGTGGCTGTTTTGCAGACTGTGGGTGGTAAAGAGAGAGATGTGTTAGGAAGGAATACTGACTGGGTTTGATGTACTTTCATTGGGCATCAGTGGCGTACCGAGAATCTTAGGGAACCCCCCACTGAACCATGAGATGTGACATCATTTATAGGAGTTTGAATCAGGGACCTTCATCTAAAATCTTTTTTCTTCTGATTATTACAAATGGCAATAAAAAGTTTAGGAAAAATACTTTATGGGTCTAGGGGGTCCATGGAACTGTTATTTTAGTATTATGTATATACTATTATAGTATAATATAGTTTATATAATTTATTATACTATTATAGTATTTTAGTCATTTTGTTATGTGCTCTCATTTTTATTATTTTTAAAAAATATTTCTATATAGCTTTAATTTGTTTACATTTTTATGTTTAAGGTTATTTATTTCATATGCTAACAATAGTTTTATTTTTAATTATTTCTTAATTTTAGTATTAGTTTTAGCTAACAACATCACTGGCATGGAAAGATTTTTACAAAAAGTTTAACTTAAAAGTTAAAGTAACTTAAATTTAGTGTGAAAAGTGCTGTAAAAATAAATATTATGTTAATGTCTCTTCAGTTTTATACTTTATTTAATATTGAAGCTTGTTTCTGCCACTGAATAAAAAAAGGTAAGTGCGACTTTTTATCTCACAATTCTGACTTCTTTTCTCAGAATTGCGAGATATAAACTCACAATTGCAAGTTAAAAATTCAGAATTGAGAGATATAAACTAAAAATTGCGAAAAATAGTCAAATTGTGAGTTATAAAGTCAGAATTGCAAGATTTTGTCAGAATTGTGAGATATAAAGTCAGAATTGTGAGTTCTAAAGTCAGAATTGTGTGTTATAAAGTCAGAATTGCGAGATATAAAGTCAGAATTGCAAGATATTGTCAGAATTTTGAGTTATAAAGTCAGAATTGTGTTATAAAGTCAGAATTGTGAGTTCTAAAGTCAGAATTGTGAGTTATAAAGTTAGAATTGCAAGATTTTGTCAGAATTGTGAGTTATAAAGTCAGAATTGCAAGATTTTGTCAGAATTGTGAGTTATAAAGTCAGAATTGCGAGATATAAACTAAAAATTGCAAGAAATAGTCAAATTGCGAGTTATAATGTCAGAATTGAGTTATAATGTAAGAATTGCGATATATGAACTCACAATTGCAAGTTATAAAGTCAGAATTGAGAGATATAAACTAAAAATTGCGAGAAATAGTCAGAATTGCGAGTTATAATGTCAGAATTGCGATAATTGCGAGATGTAAACAGAATTGCAAGTTTATATCTCACAATTCTGACTTTATATCACGTGTGAGTTTATATCACGCAATTTGTGAGATAAAAAGTCGCAATTACCATGGTTATTTTTTATTCAGTGGCAGAAACAAGCTTCCATAATTTAAAAATATTTAGTATTAAAGGTGCCCTAGAATCAAAAATTGAATTTACCTTGGCATAGTTGAATAACAAGAGTTCAGTACATGGAAAGACATACAGTGAGTCTCAAACTCCATTGTTTCCTCCTTCTTATATAAATCTCATTTGTTTAAAAGACCTCCGAAGAACAGGCGAATCTCAACATAACACCGACTGTTACGTAACAGTCGGGATCATTGATATGTACGCCCCCAATATTTGCATATGCCAGCTCATGTTCAAGGCATTAGACAAGGGCAGCCAGTATTAACGTCTGGATCTGTGCACAGCTGAATCATCAGACTAGGTAAGCAAGCAATAACAACAGCGAAAAACGGCAGATGGAGCAATAATAACTGACATGATTCATGATAACATGATATTTTTAGTGATATTTGTAAATTGTCTTTCTAAATGTTTCGTTAGCATGTTGCTAATGTACTGTTAAATGTGGTTAAAGTTACCATCGTTTCTTACTGTATTCACGGAGACAAGAGCCGTCGCTATTTTCATTTTTAAACACTTGCAGTCTGTATAATTCATAAACACAACTTGATTCTTTATAAATCTCTCCAACAGTGTGTAATGTTAGCTTTAGCCACGGAGTACTATCAAACTCATTCAGAATCAAATGTAAACAGCCAAATAAATACTCTACTTACGCGATTAGACTTGTTGCATGACGAACACTTTGTAAAGATCCATTTTGAGGGTTATATTAGCTGTGTGAACTTTGTTTATAGCTGTTTAAGGCAAGCACGAGCTCCGGGGGCGGAGAGCACGAGATTTAAAGGGGCCGTGCTGCATAAATCGGCGCATTTATAATGATGCCCCAAAATAGGCAGTTAAAAAAATTAATAAGAAAAAAACTATGGGGTATTTTGAGCTGAAACTTCCCAGACACATTCAGGGGACACCTTAGACTTATATTACATCTTTTGAAAACATGTTCTTGGGCACCTTTAAACATTTTCAAGATAATATTTAACTTCATAATTAGCTTTTTCTTCCATATGGTAATATTAAAAACAAAAATGTAATCTCTCAAATTACACGTTCTCTTTATAATAACATGCTTCTTTTCAGCATAATATCATATCTTTTTATATGTCACAAGGAAAGCATATCTGGGTGTCCTTGGCATCAAAAACTTGCAATAATGGTCAGATGTCACTCACCTCGACAAAAAGAGCCCAAACTCTCCACGCTCTGCCTGCACACCCCACACTGGCGCTTCTTTTTGAAGGTCTTTTCTTTAAAGACGTGGGGCTCGCCCTTCCCCGCCTGGAAAACACAAACACAACATTTAAAAAAAAAAAAAGAAGTCTTTTTTGACCCTCAACTCAAGCTTCTCTCTCAGTCACCTTCTGAAATCCTTTATTTTTTGTCATTAGTTCACTATTTCTGCAAATAAATCTCTTGCGTTCTGCTCTGTCATTGCTTCCGTACGCCTCCCCTCACTGACCTGAACTCTCCTGTGGATGTCAGGCCTCTGTCTCTCTTTCCTTGTACAGCAGCTCATCTTTCAATGCTGAGAACAAAGACAAAAAAACCCGACAAAACCTTTTATCTGAAAGTGACGCATCTTGCGGTGAGAAATTTGATAAAAACGCTCTACGTAACAATCCCACTGTGTAGCGTTTGACTATAAAATGCCTCACGCCCACATGCCCTCCTCAAATGCCAATATGTATGTTAACACTTCTGATTAGGACCAAGACTAACAGACAGCACAATCTCATCATGCACCATGTTTGTACACCCGGTTTGGTTTGGTTTTAACCATGTATGATGTCCCAGCAGAGGAGCATAATGCAGCTTTGTCTTTGGATGTGCACTTTTCCATTTGGCAGAGAGGTAGAGGGGTTTAGCACTCTTTTCCACTCTCTCTCTCTCTCTTTCTGGACCCTGTTTGGACAGCTGGCGAGAAATCCAGCATGTGCCCGTTAGGTGCCATAACCACTGCTTCAATGAGCTGGCACCATCGCATACTTGAGTCCTTCACTCTTCAGCCATTGTCTTGAGGTACAATGGGCATCTGTCACCTGTGAAAACCCTCCTACAGAACACTTAAAGGTGAAGTGTGTTGTTTTTAATGTTACAATACTTTTTAAATCCAAGCTTAATGTGTAAAAACAATTAGAAGTAGTATTTATGATTTACTAATGAAATTTCCTTTTTGGATGATAAAATAGATGAAACAGGTGATCTCTAGCCAAGAAAACACACAGAACATTCTAGCAATCAACTAGTAACCAACAAGAACACTCCACTACCCACATTATAACCCTCGCAACCACCCAGAACATCATAGTATTATAGAAACACCCTGGCAACCACTCAGAACATCATAACAACCACATAGCAACACCTTAGCAACCACCCAGAACACCCCACTGCCCACATAGCAAAACCATAGAACAGAGGTTTTCAAACCTCTCCTGTCCCAACACTGCACGTTTTGCATGTCTCTCTTATCTGACACACCCACTTCAGGTCTTGAGTTGAATCAAGCATGTTAGATGAGGGACTCATACAAAATGTGCAATGCTGGGGGTTCCCCAGGACAGGTTTGAAAACCCCTGCCCTAAAAACACCTGGAACATCGTAACCACATAGCAACCACCCAAAAACCTCCACTATGCACAAAGCAACCACCCGGAACATAATAAAAACCACATAGCAACATCCTAGCAACCATCCAGAACACCCCACTACCCACATAATAATCTTATCAATCACCTAGAACAGGAATGGGCAACGTTGGTCTTGGAGTGCCGCTGTCCTGCAGAGTTTAGCTCCAACCCTGATAAAAAAAACCTCCCCTGCCTGTAGCCTTAGTAATCCTGAAGACATTGATTAGCTTGTTCAGGTGTGTTTGATTAGGGTTGGAGCTGAACTCTGCAGGACAGCGGCACTCCAGGACCGACATTACCCATCCCTAACCTAGAACAACCCCATAGGAACACCTTAGAAACCACACAGAACAGCCCACTACCCACATAATAACCCTAGCAACCAACCAGAACATCATCACAACCACAGAGCAACACCCTAGCAACCTGCCAGAACATAATTACCACATTTGGGGCAGTCGTGGCCTAATGGATAGAGAGTCGGACTTGTAACCCAAAGGTCATGGGTTCGAGTCTCAGGTCCGGCAGGGATTGTCGGTGAGGGGAGTGAATGTCCAGCGCTCTCCCCACCCTCAATACCACGACTGAGGTGAGACCCTTGAGCAAGGCACCGTACCCCCAACTGCTCCCCGGGCGCCGCAGCAATGGCTGCCCACTGCTCCGGGTGTGTGTTCACGGTGTGTGTGTTCACTGCTGTGTGTGTGCACTTGGATGTGTTAAATGCAGAAAACAAATTCCGAGTATGGGTCACCATACTTGGCCAAATGTCACTTCACACTTTCACTTTCATAGCAACACCCTAGCAACAACCAAGAACACCCCACTACCCACACTATAACCCTAGCAAACAGCTATAATATCATAACCACATAACAACACCCTAGCAACCACACAGAACACCCCACTTCCCACATTTTAACCCTAGAAACCACCCAAATCATCATAACAACCACCCAGAACACTCTACTACCCACATAATGGCCCTAGAAATCAGTCAGAACATCATAACAAACACATAGCAACACCCTAGCAACCACCCAGAACACCCAACTTCCCACATAATAACCCTAGCAACCACCCAGAACATCTTAACAAATAGATGCAACACCCTAGAACACTTTCAGAACCAAGCAACTAAAGCTTAGCATATTGGACCTATATAGTTCATATTATATATATCTATATATATAACCAGTTTGATGTTAAGGACATTTTTGTTAATATTTTATAATAAATAATTGGCAAAAATGGTACAGGGATGGGACATCACTCAATGTCCAATGTAAAAGCAAAACAACTTGAGAAGCGGAGGAACATCTGCAGCCTGCCCTCTCCACATTGGGATGTCACTTTAATAGGGTCATAACCGTTTGTTCCTTTGACTGTACTGTGACACAAGACTTCTTCAGTATGACTAAGATAGTTGAGAAACCTTAATATCATTGCTTAACAAGAAGAGCAAGTCTTTCATTCTCTTCGAGCAAACATTCAAGATCAGCTGCTTCAGACGTTAGCAAATGCCCTGTAAAAGTGCCCCATGACAAACATTATGTGTTACGTATTAAAGTGTCCCATTTAAACTTCCACGGTTACTAAGAAAGCCCACTTTATTGGTTAATCAAACGGGATTATCTTGAGTTATCACCCCTCTCAGAGACACAGAGAGAGAGAGAGCGAGATCTCAGCCAGATCACGTTGATTTGCTTGGCTGCTCCAGGAGTTCAGTAAGCCCACCCAAATGAAAATCATCAGCTGCTTTTCCGTTTCTCTTTTACAGCTCCTTAATGCTTGGATTTCCACTCTTTCTACTAATTTCAGCTTCTAGTTTTTCCCATACACACTCTATTCATTTTCCTTGCCTTTAACCAAGGGTCAATAACATATAAAACTGTCCACGATAAAAATGTTTCATATGGTTTTGAATATTTCTAAACCATTTTCAAGTTTAATCCCTCAAAATTTTCCAAATATTAAAGAAGCATATATATATATTCATAGCTTTCCTGTAGCTCAGTGGTTAGAGCATGGCACTAGCAATGCCAAGGTCATGGGTTCGATCCCAGGGATTGCACATACTCCGATACAAATGTATACTATAATGCAATGTAAGTCGCTTTGGATAAAAGCGTCTGCCAAATGCATAAATGTAAATGTAAATGTAAATATATATATAAATATGCTGCAAATTATAAAAAAAAATTGTGGCTGCCAAAACTTTTTAAAAATTGATTAATTACATCATTAGGTGATTAATCAATCAAAAAAGTGCAATTAAACACAAATATCAATATCTGCTATAAAAAAGCCCCAAAATTTAAATAATTCAAAGCCATTATTGTTGCAGATGATTAAATAAATGAATAGTCTATCACTGACCTACAGTATTTTCTCTACTTAAATGTACTTAAGTTATACTAAGTTAAAAAGAAAGCCCTAAACACAATATGATGGTGCTTAGGTACTCACATAAATTCAGTACTCACATATTTGGTACTCACATAAAAACACTTTAAAAGCTTAAAGATTAATGCGACCTTATGGAACCAAAAGTTACTTAGTAAAGGTTACTTGGTAGTGTGTATGTAATTTAGCCCTAAAAGTGAGCTTTCCGTGTGCCCTAGTGAGGTGAGCAGAGAAAGTACATTATAAAGCTTACCTTTCCACTGCTTAAGTCCACTAGAGTCAAGGACCCGACTGAAAAAAGAGAATCAGCGCGCCATTACCTGCACTAAGTAACCCCTCCCCTTTTAACCAAGTGTGCAAAATCACGTCTCACAGGTCCAGCGCTCTCTGAGGTGTGACTGCACCACCCGTCAACAGACTAACCTACTGCCCGGCCGACAGTGTGCCAAGAGCGGGTAGTCAGGGTAGGGACGGCCCCCAGGGCACGGAGCAGAGACAAGGAGGGACTGTTCACTTAATTTTAGCCATCCAGAACAGGCATACCAAAGCTCTCCAGCAAAAATGACATCCTTTGAGAGAGAAAATCCTCCCCTTCAATCCCAAATGAAAGAACAGAAGAGGAATTGAACAGACAATCTGGACATAAACAGACATAGAAATTACAGAAAGCTAAAGGGAAGTCCGTATTTTGGACGAAACTTACACCCTCGTACCAATTTTCCCATGATTCTTCACCTCTGCACTCTCCTCTCTTCCAGAAATAGCTCCAGCTTCAACAGATCCTCACATTGTGCGCAATATCCTGCAATGAACGAACTTTGTGTTCCAGCCCAACTTGGGACATTGGTACATGCAAGCTCTGAATGGAAAGCCCAACAAGAACATAAACACTGACTGACATTTAGGGGACAATGATATATACAAGGGTCCACGATGAAGAAAAGGGAAAATGTTTCATACGGTTTTCATATGGCTTTGAGAAACATTTATAATGGTTTCAAAGGGAAAAAGTAATAGAAATGGCATGTGGTGTAAGCATCAAGTAAAAAAAAAAGACATTTTTCTCACACCTTGAATCTCATTGATTTCAAAAGGTTTTTAAAAATATTTTTGAATTCATAAATTAATAATTCATGGAATTTTTAGGGAGTCACGTGACATGAAATCTTACAGAATGAACTAACCTTGTCTTGTCAAGTGTTTCTTTACAAAGTGACATCGCCAACTACTGGCCTGGCATGAATAATACAGTGCTTTTATTCGTTTTCGCGGATCCGTGGATCAATTTGACAACGTTGTCGTCTTTACGCAAAAAACTATATCGTGTAATCGTACCATTAAACCAATCAAAAAGTGCCACTGAGACACAAAACATCCTGTATCTGTCGCTGTAGTTGAAAATCTATATCAGGAAAGTCATTGAAACCACTGCAGATTTGGTGGTGGAGCCAGACGGTAAAGAATTTAGACCTCTAAGGTAAAGATCCAAGTAGAAGCAGCCCACAAACTGGAGAATTGCTAAGATCTCACCACAAATGTTCTCCAATCAGCATGGCATTGATGCCCTGGTGCCCCAAGGAGACCGTCCCTGCCATCATTCTCCTGTAGGTCGCAATAAACAAAAAGCATATTCTATTCTATCAATATTCATTCTCCTGTAGGTCGCAATAAACAAAAAGCATCTGCGAAACACCACATTATCAATCACAAAATCGCACATGCAACGATGGTGGTCCACCAACAGATGCTACCTATTACGTTTTCAAATCATAGAGACAAAGAAGCTCCGGTAAGCCGGCACAAACAACAATTCAAGAAAATCAGGAGAATAAACATCAGCGGGGCTGGATGAAGGGAGCTGAGATCTTGAACGTCGAACTGTCCGCATGTGATGAGCCAATAAGAGAATATGCAAGCACCTGATTAACTGCTGCTATAACCTACGCTTGCTGAAAAAGTGCTTTTAATGCCAGAGGAATTAGCTTTGCTGCCCAAGGTATTCAGATGAGGTGTTTATAGTGGCGTTCGATGTAATGGCACTAAAAACCTGTCATTTTCCCCAATTGCAGATTATAGTCAACTAGATTTTTACATTTTCTGCCTGTCTAAAACTCACAGCCACAATGCTTTAGGGGTATTGCTACACTCTAAAAAATGCTGGGTTAAAAACAACGGTAACACTTTAGTATAGGGAACACATTCACTATTAACTACGATTTTTCCCTCTATAAACTCCTAATTTACTGCTTATTAATAGTTAGTAAGGTAGTTGTTAAGTTTAGGTATTGGTAGGATTAAGATTGTAGAATAAGGTCATGCAGAATAAGGCATTAATATGTGCTTACTAAGTACTAATAAACAGCCAATATTCTATTAATATGCATGCTAATAAGCAACTAGTTAAAAGACCCTAAAACAAAGTGTTACCGAAACAACCCAAGTTGGGTTAAAAAATGGAAAAACCCAGCGACTGGGTTGTTTTAATCCAGCCTTTGGGTTAAATGTTTGCCAAACCTGATTGGTAGTTTTATTTAACTCAACTATTGTTTAAAAATTACTGTATTACTTGCTTAAAATGAACCCAAAGTATGTTGGAAATTAACATTTATTAATAAGTTTAATTAATAATAATTAAACAAGAAACATTTATTAAATTGCTTATTAATAAATGTTCACCTTTTGGTTATTATTGTTGCCTCTAGTAATTATGTGTCTGATTTTTAATTTCCTAGCAATTTTGGGTCATTTTAAGCCAGACATATAGTCATTTTTAAACAATAGTTGAGTTAAATAAAACTGCCCAGCACGTTGGGCAAACATTTAACCCAACTGCTGCGTTAAAACAACCCAATCACTGGATTGGTCCATTTTCAACCCAACTTGGGTTGTTTTTAGAGTGTATGAAGTTTCTAGTGTGTTCTACACTGTCAAAAATATCCTGTTAAATTTACAGTAAAAAACAGTAGCTGCGTTTGCCAGAATTTCACCATAAAAAAATATGGTGACAATATTTCAGGTGTTGCAGGATAACATATTAGTGCCTGTATATTTTACAACTATAACCGTATATTTCAATTAGTGATATAGTGTTAATATACCAACCACTTGCATTGTAGCTTACAATGTACTGATAAAAATCTTAATAGGGTCACCTTAATTTTGCCATGTAAGACATGTTCAACATTCCTGTCCGAAAATTCAGGACCAACCAGGTGAACGTGATTTCACCAATACAACATGTTCCTGGATCACCATCGTTGTTGATCCTGGAACAACATTCTAATCAACCAATCAGATTTGAGGGACAAATTTACAGTTTATATCAAGTTTAGACTTACAACCAAGCTTCTACATCACCTATCATTTCCCTCTGATTTTAGAGATAAGTTATGGGTAGGGTTAGGTTTAGGACTAAATTTTCAGACAGCAATGTTGTTCCAGGATCAACTAAATATGTTGATCCAGGAACATGACTTACTTGGGAAAATTACAATGACCTCCTAACCATATCCCTACCCTTAAACCTAACCCTACCCATAACTTACCCCTAAAATCAGAGGGAAATGATACTGTGGATGAATAACACTGATGTAGAAGCACGTAACCCTGGTTGTAAGCCTGAACTTGACATCAACTGTAAACTTGTCCCTCAAATCTGATTGGTTGATTAGAGTGTTGTTCCAGGATCAACAATGATGTTGATCCAGGAACACGTCGTACTTGGTCAAATCACGTTCACCATAATAATAGAAGTGGCACAATAGAAAGCCACATGATTAACCAGAGTTCATCATAAGTGGTCTGTCCATTCAACACAATCTCATTGCAATTCATAACTATATTACATTATGTATACAATCTCATTCGTACAGTTTCGTACGATCTGCTTACACCCCAGGTCCTTCATGATTACCTTACTTTTTTCTAACAGTTAAACGTTTTTGTATGATTCACATCATAGTAGCATAGTTATGTTTTCCTATGAGATCAGGTCTGTCCATTTTATAGACGGTGCACAGGGTCATACACACAAACACAAAAGACCATCAGGTTAAAACATATGACACATGTGATGTCACGCAGGGACGATTCCTTTCCCTCCTTCATGGGTCCCATGCATGTTTTAAAATCCAAAAAATTCTAATTGCTTAGCAAAGTAAAAGAAGATCTCTCCCCAACAAGCCTTAAAGGATTAGTTCACTTTTAAATAAACTTTTCCTGATCATTTACTCACCCCCATGTCATCCAAGATGTCCATGTCTTTCTTTCTTCAGTCGAAAAGAAATTAAAGTTTTTGATGAAAACATTCCAGGATTATTCTCCTTATAGTGGACTTCAATGGGCACCAAACAGTTGAAGGTCATAATTAGTTTCACTGCAGCTTCAAATTGTTCAACACGATCGCAGATGAGAAATAAGGGTCTTATCTAGTGAAACCATCGCTCATTTTCTGAAAAAAATTGAAAATTATATAAGTTTTAACCAGAAATGCTCATCTTGAACTAGCTCTCTTCTTCTTCTC
>RJVU01053075.1:2295818-2346557 GCA_003731715.1 Anabarilius grahami
TTAGGAAACAAGTTTCGTATAAACACAGAATACGTAACGACTGACATATTAAACATCCAAACGAATGTAAATAAGCAATGTATTATTGAATGATTATGAATTAGCCTGAGTAATGAATGTTTGTGAATTGTCTGAAATAGTGAATTGTGGGATTGGTTCAAAAACGTATCATCTTGTATTATATAATTTTAAATATGTAAAAACAGAGTAATTTACTATGCAGGAGCCGCTTTTTAAATATCTGTAGCAACTTTTTTTCCTGACCTGATGCACGGCCAATCATTTCTACATTTGATTATACTGTTAAAAAATAAAATAGATGGTCTATAGAAGTCGATTATGAGTCTATTTAAGGTTTATTATGTAAGCTATTATAAATATGTTTGGACTTTTTACTAGCCATGCCATATATTACAAAACATAAGAGAAGAGATGTTTGAAGTTAATCAATGTATTAATTTTACAATAAAATGTAAAATGAAGGATGACAGGAAGGAAAAGGAGGTTCACGCCATGTCATAATCACCGTTATGATTCTGAACTGTAAAAAGCCTTCACGTGCTGCTTGTAGAACTTGTAATTACAATGCGTTTACTTTTTCTGAACATTTTCTGAGAGCTACAGCTTGTACCACCTGACCACTGCAGATTTAAAGGATTAGTTCACTTTCAAATTAATATTTTCCTGATAATTTACTCACCCCCATGTCATCCAAGATGTTCATGTCTTTCTTTCTTCGGTCGAAAAGAAATTAAGGTTTTTGATGAAAACGTTCCAGGATTATTCTCCTTATAGTGGACTTCACTGGCCTCCAAACGGTTGAAGGTCAAAATTACAGTTTACAGCGATCCCAGACAAGAAATAAGGGTCTTATCTAGAGAAACCATCGCTCATTTTCTAAAAATCTTTTAAAAATTTTATATGTTTTAACCATAAATGCTCATCTTGAACTAGCTCTCTTCTTCTCTATTTGAATTCCAGCAGTGTAGATGCTGCTAAGTGTATTACTGCCCTCCACAGGCCAAAGTTTGAACTAATTGTTATATACTTGCACTAGATTATTGTATATGACAATTTAGTTCAAACTTTGACCTGAGGAGGGCAGTAATACACTTAGCAGTGTCTAAGTGTATTACTAAAAATTACTAGTAAATTATCAGGAAATTTTAATTTGAAAGTGAACTAATCCTTTAAGGTGTGTTCGACTTGAAGAGGCGCTGTGCAGTGATTCGAAAGCATACAGAGCTTACAGTTATTGGCATGAATGCAGCACATGGAAAGGGATGGGAAAGGGCAAGGGGAAGAAATAGAAAAGGAAAAAGCATGAGTGTCAGGTGGGGAGGGGAAATTATATACAATCCAATTAGGGAGAGTGAGTGAGAAAGTGTAAAGACTGACACATAGGCCATGGGAGAGTGTGTGCAGACAGGATGTGGAGGGCACATGGCTGGGGAGAGAGGGGCCCGGGAGCAGGCAGACTGTGAACATGAGAGAAACATCATGTCCCGTCCCACTCGCCAAGCCATGTGCATATGAATATATGCTGTTTACAGCACCAGGAGAGAGACGAAGAAAGAGATTTCTTTGTCTGTAATTCACTTTCAAACATAATAAATAGAGCTCCCTTCTTCTGCATTTCCTGTGTGCATGCTCGCTCTTTTCCGTCTCTCTCTCTCTCTCTCTGTTCTAGTCCTCATATTTAAGGTTAGAGATTTAAACAAAGCCACCAACCACTCCAAACCAAACCAACAAACTCACCCCATATGTTTGTGCTATAGAGATGCCTCAAATCATGTGGAGCTGTGGAGGAGAGGTGTGCTACTCGAAGCAATCAGACATATGATTTAGATGAGAAAACTGGGCAGATATATTATCATCTATATTTAAATATATTCTTTATAAACTATTTGCATACTTTGACAAAATATTGAAAATTATTTTAAGAAGTTTTTACATAGACAATGTTGTGATTATTTCACTCTGCTTCAATAAGCAGTTTAAAAAATCTTTTTTTTTTTTGATCGGTCAAGAGTAAAAAAAAAAGTATGATGTGTGATTTTCACCTGTCAGATAATGAAACAGCCAGAAAATCCCATAGTCTTACATATCATTTAAAAGTTTAGGATCAGTTTTTCATTACTTGTATTGAGCAAGGGTGCATTAAAGGGTTAGTTCACCCAAAAATGAAAATTCTGTCATTAATTACTCACCCTCATGTCGTTCTACACCCGTAAGACCTTCATTCATCTTCAGAACACAAATTAGCAAGATAATTAACACTTTCAATGTCCAGAAAGCTACTAAAGACGTATTTAAAACAGATCATGTGACTAAAGTGGTTCAACCTTAATGTTATGAAGCGACGAGAATACTTTTTGTGCGCCAAAAATAACGACTTTATTCAACAATATCTAGTGATGGGCGATTTCAAAACACTGCTTCATGAAGCGTCGAAGCTTTACGAATCTTTTGTTTCGAATCAGTGGTTCGGAGCGTGTATCAAACTGCCAAAGTCACGCCCCCCAGTAATGATGCTGAAAATACAGCTTTGACATAACAGCAATAAATTACATTTCAAAATATATTGAAATAGAAAGCAGTTAATTAAAATGTATTAATATTTTACAATATTACTGTTTACAATATTTCTGAAAAAATAAATGCAGCTTTAGTGAGCACAAGCGAACACCCTAACAACTGCATAGCAACGCAATAAATGCCCTCAGAACATCTTAGCAACCACATAACAACACCTTGGCAACTAGCAGCAATAGAGTGAAACAGTCGGGTTCTGGTAGTAAAGGATCTAAAGGAACTTGATTTTTAATGATAACTTATAAACCTTTAAAGACAGACCAACTGTGAGCGACGAGGCTGTTAATCGATTCTAATTGCTTCTATTGAAGCCTTTAACCCACATTATTTCAACATATTTTTAAAATAATCATGTTTAACAGTGGAATTCCTGGTCAAAAACTATATTTCCAGAAAAACGTGAACGTCAAAACAGCAAAACGCGCCAAAATATCTCGTTAGCTCCGCCCACTCCCATAAAGCCGATCTCTCTATGCTCTCAAAATATTTGAATACATGCATATTTTGCAATAAACTTAAAATACCGGTATATTGTTTTAATACAGTATATCAACAATTTTAAATGAGTATATATTTTTCCATCGTTTATGCTGTTCACAATGCTTCATGGGATTGTAGTTCTTTCCCTCACTAAAGCCGTTAAGTACGTCTTTGTATTTTTGTCCCATTTTCAAACACTTTTTTGCTTCAAATCAAAGTTTGTAATGTGATTCACCTCGTAGCTGGATGACTTGGTTCATGGCTTATATAACACTTTAACAAAGACTTTTTTGTAATCCTTATGGGAGACATTAATGGAAAAAAATATTTCCAGAACCAACGCCACTGAAAAAGTGGATGGGCACTAATGCACTCTATACCACAGCGTCATAGCAACAAGTTTTGCACATGTGAGCACCTCTCACATTCTCAGAAAAAATTTTTAGCTTGTAATTACAACCGAGGGACTGTGAGGACAAAAGTGAGAAAGAAAACCAAAAAAAAAAAAAAGGTTGATTTGAAGGACTTTTCCGCTATGGAGAAGCAAACACAGCCGTGTGGGGTGAAATGGAGCAGGATCATTCCTCACAGCACCCCCAGCTGCGGAGGTGGAACCATGTTTCAATGGAGCCATGTTTCTGCCGCACAGAGGAGACTTGTGTTACCGCAACACCTAAAATCACTCAAAATAACAAAACAGGAAGTCCTGGATATTTAGAAACACCTGTGGCTAAGTCAACACGCAGACTTGTTTACATTTTAGGCCCTTTTCAAATGAATGCGCTTTGAATGTAGTGAAACACATATTTGTCGTGTGGTGATGTAATGTTGACCAACAGTTTTGGATGGAATGTTAGAGGGAGAACAAACATTATTTAAAAAAAGAGGAGGATGCTGAGAGAGAGAGAGATGAGAACATGCAGAAAGAGGAAATGGAGGGAGGGGTGAGTGCAGGAATGACTGGGTACAAAAAAGCCAAAGGCTGATTGAATACAGCTGTGGATAGAGGGAGAGAAATAGATGATGGAGATAGAGAGTGAGAGAGACTGAGGCTGGATGGACTGAATGTCGGGGGGGTAGAGTAGAGGGAGTCAAAGAAGAGGCATGCTGGAAACAAAATATGAAGAATCAAGAGCACGTAGACTCCAGAGAAACAGACACTTTTGTGGACTTTTAGAAAATGAACTCACTAAAAATACTATGATTTTAAAAAACACTTTGCTATTTGTCCACTAACAATATCTAACAAAGTACAGAAAAGAATGATGTCAATTTTATGAAAGCCATGATCATTTCTGGTGGAAATTACATTTAAAAATTTTTTTAAAATACAATTCTAGCTGTGAAATTATCCTCAGCCATTTTATGCATCCTAAATAAAGATAATCAAATAATATTTGTAATTTTTTTGGCATAATTTGACAACATTACAGCTTGATTGGAAACGATGCACACTAAAAAAAGTCTGTTCACAAGTGATATTTATGTTGATTTTCTTTTGTTTTCTTCCAACATCATGTCTCATATTTAATCTGAAGCTCTTCACTGGCACTTTTGTGTCTTTGGTAAACAGGTGCACTAAACGGGCTACAATGAGACGACCCCCAAAACAGGAAGGGTTTTACAGGTGGAGGCCACTGACATTTTTTTCCTTTCTCATCTTTTCTGACTGTTTTTCACTAGTTTTGCATTTGGCTAGGGTCAGTGTCACTACTGGTAGCATGAGGCGATACCTGGACAGTACAGAGGTTGCACAAGCAATCCAACTCCTCCAGGGTGGCACATCAATACGTGCCATTGCCAGAAGGTTTGCTGTGTCTCCCAGCACAGTCTCAAGAGCATGGAGGAGATTACAAGAGACAGGCAGTTACTCTAGGAGAGCTGGACAGGGCTGTAGAAGGTCCTTAACCCATCAGCAGAACCGGTGTCTGCTCCTTTGTGCAAGGAGGAACAGGATGAGCACTGCCAGAGCCCTACAAAATGACCTCCGGCAGGCCACTGGTGTTAATATCTCTGACCAAACAATCAGAAACAGACTTCATGAGGGCGGCCTGAGGGCCCGATGTCCTCTAGAGGGCCCTGTGCTCACTGCCCAGCACTGTGGAGCTCGATTGGCATTTGCCATTGAACACCAGAATTGGCAGGTCCGCCACTGGCGCCCTGTGCTTTTCAGATGAGAGCAGGTTCACCCTGAGCACGTGTGATAGACGTGAAATGGTCTGGAGAAGCCGTAGAGAACGTTACGCAGCCTGTAACATCGTTCAGCATGACCGGTTTTGTGGTGGGTCATTGATGGTCTGGGGAGGCATATCCATGGAGGGACGCACAGACCTCTACAGGCTAGACCAGGGGTAGGCAAGTTCGGTCCTAGAGAGCCGCTGTCCTGCTGAGTTTAGCGCCAACCTTAATCAAACACACCTGAACAAGCTAATCAAGCTCTTCAGGATTACATAAGGCTATAGGCAGCTGAAGGTTTTTTTTCAGGGTTCGAGCTAAACTCTGCAGGACAGCGGCTCTCTAGGACCGAACTTGCCTACCCCTGGGCTAGACAATGGCACCCTGACTGCCATTAGGTATCGGGATGAAATCCCTGGACCCATTGTCAGACCCAACTCTGGAGCAGTGGGTCCTGGGTTCCTCCTGGTGCACGACAATGCCTGGCCTTATGTGGCGAGAGTATGCAGGCAGTTCCTGGAGGATGAAGGAATTGATACCATTGAATGGCCCCCACGCTCGCCTGACCTAAATGCAATAGAACATCTCTAAGACATTATGTCTCGGTCCATCCGACACCGGCAGGTTGCACCTCAGACTGTCCAGGAGCTCAGTGATGCCCTGGTCCAGATCTGGGAGGAAATACCCCAGGACACCATCCGTTGTCTCATTAGGAGCTTGCTCTGACGTTGTCAGGCATGCATACAAGCTCGTGGGGGTCATACAATCCACTGAGTATCATTTTGAGTTGCTGCAGTGAAATTTCAACAAAAGCCTGCTGCATTATTTTTTCACTTTGATTTTCGGGGTGTCTTTGAATTCAGTCCTCGTTCCTAACACATTACCCATTCCATATCAGTATAGATATCCAGCATGATATTTTTCCCCATTGAGATCTGATGTGTTTTCAAAGTGTTCCTTTAATTTTTTTGAGCAGTGTATATAAAGAAGTCTGGGTTTGGGACAAGGGTAAAATAAAATCTATGCATAAAGACATTTGAAAACAGGAAAAAAAAAAAAGTGGTAGACTGGCATATTTCATAAATGATCTTTTTTTTTTTTCAAAAATAAAAGCTGACTTCTTCAATAAAAATCAACCCCTGGGACATTAAAATAGTAGTAGAAACACTCAATATTTACACTGATTTTTATGCGTTTTATGAAACGCTGAATCATATCCCTCTTCTCATTCTCTGCCCATTTCCCAACTCATTCCCAAAACATTTACAGTACTCCACAAACTCTGCAGAAGGCAGATGTCAGGGTGGTATTCAGAACAGTGAAGGAAAGCAAACAGGGATTTCAGAGATTTGTTTTTGTGACCCCAGCACACTGGTGCTTTGATGAAGTGGCACTAAAAGGACGGGGATGGCTTTCCTTTTCCTTTCAAGTGTTTCCAGTTCACATTCCTCATTGCACACATGATTTTTCTCATGTTCCCTCACTACACACGCATCCTCATTCTGTCAGAGTAACACCCTGATGTCTGACCATCTCCTTCTGAGTATAGATACACTGGAGGTGTGTGTTCTAATCTGAGTCTAGAGTTTTGTTTCATACGAGGATGAAGGAATGTGAAACAGTAGAAACATAGAAAGTAGAAAATTAGATTGATGAATGCTTCCAGAATGTTTGTGGGTAGTAGCCAATGTGTTGCCAAATGGTTGCTAAGGTGTTCCAAGTGGTTAAAAACATGTTGCTATGTGGTTACTAGGGTGTTCTGGCTCTGGGTGTAATTGCACATCTCTCCTTAACCAGCCGTATCATTTATATGCACAACACAAACTTTCAAGCATGTTTGTGTTTATATTTTTTCCTGCATGTTGGGATCAGTTGAAGAAAAGATTTTAAAAAACATGTTTATGTCTCTGTATATGTTTAATACCAGCAGCAGGCATGAGTGTGTGTTCCTGCACTGTGGGAAAAACAGAGCCTATTTATGCATTGACCAGGCGTTTTCCTGTGCGGTGTTTGTAGTGGATGCCTGTGGATTATGGCTGCAGTAAACTAGCACTTGTTAAAGTTTCTGTCATTCCATGGATATTCTAGGAATATACCGTAAGTCCCAATGAGCAAAGATAAACAAAGAGCATAGTTTGAGAACAGCTGTGTTTTCAGATGGCAGAGAAGACAGAAAACTCATATGCGCATTAACGCACAGCCGTTTTCTAGACATTGGTTAGAGTTAGCAATGGACTGAAATAATGCTCTCAATAGAGATTCATCACTAAAAATATTTGGTTAGTCGAGGACTGCTTCATCAGTGTTTGGAGAATTGGCTCAAGTGAGCATATCACATATATTGCGACAAAAAAATTTATAAAACAAACAATACTAAAAGCAAAATAAGATAAAAACAAAACATAAATGAAAAACAAAAGATAAAATAAAAAAAATGCAATATAAGATAAAAAAAACTAAACTAAATGAAACAAAAAATATAACAAAACCAGATAAAATCAGAACAAAATGAAACAAAACAAACAAACAAAAAAACTAAAAGATAAAAGCAAAACAATGCAAAATAAGATCAAAACAAAATGAAATGAAAAACAAAATAAAAAAGCAAAATAAGATCAAAACAAAATGAAACAAATAAACAAAATAAAAAAGCAAAATAAGATCAAAACAAAATGAAACAAACAAAAAAAACTAAATGCAAGATAAGGTAAAAAAACTTAATGAAAAATAGGGAAGAGAAACTTCTTTACGTGCAAGTCCTAGATATACCAAAGTTCATATTCACCAAACCCAAGTTCTGTTCCATGTCAAAGTGACCATCCAGAAGCATCGTTCTCCCAAGACAAAGAAGAATGACACAACAACACAACTCAAAGACAGGAATGAGGTCTTGGTATTCGTGACGCTAAGACAATAGCAGCTCAGTGAGGGCAAGATTCTGACAAGCTGAAGCCTCTCTTTGTTAATTTACAAAAAACAGTATATAGGCAAGGGCAACAAATAATGCAATTTGTAGTGCAAGGGCACGAATGATTGATTTGATGTGACGAGTAAGTAATACATGGGTGCAGCTTAAGGAACCCACACACTAGAAGATAGTCGGAATGATTTTGGAGCCAATTTTCCCCTTCCAACAATCCTAGGTAAAGTCCCGATTATCTTGATGGTTCTACAGATTATCTTATCAGATTTTCCTGTGGTGTGAGGTTTGTTAAGAGTGCTTATAAAACGGTTAGTTCCTGTCCTTGACCGCTTCACCCAACATTTCTGTGTATCACTACACAACACTCTTAGCAATGTAAACTGTTTGTTCTCAGCTGGTATTGTTCATTGAAGCTTACTGTATTATGTAGAAGAGTATTGTGAGAAAGTGATAAAGTGAGCGAGTTTATTACCTGCATTCAGATTTAGCATTTTCCTTCAGGTCAGTCCTATGTTCATAATAAAAAATCTGTTTAAATGTCTGATGTATTATCTTGTCCTTTTAACAGTTAAGGGGTTTTCCCGTGACTGACAGCGCTAGTCAAAGCATTTGTCAGTTGCGTCTTGTTCCGTGTTCACAACAATTCAGTCTTTTCATTGTAAAAGTCTTCGCTACTGACTGACTCACTCATAAAGACAGTCTTTGCCGCCATCTAATGGCGTAATAATGTAAATTCTGTTGCTATTCACGGTCAGGGACTATTTTTTCCGGCGGAAGGAAGGCTTTTAGTGAAACTTTACTACATGAAAGTTGAATAGATACATATTTCTGGCTTTATTATTTGTATTGTGTGGTAACCGGTTTATAAAAGCAGTGCTGTATCGTGAATAAGTCACAGCTAAAGGGGTTACTCCGCTTCGCATCGTCCGTAACAACGCCGTGACTTATTCACGATACAGCACAGCCTCTCGTACCTTATTGCTTACTTGAATCTCTTCAGAAGAACGTTGGGCTGCACAGTTCTCAAAAAATCCAACATTGAATATTTAAAATCAGAAATACTGTTGTGTGGGGGAAACACAAAGGACAAACGCACACACAATCTATAGATTGTCACATGGAACAAAATGATACCAAATCAAAAAGCAAGCTGACGGAAGCATAACACGACTTCATCCAAACCTTTGTCTTTCTTTTCTTCTCAGTGATTTTTCTGTAAAAAGCAGAATTATCGCCATTTCTTCTTGCCCGTCGTCCATGTTTGTTTACTCTAAAGTCACATTTGACTGTGAGAGATTCTGCGAGATGTCCCGTGTTCACAGTTGTTTGTGAATGGAGTCTGTTAGTGTGTGGTGTGCTGTCTTGGTCATGTCTCGGCTCTCCACACACAATAGGAACAAAACCGTTATCTGATAAGATTTAAAAAAAATCTTAGTGTTGGCCAGCCTTTAGGGGTTGAGGATCTGAAAGGTCGTAGGTTCAGATCCTGCTAGGGTTTATCTATGAAGCATCTCTATGCGCTATTGACTAAGACACCAAAACCTCGGTTGCTCCACTGGGGCTTAAAAAGCATTAGTTGAATGTCAGATTGGTTGTTAGATAGCATCATAAACGGGTTATATTCTTGCATAACACAGTGTTTCATTATAGTCTCATCAGCAGACCAAAATCCTTTTCTACGTGACATGATCATGCACTGATTTAGGAGTATTACCATTAAACTCTGCAACCACAGCAAAAGAAAAAGAACTGGGCTGGTATTAAAAAGAAAAATGCCTGTAAAAACTAACATTATGGTCACAGTAGTAGGAGGAAGCATTCAAACTAAACCACGGCCTTATGCAAGTTTGCTATTAAAATATCAACAGGACAGTGAATGGACTCTTTTGCGATCCCAGACTCACAAGACTAAAATGTGTGCGTTTGGGCACAGATGACGAAATATGAAAGTGGCATAAATGCTGAGAAATTCATATAATGATTCCCAGGCCTGCTTCCCAGGATCAACTACAACTGTCTGACATCATACAGAGGGCTCAAAGTTCCCACACTGCACTGCACGTGAACAAGCCTCAGGGACCAGACCATTACAGACTTTCACTCTCAGGCATGTAAACACACAATCAAGCCCTCCTCAAGTTTTCCAGCCCTTCTTTGTCAGTGTCAACAATCAGGGAGACAATGTTACTCCAGAACACAAACGCTTATCCTTACACAAGGATCTGAACAGACCCCTAATCCTAAGTACTCAACTTCAGCGTGCAACTCATCCCACACTATTTGTGCTACGGGTGTGAATGATACTTCAAATCATGCTGCCAGTTTTTAGGAGAGGTGTGCTATTAGTTTGTAAGGGACCAGACTTATGATTTTCACATTGTGCGCAAAAACAAATGGGTAAAAAACATCCCGTAGACTTAAATTGAAGGAGGGATCCAAGTCATATCTAGCACCAAAAATTTTAAAAAGACTTGGGAGTGGGCTATTTTGTCTTGGGGCCACCCAAAATACCAAGCATAAAACACACTTTTGCACAACAGACACATAGGCTGTACATCTGATGGTGTCTTCTCTTCAAGGGACTAACTTCTCTCAAAACAACAACTTGCGAAACTTTTAACTGAGCCTTAAGACATTAACAAACCCAGCACCTCGCATGGGTTTCACCAGTCATTCCACATGGGAGCACTCAAGTAAACATGTTCTCTGAACTCATCACTTTGAATCAAATTCTAGAAGTACCCACCTTGGTCAGCCTCATGTTTCCCCTGGGCTTTGCTCTCTCCCTCCTTACAGACCCTCTCACGGGTACCGGATCTGGCTCGTCCCCACAGCTATCCGCACACAGGGCGCAACCCATATAGAGATCTGGACCCTTCTGGTCCGTCTCTCCTCTCTCCCTCTCTCTGGATGAGGTTTCCCGAGCACACAAGAGCAGCTGTTTTTGTCCGCTCACTCGAGGCCCTTCCCCTTTTCCTGGCTCTCGTTCAAATACACACACATGTTCGCCAGTTCACACTCATCCGTCTCTCGTGAGCACACATACGTAAACAAAGGTGAGAATATGCCTGTTAAATCAAAAATCTATTAGCACTCTTGAAAGCAGCACGCGTACGCTCAGCCAAATGTACACAACTCGCCAAGCCAACATCTAGAAGACATCAGCCCCCACCCCCTACTTTTCCCAGAAACACACACACTATTGTGCTCAAGTGCTCTGTCTTTCAGACCGTAAACAGACGTATGTTGACTTTTCTTCCTTAATTGCTCATTTCTAGTGTTAGGAGAACATCAGATGATGCTTCAAATCATGCAGTTTGTTGAGGAGAGGTGTGCTAGTGCTTTTCTAAGGAACAAGATTTATGATTTTCGTCTGGTGGACGATAAAATGGGGGGAAATAGATATATACACTCCCATAGACGTACATTAAAGGAGGGACCGGAGCCAAATCTAGAGACCGGAATATTACGGAGATTTGGAACACCCTAGTAACCACATAGCTACACATTAGTAACCACCCAGAATCACTTAGCAATGCCCTAGCAACCACCCATAACACACTAGCAATTACATAGCAATGCCCTATAGTAACTATCCAAGACAACCTATCAGTCACCAGGCAATGCCATAGCACCCACTCAGAACACCCAAGCAATCACTTAGCAACACCCTATTAACCCAGAATACCCTAACAATGCCCTAGCAACCACCAGAAGACTCAAACAATCACCTAGCAACCACCCAGAACAGCAATGCCTTAGTAACCACCCAAAAACACCAGACCACCAAAGCAATCACTTAGCAAAGTCCTATTAACCCAGAATACCCTAGCAATGCCCTAGCAACCACCCATAACAATCTAGTAATCACTTAGCAATGCCCTAATAACCAATAATACCCTAGCAATCACCTAGTAACGCACTAGCAACCACCCAGAACACATTAGAAATTACCTAGCAATGCCCTTGTAACCACCTAAAAACACCAGACCACAAAAGCAATCACTTAGCAAAGCCCTATTAACCCAGAATACCCTAGCAATGCCCTAGCAACCACCCATAACCTCTAGTGATCACTTAGTAATGCTCTAATAGCCCAGAATACCCTAGCAATCACCTAGTAAAGCACTAGCAACCACCCAGAACACATTAGCACTTACCTAGCAATGCCCTAGTAACCACCTAAAAACACCAGACCACAAAAGCAATCACTTAGCAAAGCCCTATTAACCCAGAATACCCTAGCAATGCCCTAGCAACCACCCTGAACACTCCCTAGTGACTACATATCAAAATGCTAGAAAAAATAAGAAATTATTCTTTTTCCTACCAGTTTGCACCACATCATTGTCAAAACGTGACCTCTCGTTAGAGTTACGATCAAAGTATGGCTTTGAAACGAAGACAAACAAAAAGAAACAAAATACATTGTCTCCAGGAGCCACAGAGCAGAACATGCAACTCTTACAGATCTTCCAACCTCAAAAGGGTTTCTTCATGCTTCTCTTGACTTCACTCATCCATTTCACTCATTTTTCCTTGCATATTTTCCCAGTATTCTTGTGGATCAGGCCAGCTGAAACCACGACTATTCACCAGGAAATGAAATGGCATATCAGACCACAACAACCAGCAAGGGAAGCCGCAGCTCTGCAGGGCTTTGGGCTGAGCTGGTATGCAAGTTGGCAGCGTTGATGTGTAGCTGCTGGGCTTAGGCTGTGTAACTGAGAACCTGTGTGAACAGAATCGGCCCCTCGGAGACGATTTACCCTGATAAGGCCTCCGAGAGTCAAACTCTCTATCTCTGCCTCTCTAAGACCATTTTTGTTGTATGTTTTCAGTTTTCCTGAAGACCTTTTTTCTTTTCTCAAAGGAGGATAAGAGATGGAGAGGAGGGAAGGGGGGTTGGGGGTGACAGGGTGGCCTGTGGGACTATTAAATCGTACCCCTTTTAAGGCAAATTCCACTCATGCCTCCTCAGCCCCTCTTGTTTCCCTCCCTCCTCTTTTCCTGTTCTCTCTCTCTCTGTCTGAATGCACACATAGGCCAAGTCTCTGCTGAATGCCAAAGTCCCTTTAACAACTTTATCAGGTACACTGAAACAATTTCCATTCTTTTAAACACTCTTCTGCCTGAGTTCCATGTTGTTGTTGTTCAGAGCACAAAGGTCCACACAAGACCTGCTTGGATTGAATTGAAAATTAAAAAAGAAAGAAAAGAAAAAACAATTAGCAGGTCATTCGAGAAACATGTTAACATGCAGCCTAATAATCAGTTAGGTATGGAAGCTTGTTTCCGCCACTAAATAAGAAAATAAAAAAGGTAATTGCGACTTTTTAATCGAACAATTCTGACTTTTTTCGCGCAATTGCGAGTTTATATTGCACATTTCTCTTTTTTTTCTCAGAATTCCGAGATTTAAACACGCGATTGCGAGTTATGAAGTCAGAATTGCGTGTTATAAAGTCAGAACTGTGAAAAATAAATTAGCAATTCTTACTTTTTTTCTTGCAATTGCGAGTTTTATCATGCAATTCTGCCTTTGTATCTAACAATTCTGTCTATTTCTCAGAATTGTGATATATAAACACAATTGTGAGTTATAAAGTCAGAATTGCATGATATAAACTCGCAATTGCGTCCTATAAAATAAGAATTGCGAGATATAAACTCTCAATTCTGACTTTTTCTCAGCATTGTGAGTTTATATCTTGCAATTATGACTTTATAACGTAATTGCGAGTTATAAACTCACAATTGCATGATATAAAGTCAGAATTGTGAGATATAAATTCGCAATTCTGTCTTTTTCCCCTCACAATTGGACATTATAAAGCAATTGCGAGTTTCTATCTCACAATTCTAAGAAAAAAGTCTGAATTGTGAGATTTAAACTCGCAATTGCGAGAAAAAAAGTCTGAATTGTGCGATAAAAAGTTGCAATTACCTTTTTTATTTTTTATTTCTTGGCAGAAATAAGCTTCCATAGTTAGGAGTTCAACTTATAGCTCAATTTGAAAAGAAAAAACATGACATGCAAGAGATATGATTCAACTTGATCCATATGAAATTTCAACCTGGCAGAACGAGGTGGGGAAAAAAGGAAAAAACATGAAAATTCTTTCATCATTTACTCATGTCATGTCGTTCCAAACCTTCATGACTTTCTTAATTCTGCAGAATACAAAAGAAGACATTCTGTAGATTGTTTAAACTGATTTAGTTAATTTTAAGTCAGAGGTTCAAAACAACATTTACTGGAAAAGTCCATTCAATAATTAAAATTTTACTTTAATGAAGTGGCTAATGATGATCTCAAAACCATCCAAACAGGTATTCCCGCTCCAATGTTGCTTAGTGGGCCAGATAAAAAGATTAAAATTGCACACTTCACCTTAAAATTCACATTCTCATTTCATCAAGATAAGCTCTGACAAAACTATGGCTACACAAGCACTTTTTGGATTTGTTAAAAAAGCGAAGCCAGACATTTTTAGAAGTAATACGTCACCTTAAGCAAACAGAGAACTGAATGATCTATGGACTGTTTCTAATGAAATGTGTTTGTCTGATACACAGACTCTGGCACCCCATGAAGTCGATGAGCCTATAGCATGCAGCCTTGTGTGAGACACATTTTTCAACACCTGAAGTGATCGCAGCAGGAAAAACCTCCGAAATGAGATCAACTAAAAAACAGCTAGTTGCCAACAGCTGCCGAGCACTTTTTGGCAAGAGAACGTCCTCCTGGCAGAGGCCTCGGCAGACATAATTCTCACTATCTGCTAATGGCGTGGGGAGTCTTTTCAAGCAGGGAAACAGAGGACAGAGAGACAACACACTATACTGACAAGATTAATAATGAACCCAATGGAAAGGAAAGGATTTACATAGGATTCTGTCTGGACTTTTGAATCTATTTTTCTTTTAAAATTCTGATTGCTGCAAAAGAAATGGAAGAGGAGGAAGAAATATAAGGAGTAGTATGAGAAAAGCTGAAGAGACTGCTTCAAATAGAACGAGAAAACAAAGACTATGGTCCAAATATGGAAAGATAAACAGACAGACGGGGGAAGATGAGAATCTAAGTGAACACTTGAGACAATGTTTTTAAACACATGACCCTGGATTGGCCACTAGGCAAAGATACTAGAAGCAACTGCAAATGAAAACAAATGAAAACTGAAACACTTAAACAAAACAACGAAGTCCACAGTACTTCTGTTAAAGAGCTGACAACATGCAGTCAATGTAACAAATATTTGTACTTTATCCAAAGAAAATTTAAGTGGTCCTTGCCAGTGCAAAACTCACAGCTACAATACCCAAAAGTCTTGAAAATAGTTTTTAATGCATTTCTATGTAGTTTCTTAGATGTTTAGTTTCAGGTGATTATATGTGTTCTAGGGCAGGGGTGTTCAATCCTGTTCCTGGAGGGGACAAAGTCCTGCAGAGTTTAGCTCCAATCCTAATCAAACACACCTGAACCTGCTAATCGAGGTCTCTGTGATATTCTGGTCTCTAGGGCTGAATCCCAAATGGCACCCTAAACCCTCACGGTCTTCCTCTAAGTCCGCACTTTCAAGACGTAATGCCCCTCGATGCGCAGAAGTGAGCACCCTTCTGAAACCTAAAATGATGAATGGGACACGGTCTCGTGAACTTAACGGACATGCGCACGTGGCAGCCATTGTAAGTCCACAAGACCAAAAGTGCACAGAAGTGTGCCATTTGGGATTCAGCCTAGATATGGCTTTGATCCCTCTTTCAATGAAGGCCTGTGGTATTTTTCACATTTTATTACCCAACGACAGATGAAAATTGTACGACTTAGCTTAGAAAAGTAATAGCACATTTTTTCTGTAATAAGCCACACAATTTAGTGAATAGTGAAGTGACATGAAGGCCAAGTATGGTAACCCATACTCGGAATTTGTCCTCTTAATTTAACCCATCCAAGTTAGTGCACACACATTAGGAGTAGTGAGTAGTGAACACACACCCGGAGCAGTGGGCAGCCATTCACTGTGGCGCCCGGGGAGTGATTGGGGGTTAGGTGCCTCAGTCATTTTCTGCTGGTATCGAGAAACAAACCCTAACTTAAAGTTAGAGATTTTAACTAAACCTAAGTATAAGCAATAGTAGTAGTGAAGCTTACCTTAGCACACACAAATTATGAGAAGAACGACAGTACAAAATCTTCATGCAATCATTTTTGAAGATATTGAATACAAACATTTCATGTTTCACATTTAGACTCTTACCTGTCAGAAGGAAAGGCTAGATTCTTTTCAGAATGTTTATGGCAGCTCCTTTAACTTTCATCGAGTTTATAGCAACACCTGCATCTGGCCAACAGGCTTGCAGTTTTGCACAAGGTGGAAAACAACACAAACCAAAGTCAGGGGGTGCTTCGTGTCAGCTCCACACCCCCCCAGTCATACCACGCAGTGGAAAAGCGCCATTAGAGAATTGAGATGTCCTTCAAGATAGCTTTCTTTGATTGGTTTCCGGGTCACTGGCTGGAGGACAGATGAACGAGGAATCAAGGAAGCATCAATTTGAGTACTAAGAAGCACCCAGGGATTCATTCACTTTAAGAAAAGAAAAAAACAACAACAACAACAACAACAGAAAGATGCTCATTATAACTTACTCGTGGAGGGCCACTATACTGCAGGGTGTATCTCCAACCCTAATTAAATACAACAGAACCTGCTATTCAAGGTCTTTAGGATTACTAGAAACTTCCAATGCCAGTGTGTTGGGGCAAGTTGGTGCCAAACTTTGCAGGTCATTGGACCTCCAAAAGCAGGACTGGACACCCCTGGAATAGCCAGTCTTGCCAGCTCAAAGGTGTTCAGAGTGGGTTATCTCACTAAGCCAGGGGTGTCCAATCCTGCTCCTGGAGGGCCAGTGTTCAGCATTGTTTAGCTCTAACCTGCCCCAACACACTTGCCTGGAAGTTCCTAGCAATTCTGAAGACCTTGATTAGCTGATTCAAGTGTGTTTATCTATGCAGGACAGTGGCCCTCAATCTTACCCTTAGAACACTTTACAGAAAGTAAAACTCCAAGGTACTTGCAATGGTTCATTTCCTTTTAAAAGCAGTCATTTGGCCCTCAGCATGTGCTGCAATGAATGAACAGATCAAACTAGAAGTGGATGATCTCACATGTCCCACCCACAGAGGGTGCATGAGAGACTCTGAAAAGGCCACCTATTGTTTATACAAAGCCGTGACCTCAACACCCTCAGAGTTTACAAGAAAATTTCCAAGTTTACCGCAGCGTATTTCACAGTCTCCTCCTAAACAAGTGGTCAGTTTTCACATACTGTCCTGCAATCTTCCAGGGCTTGGTTTGGTTCTTTTATTTTTAGCTCTCGACACTCTTGAGCATACTGACTGAGAATGAAACCAATTGTGCCTTAAGCATGATGGGTGTGCGATCTCAAGGACCATAATTTAGTCGCTTTTTCATAAACAGGGGAGACTGGGAAATCTTGCCAAGTTCTAAGAAATGTTGCACCACATGCCTATGACAGATAAAGCAAATCTCACCAGGCATTTAACCACACAACAACACGGTCTAAAAAAGCAGACCGTATTTTACGTTACTTCACCAATTGTTTGTTTACGTTGTGCTAACAGTAGCTCTGCCAAGAACAGTATTTTAAAGATATATCTGGGCACCAGAAGTGTATGCAACTTGTTGGTTTCTGAAGTGGGCAAGGAGCTGTTGCCAATTTAGGGCCACAAAAATGGCTTCCACATGTATGGTGACCAACTTCACCTAATCAACCAAGGAATTTATCATAGGACAAGAGCAATCAGGCTAAAAACTTACCGGTCACTATACCAAAAATACAAATGCAGTAATGCTCCCTACAGCGCTTCCAGTACACCAAGAGATCCACAAGTAAACACATGCTAGGCTACTACAAAATTTTTTGATTTTGCTTAACTATCAGCAACTTTTATAAGTTGAAGATTCAATCTTGAGATTTGAGGGAACTTGCTTGCAAACCGCAACTAAAATAGCTGGAATTCAGACCTCTTCAGGGAAAATAGTCGCCAATATCCTGTGTCACTAAAGCAGAACACAAAAGATGTGTTGTGCTCAAACTCCAGGGTAGGAGGATGTGCAGCATTAAGCTATTAATAGTGGCTTACAAGAAATGCGCAGTGAGGCGGATGTTGGGATGCTACTATAAACATCCGGTGTGAGAGTTGATATCTGCACATGTCCAGAATCAGATTTATGAAGAGTCCAACATTAAAGAAGTATAAAAACTGCTAATGTAAATGTTAATCTAGGGTGACCATATGCGCCATTCTCCCAGGACGCGTCCTGTCCAGGATTTCTAAATTGCCTAAAATGGCTTGAGCCCAGAGGTCATATCGATGTGCCCCCGGAAACGCGATTTCTACACGGAGGTCTGTGCAAGCCACTGTTCTTATTGACATTCTTCATGCAATGCATTAAAATGTTGTCGTATTTGCAATGCTTTGACCGTTCTCTGTAGATCCAGCCTTCTCGCAAGCCACGATCGGTTGACTATGTATAATGCATGCTATTGGTCAAATTATTGTTCAGTCGTTACCTTCCGCAAATATGAAAACAAAACCAAAACTGGGACATTCTATGCAACTTAAGGCAGGAACACACCAAGCCGACGGTCGGCCGGTTTTTCTTCGTCGGCCGACTAAGTTTTCTCAGTGTGTTCCACACCGTCGGCTGAAGTTGGTCCTCGTCGACTTTTTTTCGGCCGATTCGAAATGTTGAATCGGCGTTGGAGCTCGTCGGTCCGTCGGGCCATCTGATCATTCTGATTGGCTGTTCAGCTACTGCCGCCTGCTGTTCGGAAAGGCATTTCATCTCACGCCGGCGCAGAACGGACGTGCTCCTTGGCCGTCGGCTGTTTAGCGTCGGTTTGGTGTGTCAGGACAACTTTGGACATAGACGCTGCCAACGTGAGCCAACCCCGCAGTTTGCTTTCGTCGCCACTAGTTCGTCGGCGTCAGCTTGGTGTGTTCCGGCCTTTAGAAATCCTGGACAGGACGCGTCCTGGTAGAATGCCGCATATGGTCACCCTAGTTAATCCCTTGTTTTTAAAAACAATGTCAACATAAAACAAGAATTGGAACCATTTTGTAATTCAGTGAGAAAAAGCATCGATCCTAGAGTTTGACAAGTCACTTTAAACACAGGTGGTTGTCATCAGAAAGAAAAGTTGTTTCGTCAGGGGAGCAAGTTGTTACAATTTGATGAGATACTGCGAAGCCATAGTTTTTATCTTTTGAATAACATTCACTGAAAAATTGTCACAATAAGGAACGTGTATTACTAAAGTAAATGGGTTCAGTTTTGATTTCACAATCGTTCCCAATGAACACCTACTGTATGAGAGCCAGGCTGATGTTCACCACAGGTGAACTCTACAGATCAGAATAGAATGATATGAATGGCAGAAACCGAAAGATGCTGAGAAAATGTCAAAGAGACACACCACATACAGATGTTCCGAGAACATCGAGTTCCTGTTCTCTCGTCTCCATCCCACGACCCTGTCTGCTTCCTGTCAGGCTTGCGGTACTAAGAACAGAGACGACCCTTTGGGGCCTGGGCTCACTTAATGAGGCCTGAAAGGCCGGGGTGAAGGGCACATTCTTTGGCCTCCATCCAGCAGAAGGTCACAGGATGAAGGGGGTGTTAAAGGGATACACAGCATGAGCAGAGTAGCATTTATCATAGTTTGATACATG
Organism: Anabarilius grahami; assembly: GCA_003731715.1. Classification (NCBI taxonomy): domain Eukaryota; kingdom Metazoa; phylum Chordata; class Actinopteri; order Cypriniformes; family Xenocyprididae; genus Anabarilius; species Anabarilius grahami. Next base: position 2,315,759 of record RJVU01053075.1, read on the forward strand.
ACGTCAAATGGTTCAGAGAAGCAATCTGTGCAAGAACATTCTTTCAGTAAAACTTACTTCCTGTAAAACTCCCTTCAGTTACTAACTTAACTTTAACTTTAATTAGCCAGAATAAACCCGCACCAGCCTCTCAACATATTTTGAATTGAGTACTTAGTTATGCTTCAGGGTGAACTATTCATTATTTTTTTTTCATCCTGTTGGATAAAACATTCCCTCTTTAATAACATCCTGGGATTAATGAAACTTCGTTCCACTGGAATTTTCATGGGAAATGATAATCGTCAGAAACCTCCAGGCCCCAAGCTTTGATCCAGGATATACACATAAACACTAAGTGCTGGTGGTGTTGCAGACGTCATTCCTTTCAGTATCAAGGCTCTGGCTCCTTTGAACATAGTGGCCGGCCAAAGTCAGACTGAATGACTGGAGACCTTTGACCTCAAAGTATGCCAATGGTCTAGGAGACACGGAGCTTTGTAGTTAGGGAGGAGCTTGCATTATGGACCAAAATTAATATTCCCTAAGTGCCCAAATGAGTACAAATACTATCTATCTATCTATCTATCTATCTATCTATCTATCTATCTATCTATCTATCTATCTATCTATCTATCTATCTATCTATCTATCTATCTATCCATCTATCCATCTATCCAAAGATCAAAAAAAATTTATCAGTTTCCAAGCAGCACAATTGTTTTCAACATTGATAATCAAAAATGTTTCTAGAGCAGCAAATCAGCATATTAGAATGATTTCTGAAGGATCATGTGACACCGAAGACTGGAGTAATGATGCTGAAAATCCAGCTTTACCATCATAGAAATATATTCAATTTTAAAACATATCAAAATAATAATAAAAAAAGTTATTTTAAAATTGTAATATTTCACAATGTTAATCTCAAGTATAATATGTATACTTTTTTTAAAACACAAATTTATTAACTATTAAATGTAATATTTATTACAACTATCCTTTATTGTTATCTATCATCAGCCATAATGAAATTATAAGCTGTTTTTGTATTATACATATTTGGCAAAAAGTTAATTTTGGACCCTAGTGACATTCATTGCACCTATGAAAATGACATCAGCTCAGAACGCACATGGCATATGGGATTTCTGTGGCATTTCTTCATACGGTGAATAATAATGCTGAAGAAATTGCAATCTTCTGGGATGCAACATAATTCACAATGTCCTCCAAGCTGACACAATGTAGTCTTTTATTGTTTTTAAGATGGTACACAGTTTAAATCAATAAGCAATTCATGTCACTACCTTTAGATATATGCTCAACCCAAAGCTGCAGCAGTCTCTGTTGTTGAAACATTGAGATTAGGAGGAATACTTTAATTCCTATTGCACATCAGTCCAAAGGAGTGGCTTAAAAAAAGTCCTCAAAGGATAAGTGAGAAAAATGGGAGACTCCTGCCTAAAGCAGTGCAGAGAAATATCAAACCGAAACTAACAGGTTCTGATCCGTTGCTGGCCATTATTCAGCGGCTATTATCCCTGAATACAAATCACCAGAACTGTCGGCCAACACGAGTTTAAAACATAAAACCAAGGCTGTGGGATTTATAACCAATGGGTGAACAATGCAGGTCACCGACCCCTTTACTTGAGCAGAGATCTCGGTAAAGCAGCTGCTGTAAACTTTCTTTCGGAAAGCTCAGGAAGCCCTAAAAGTCAGGGAAAACATTCATCTTGTGGCACTTTTCCCTGATTCTACACTCTCCCGCCACTTAACGTGCAATCAAGCTAACGAGAAATGCGCTCGACTTATGATGTATGCAAGAGCAGGATCCATTTTATTTTGTATTTTAACCCCCCAAAAATGTATTAGTTATAAGCATTCATCCCTCCTCTTTTACTTTAAAATGAGTCCTGTAATTTCCCACTAGGTTCCCGGTTCAGTCCTGAAGAGGAGGGGTTGCTCTAAAATGGGTTTTTGCTCTCAAAGGGCTCATCTGGGTCCTTCAGTGCTGCATGAAACAAAAGCTGTAGTTTTAATTTGTAATTCAATTTGGACTGTCGTCCATGTAGTCCTTCCACCTCTTAATCTCCGCCGCCCTCCTCGTCTCCCTGCTCCCCGTCCATCAGCAAGGCTGCGTATTTACTGGCTGAGCTGAATTTCTGTTAAAACAAAAAGGGTATAGTGAGACATAACCAAAACATGGCTGTTATTTGAGGTTCATATGTTCTTCATGGTCTCTAAATCAGGTGATTTTCATAGAAATTGTTGTTTTGACTTCTCTGACACAGGTTAGTGGTGTAATAGGAAATAAAAACATACCAAAATATGCCAATATACCCATTTTTTTTACAAAGTGAATTTTCTTAAAGTGCGTTGTAGTGTCTTTTAAGGTGTGTACACACTTGGCAGGTACGGATTCGATTAAAATGAACTCTGGTGCGATTGCTCTGTTAGTGTGGTTCATTTGAATAAGTGTGAACGCTGCTATCTGAACCATGGTGCGCAATAAACAAGCGACCCCTGAAAAGGTGGGTCTCGGTCTGCTTTCAAATGAACTCTGGAATAGTTCCACTGAAACACGAACGCAACATGGACCAAAGATCAGCTAAAATGAACCAAAAAAAGGACGTGATCCGACCCTAAAAAAGGAGAAAATGCTGAAGAATACGCCGTCTCCTCACAGCTGATCTTAATCTGAGTGTGTAATGGAGGAATTCCTGCCACTGTTTTGACTCCTTTACACATTTTATAAGCTCTTCTCGAGTTCTCAACTGGTAAAAATACCATCACATGTACGCACATACAGCAGTTTTGGATGTTTGGAAAGTTCTGTTGCGAAATATATGTCATAAAACCGTTTTTTTTCCCTTTAGGTTCAGTCTTATGACAGTGTGAACGTTAAGTGAACCAGAGCGAATCATTTTCTTTTTTGATCCGGACCAAAAGAATCAAGAGAACTGAATTACAAGTGTGAACACACCGGTAGAGTCTATTTTAAAAATCCATTTTTAAATCAAAATATTTTTTTGTTTTGTTTTATTCTGTAAGAATCCTTTTTTTTTTCTTTAGTTGATTTGTGTGTTTTGTTTTCTTCATTAATTTTTTTTCTTGAGGCAACATATGGGGGAAAAACAACAACTGCTTTCTAGCTAACAATTGGCAACCTCCCCACCAGATGCCACTATCCACCATATTTTGTGACGCAGAAGTAAGCTATTTTCTGTGAATGTGCAAGACTTCACACTAACAGGTGAATAACTAGAAGAATAACCAAGTGCAGTAAACAGTAAAACTATTTTGCAGTACAAGCCAAGTATGTTTATGATTACGATAAAAAACGAATAAATAAAAATATGATAAATACCAGTTTGCATAATCAAGCAACATAACGGACTGTTTTCATACATTAAAATAAGAGGTGGATAAGCAAGCGTGAAATTTAATGTTCACAACATGAATGTTTGTTGATTTATTGTCATTTTCACAATTATAATGAGGTTATTTTGTCATGCATTTTGCTTTAAAAAAAAATGTATGGATAAAAGAGGTAAAAAAAAAAATATAGAGAAAACTTTTTTTTTGGAGGACAGACTCAAGAAGGCATTAAAAACACACCTTTAAAAAAAAAAAAAGTGATCTAACCCTAACCCTAACCCAAAAACAAAAATATTAGGTCTGCTCTGTGGATAGCTGAACATCTCTAAGCAATATGAGGCCAGTCAAATCTTTTCCAGGTTATACAGGATAAACCCAGGACTACTGAAATAATGGCTCTTTAACACCTGGTTTATTTTTAAGGTTTGCTCCATCTGGTCCATTAAGTTGGTTCATTTCACTTGCAGTGAAAGCCCCTTCTAAATGAAGTTCAAACTCCATGTGTTTATTTGAAAAGGTCTGTCACGGTGAAAATCCAGATGGACCCCAATGTGAAAACAGACCTGTGTGGATCTCAATTACACAAGTATTTTTCTTTATTCAGAAGCTGCTGCAAATGATGCAACAGATTATTACAGAAATTACAAACAATAACTGAGATGATTGCAGACTTCATTCAGTTATAATATGCCACACACATACAAAAGGTTCATATTAAGCATTAGGGCTGCACGATATTGGAAAAAACTGACATTGTGTTATTAACTTGTTTCTGCTATATATACTGCAATATACAGAATAGAAATACAGGAAAGTTCACCAGATGACTTGAACAGCTATATTTGGGAAAAATTAGTCATTCTAGAATGATGGGGTGATTTCGTTGGGGAGAAAATTATTATTATTTGTTTGGGAGTAATTAAAAACCTAAAATATTATTTTTATTCCTGAAGACATTTTGGTAACACTTTACAATAAGGCTTCATTAGTAAACATTAGTAAACTACTTTAGTTAACATGAACTAAGAATGAACAATACTTCTACAGCATTTATAAATCTTAGTTATTACACGGCTCTGTGGAATACTTGATTCTGATTGGTCAATCGCGCCATCCAGTGGTATGTTATTCCCCGATAACAACCGCTGAAAACAGATAACACAGGCTCATCCGGGTTACTGAAGTCAGAAGTTTTGCGTTTGGCGAGCAAATAAAATATTAAAACTCAGTTAAATCATTATTTTGAGTACAGTTATTTAACTATGTCATCCGGTATAGTGGACTCGCTCGCTCTTGTTTCATATGAACGCAGCTGCTGCCATTTTGCGACTATTTTGTTCACTGTAATGGATTATAAGATAACAAACAGGTATGATTTTAAATCAGTTTCATCTCAGATCAGTATCTCTTATCCCCATAATTATTTATGTGGCGAAATGCCATGTAATATGTGATATGACTGTATTGTATCTCTTAAATGTCCGTCTAGTTTAAACTTGCTGCTTGCTAGCAACTGCTCTCCCCGCAGAAGCTTTGCATTTAAAGAGATAATAAAATATTTAGACTCGGATCAATATTTCGTGTCTAATTATTTACTTATGTGGCAAGTAGCTGTGTAATAAGTGGGATAATGTACATCCAGCCGGATGTTATTGCAGAATAAACCCCTTCAGGCTGATTCGATATCCCTTACTTAATGTTAATTTTAACATTTACTAATACATTATTAAAATCAAATGTATTTGTTATCATTATTTAATGCACTGTGATCTTACATGAACAATCAATGAACAGCTGGATTTTTATTAACGAACATTACCAAAGATTAATAAATACTGTAACAAATGTGTTGCTCATTGTTAGTTAATACAATGTTAATAAATGAGACATTGTAAAGTGATACTGACATTTATGTGTGAGTGCAAACCATCCTTTTATTACTGCACAAGTTGTTTCCATTATCCTTCAAATTGTGCAAATTGAAGTTTCGGATTGAAAATACGCCCAATGGAAACATCAATTTCGCAAAAACTCCAATATATCGCAAAAAAGTTTTTACGCTCGCATGAGGTGGTTTTTCAGGCAAATCGAAAAAGGAATATTTCGCAGAACTGCAATGGAAACAGTTTTTTCGCATTTCCAGGTCACCTGGCCTATGTAAATGTCGATCATTCTTTAAAGGCGGCGGTATGTTTGGACACAATTTCGAGACAGAATTCTTTATTATTAAACTCATAAAAGACAAAAGAATTACAGGAATACTGGATTCTAAACAACAAAGAAATGCCGCAATTTATCAAGACCTTGAAGCAGATAGGAGGGAGAAACACCCAGAAACACCTCATATGTGGCCACTCACAAGTATAAGGGGCTTTCCTTGGCATTAATGCTTGCGTCTCCTTCGATTAAAAATAATGGCTAGTGCAGTGGCTGCGATATACTTAAACCTACTAACATACGTTGCCATGATTTTTGAAATGACTTATCGTGAGAGGAAAAAATTATGTTTTAGTCGCATAACATCAGTTAAAGATTGTTCACCCAAAAATGAAATTCAGTCATTAATTACTCACCCTCATGTCGTTCTACACCCGTAAGACCTTCGTTCATCTTCAGAACACAAATTCAGAAAGTTAGTTGAAAACATGGTTAAAATAGTTCATGTGACTACAGTGGTTCAACCTTAATGTTATGAAGTGATGAGAATACTTTTTGTGCGCAAAAACAAAACAAAAATAACGACTTTATTCATCAATTTGAACCGTTGTCATACTTAGTGAACTCAGTGCAGGCTTCCTTGTTTACATCCGAATGCCGGCTCATTATTGGCCGGATCCTGTGTCAGCATCACATGCATGCGTCGTGCTGCTCACGTGTTCAGCTTCGGCCAATAACGAGCCGGCATTCGGCATGCCTATGTGTGGATCAGATAAAAATCGGATTTCACCAAAATTATCTTAATTTGTGTTCTGAAGATGAATGAAGGTCTTACGGGTGTGGAACGACATGAGGGTGAGTAATAAATGACAGAGCAATCATTTATTGGGTGAACTAACCCTTTAATGGAAACGCCGTCATTTCGCAATCGTTTTTTATTAACATTTAGAAAATATTGCAAAAGTTTTGTGCAAATCTATAATGGAAACCTGGCTAGTGTGAACAAAGTTTTTTTTATTTTTTTATAAATCTCTCTACTTGAGTAGGAATTCTTGACCGATATAGTATATAATAAAAAATAATAATTGTGATTTATATTGTGATTATTATTGACTAAAATAAGAAATATGTTGTAATATTGTAACTGTTGTACTGTAAAATCAAGAAATCAGGTATTTAATACAAATACTAGTCTTAATTTCTTAATTTTTAAACGTTAAACCATCAAGCTTTTATTTTGACGGGTTGCCGGCAAATGGATGTACAGTACAGTCCAAAAGTTTGGAACCACTAAGATTTTTAATGTTTTTAAAAGAAGTTTCGTCTGCTCACCAAGGCTACATTTATTTAATTAAAAATACAGTAAAAAACGTAATATTGTGAAATATTATTACAATTTAAAATAACTGTTTTCTATTTGAATATATTTCACAAAGTAATTTATTCCTGTGATCAAAGCTGAATTTTCAGCATCATTACTCCAGTCTTCAGTGTCACATGATCCTTCAGAAATCATTCTAATATGCTGATCTGCTGCTCAAGAAACATTTAATGTGTACAATTGTACAAAATATTTGTGTACAATATTTTTTTTCAGGATTATTTGATGAATAGAAAGTTCAAAAGAACAGTGTTTATCTGAAATCTAATCTTTTGTAACATTATAAATGTCTTTACTGCCACTTTTGATTGATTTAATGCATCCTTGCTGAATAAAAGTATTCATTTCTTTAATTTCTTTTCAAAAAAATAAAAATAAAAATTCTTACTGACCCCAAACTTTTGAACGGTAGTGTATAATGCTACAGAAGCTTTGTATTTCAGATAAATGCTGTTCTTTTGAACTTTCTATTCATCAAGGAATCCTGAAAAAAAAAGTACACAACTGTTTTCAACATTGAAAATAATCATAAATGTTTATTGAGCAGCAAATCAGCATATTAGAATGATTTCTGAAGGATCATGTGACACTGAAGACTGGAGTAATGATGCTGAAAATTCAGCTTTGATCACAGGAATAAATTACTTTGTCAAATATATTCAAATAGAAAACAGTTATTTTAAATTGTAATAATATTTCACAATATTACTGTTTTTTACTGTATTTTTAATTAAATAAATGTAGCCTTGGTGAGCAGACGAAACTTTTTAAAAACATTAAAAATCTTAGAATGTACTGTATGTGCTGCCAGATTCATTAAATCACAGTCTGTGTGATTTCACAATTTATTTCTATATATCGTGCAGCCTTATTAAGCATGGAAAAACATTTGCATCTTTAAGACTGATATACATCTGTATGAGATGGAGGAGGCTGGAGGTCAGGCTGGTTCATGTGCCAGAGCACAAATAGCTTGGAATAGGGTGTCAAAAGTAATGTTTTCACATACAAGCTCGTTTTGAAGAGGTTTGCGTCAGTATTCTCAATTCTAAGACTGTAATTCAATGCGTGCATCAGAATTATGTGTCTAGACTCAAATAAATATTTACATCTGTCACATATCTTCCAAAAGAAGCTCACAATTACAGTCTGACACCAACATTGTAATTTCCATTACAGAGAATGGAGCTTCTAAAAAAGGCACTAGAGAAGATATTCATTAAAGGATTGTTGAACAATGAAAGCCAGAAGTAAAAGCACAGGGAGCGGGGATCATGGGATCACACCCAGAGAGAGTGTTAGCTCTGTCACTCACAGGGCTGGAAGGCTCCTCAAATTTCTTTGGCTCTGGTGCTGGTCTGAGTTCTCGCTCTCTTCTTGCATCCTTTCTACAAGCAACGTACAACACACTGAGACAGAGTCTCACAAGAACTTCTACACTCATTCAGAAAAATACTCCAGAGCAGGGACGTTCATCCCAGAGGAATAAAATATCCAATTGCCAATATTACAATCAATATTGTAAAGTCCAAGTTGTACAAATTCTTCTGTTTGTTGTTGAATTGAGATTGAGGCCCCTGCTCTGGAGCCATACACTATTTCTCTTGTTCCTGAGGCCAAATGCATCTTGCCCAGAGATAAATACTTGCACACACTGTAAACCCTAACGCTCAAAATAAATAATTGGTTTAAATAGGACAAACTTAAATTAAACAAATTAGTTCAGTCAAATGAACTCTTATGAGTATTTAGCACTTTCTTTTTCTTTCAAGTTCACAGAACTGATATATTTTAAGTAAACTCAACTGTTTCATTGTTTTGAGTTTTATGAACTTGTTTCTTTTAATTTAGACAAACTGGGCTTTTTGATAAAATCCGATGGCTCAGTGAGGCCTGCATTGACAGCAAGATAATTAACGCTTTCAATGCCCAGAAAGCTACTAAAGACATATTTAAAACAGATCATGTGACTACAGTGGTTCAACCTTAATGTTATGAAGCGACGAGAATACTTTTTGTGTGCCAAAAAAACAAAATAACGACTTTATTCAACAATATCTAGTGATGGGCGACTTCAAAACACTGCTTCATGAAGCTTTGAAGCTTTACAAATCTTTTGTTTCGAATCAGTGATTCAGAGCGTGTATCAAACTGCCAAAGTCACGTGAACCATTAAAATTTCGAAACAATTAATGAAGCCTCGTTTACTGAAATCACATGACTTTGGCAGTTTGATACACGCTCTGAATCACTGATTCGAAACAAAAGATTTGTAAAGCTTGAAGCAGTGTTTTGAAGTCGCCCATCACTAAATATTGTTGAATAAAGTTGCTATTTTGTTATTCTCGTCACTTTATAATATTAAGGTTGAGCCACTGTAGTCACATGAACTGTTTTAAATATGTTTTTAGTAGCTTTCTGGGCATTGAAAAAGGGAGTGTTATTGCTGTCAATGCAGGCCTCACTGAGCCATAGGATTTTATCAAAAATATCTTAATTTGTGTTCTGAAGATGAACAAAGGTCTTACGGGTGTGGAACGACATGAGTAATTAATGACAGAAATTTCATTTTTGGGTGAACTAACCCTTTAAATGTTATAAATATATATATTTTTTGTGCAAGATTAATGTTAAGTGTGATATCTAGTAGTGATTAATGTTTTGTTATGCTACTTTTGAGGTGCATGCGGCTTGGTTTGAGAGCAGGTATGTTAAATGCTTTATATTGCTGTACTAATTCAGCAAGTGCTACACCATGCTACTGTTAACTTGTTAGCAAGCTAGCATTTTCTGAATTAGCTTGTTATAGCTAACTAATTTTACACTAATAAAAATATTTGCATTTGGGTTACATGATAAGAAGTTAAATGTATGAGTGTACTCAAACATTTAAAGTTAAGAATTAAAATGTACGAGTACAAAATAAAAATCTGCCAGTTCTGCTTACTTGAATTTCTTGACTTAAAAATTGCCCAAAAATTTTTGATTTTTGCCAAATTATTCGGGTTTACAGTGCAAGTAAAAAATGTTTAAACTGTTGTTTGGTCAAACAGCCCACTGACTTCACTGTTTGTATCACTCTGCTTGTCTTGACTGTCAGTCTGTGTTTTAGCGGTGGGCATTTTTCAGTGACTTTCTTCAGGTTTCGATTAAAAAAAAAAAAAGAGCAAAAAAACTTTTTTGTTATTGTTATTGACACTGGAAAGATGCGAATGGACACAGTGCTCTACGGGCCAAACTAGCACAGAGACAGATTTGTCCAACCACCACACTTAAATAATCAAAACTATTATAAAATAGAAAAGAGAAAAATCTCACAATAGCAAAGTACTCAACACTCTACACTTTTGGGCAGAAGGGGTGCCAGAGAGCAGCTAACCTGTCTGTCTCCTTCCTTCGGTCTCGGCTGGCTGCGTCTCCACGCCCCCTGCCTGCTCCAGAGCCCGAGGCCCCACCGCGACCCCGAGAGGGGCCCCGATCCCGGCGCACCCCATCTGTTTTGTTTTCATCTGTAAGGAGAGCCCAGTGTTCAGCAGAGGACAACTCTACTAAATAAGGAGTAGCCTCCATTAGGCTGAAGGCTTCTATAAAAGCTTTGAGCACTTTACTGCTTTCAAACCCAACATTTCTAAGAGGCCGTTTTTAGGAAGGGAGCCTACTGGACATTTTCTTTTGCTCTGTTCAAGCTCTCACGAAAACTGCAAAGCACCAAAACTCCCCGATGTCAATCCATTGTGATGTTAAGAGGGTTTCCAGAAGTGATTTGAGTGTGAAAATTCAAATATGGATTGAGCTGATCTTCCACCAGCATCATTTTTCATGTCTCAATGATTCTGCACACCTATAAATCTTACCTTTAGTTCTCTGAGGAGCATCAGCTGAGCTTGTCACACTGAAAAATAAAGTGCATCAAAAAACTGAAGTCAGAACAATTCTAAAGAGCTCTACATATATATTTATATTAAGGATGTTCATAATTAATTGGCTAACTGACAGTAAGAATTTTGACCAGGTAAATGGTTAAATAAGTCATTTAAGTAATTTTAAAGGCATTTTTGAGAGGAAAAAACAAATAAGTCACATATAAGTGGCATTTTTTATTATTACATTCAGAAATTATGTAAAAAACAAGTAAACATGCTATTTTAGTTTTCCTCACTCCACAATAAAAAATCCTTTAAATTTAACGATATTCAGAACAGAACATGAATGAAAATATAAGTAGCTATAAAATTATAGTGTAAACTTACATATGAAATTATAAAATAAAACTAATTACAGAGGCATTCATTATAAACGTCGAGCCAAAAATGAAGTTATTTAAAGCGAAACTGAAACCAGCGTTGGGCTCATGTACCTCACTCATTTGGCACACATCTAAATGTTTCACGTTTCCTTTCTGTGAACTTGTTTGTGGAGCAGGTCACAAAAATGAACCGAAACTCAGCATATACTAGCCGACTTGTTGCAGTTTTTTTTCTTTCGTTTTGTTAATCTGCTAATCAAGTCAAATATATTTTGTATAGGCCTATTTATTTTATTCCTTTTATATATGCGCTATTCTGTTTTTCTCCGTTCACAGAAGCGCTGCAGGCGCGTGATGCGACAATGTGTGAATCCTCATGTCACAGACACATCCATTCTAATTAATTCTAAAAAATGTATTCTAATTTAACATTCTAACCTTGTAGTTTAAAGATTAATGATTGGTTAACAAGCAGCGGTTGTTGGTCAGGGAAAAACCCCTGAAATAAACATCCCTAACGCATATACATACACCAACATTTAAAAGTTTGGGGTCAGTAAGATTTTTTTTTTTTTTTAAAGAAAGTAATACTTTTATTTAGCAAGGAAGCATTGTATGGATCAAAAGTGACAGTAAAAACAGTAAAAATATATTCAAATAGAATTGTTATTTTAAATTGTAATAATAGTTCACAATATTTTATAAATGCAGCCTTGGTAAACTAAGGCTTCTTTCAAAAAAACTTACTGACTCCAAACATTTAAACACCTAATATACACTACCAGTCAAAAGTTTGGAAACATTACTATTTGTAATGTTTTTTAATGTTTTTAAAGTCTCTTATGCTCATTAAAGCTGCATTGTGAAATATTATTACAATTTAAAATTATGGTTTTCTATTTTAATATACTTTAAAATATAATTTATTCCTGTGATGCAAAGCTGAATTTTCAGCATCATTACTCCAGTCTTCAGTGTCACATGATCCTTAAGAAATCATTCTGATATGATGATTTGATAGAGTTATTATCAATGTTGAAAACAGTTGTGCTGCTTAATATTTTTTTGGAACCTGTGATACTTTTTTCACGATTCATTGATGAATAAAAGGTTAAAAAGAACAGCATTTATTCAAAATATAAATCTTTTCTAACAATATATATCTTTACTATCACTTTTTATCAATTTAACACATCCGTGCTGAATAAAAGTATTAATTTCTTTCAAAAAAAAAAAAGAACGAAAAAAATTACTGACCCCAAACTTTTGAACGGTAGTGTATGGAAGCCCGTTTCCGCCACTTAAAAAAAAAAAATTATTAATTGCGACTTTTTATCTCAGAATTCTGACTTTTTAACTTACAATTGCGAGTTTATATCTCACAATTGCGAGTTATAAAGTCAGAATTCTGAGATATAAAGTCGCAATTGCGAGTTAAAAAGTGTTTAACTAAAATGTTTTTTCTGTGGCGGAAACAGGCTTCCATAGTTACGGAAGAGGATTAGGGCCAAGCAATAATAAAAAAATAAAACCATCTCGAGATTAAAGTTGTTAAATTTCGAGAAAAAAGTCGAGATAAAATGTTGAGAATAAACTCATTAAAATACGAGAAAAAACTCGTTAAATTATGATAAAAAACTCGTTAAATTTCGAGAAAAAAGTCGAGATAAAATGTTGAGAATAAACTCATTAAATTACGAGAAATAAAGTCATTAAATTACGAGAATAAAGTCATTAAATTACGAGAAAAAAGTCATTAAATCACGAGAATAAAGTCATTAAATTACGAGAAAAAAGTTGTTAAATTACGAGAATAAATTCGTTAATTTAATGAGTTTATTCTCAACATTTTATCTCGACTTTTTTCTCGAAATTTAATGACATTTTTCTCGTAATATAATGACTTTATTCTCAACATTTTATCTCGTCTTTTTTCTCGAAATTTAACTACATTTTTCTCGTAATTTAATGACTTTATTCTCGAAATTTAACGAGTTTGTTCTCGTAATTTAACGAGTTTTTTCTTCCCATTTTCTCTTGACTTTTTTCTCGAAATTTAACGAGTTTATTCTCAACATTTTATCTCGACTTTTTTCTCGTAATTTAACGAGTTTTTTCTTGAGATGGTTTTATTTTTTTATTATTGCTTGGCCCTAATCCTCTTCCGTACATAGTAGTGTATATTGTTACAAAAGATTTCTATTTTAAATAAATGCTGATATTTTTTTTACTTTTTATTCATCAAAGAATCCTGAAAAAGTATCACAGGTTATAAAATAATATTAAGCAGCACAACTGTTTCCAACATTGATAATTTCTTCTTTCTTTCTTTCTTTATTTATTTCGAGCAATTAAATAAAAAAAAATAAAAATACATTAATAAAATAAATTTACATGCATCCAAGACATGGTACATCATATCAGAATGATTTCTGAAGGATCATGTGACACTGAAGACTGAAGTAATGATGCTGACAATTCAGCTTTGCATCACAGAAATAAATTATATTTTAAAGTATATTAAAATAGAAAACCATAATTTTAAATTGTAATAATATTTCACAATATTATTGTTTTTTTCTGTATTTATTATGGAATAAATGCAGCCTTAATGAGCATAAGAGACTTCGTTCAGAAACATTAAAAATAGTAATGTTTCCAAACTTTTGAATGGTAGTGTATACATAATTATATGCTATACAAAATAATAAATTATATATGATACTAACATAATTCTAAGTCTTTGAGTAATATATATCTAAACGTAACATAGCAATCCAGATAGAAACCTTTTGGGTGGAGCACTGCTGCTGGGAGAGACGACAGGTTTACTGTCACTCTCACTGGATCCTGCACTCATGGTGCTCCTCTTCGCCCAGGCGTTCTCTTTAGGTGGCGGCGCTGGAACAACTTTCAGTGGCAGCCCCTCCTGCTTGGGAGTAGTAGTCTGGCTTCCATGCGAGGATGACTCCTCGTCACGGCTGCTGAAAACCTCGTTTTCTACAGAGCGCTCACTCTCTCGACGCCTCGGCGCTGTCGGAGGGGGAGAAGGATTGGATTCTGAGGGTTTCTTTATAATAAATCATTGTACATAGTGACAGTTAGTATGATGGTAGATTATATTTACATGTGTCTAATGTTCAGTACCCATAAAGTTAATGTTTTGCTTTCATCAGACCTATGCATAAGGTGATCACTTACCCCGGCTCGATGTGTTTCCTGTTTGCGATGACTCACTTCCTGTTCGTGAGCGCTCGGTAGTTTGGTCCTCACTACGCCAGCTGGGATGCCTGAGAGCATTAGAAAATGAGAGTGAAAATACTGTAAAGGAAAGATATGTGAAAAATTAAGTCTCCCCAGAGCAAGGGTGCCTCTTGCCAGCAAGGGTGTTTTCAAACGGTGATGCAGTTTGACTGAAATATGAATTCAGCATGGACCAAAGACATCTAAACGAACCAAAAACAGGATGTGATGTCACAAGATGCAAGCCTAAATAGGACAAAATTCATAAGCACACCTGGTTTTTCCCCATCATAAGAGCTATGTTGCCCATTACAGATCGGTACAGGTGTTTGAACCACCGTCTCCTTGCAGCCGTTCTTAGTTGGTGTGTAACTGAGGAATTCCTGCCGGTTTTTTTTACCATTTTAGAAGCTCTTCTTGACTTCTCAGCTGGTAAAAATACCATCATATGTACACATATATAATGAGCACATTTAGCCTTACACACCGTTTTGGATGTTCGGTAAGCTTGGTATGTCATAAAAGCTGTTTTTGTTTATTTTGTNTAATAACTGTACGAAAACGCTACTTCGTTACACCTTACACACCGTTTTGGATGTTCGGTAAGCTTGGTATGTCATAAAAGCTGTTTTTGTTTATTTTGTATCTTTAGGTTCTGTGTTAAACATGACAGTGTGAATGCTAAGTGAACCAGGACTAAATGTATCATTTTCTCTTGGATGCCATAGAGCCGGTCCCTCCAGCCAATATGAAGTCAGGGTTCTACAACCCCTACTTTATTGTACCCAAGAAAGTATGTTGGTATTGGTTACGGCCATTTTCAAATGCATCCGTCCCCAAGATTGGTTTGCAGTGATCGACCTGAAGGACGCGTCCTTTCATGTCTCAATTTTTCCTTGAGACAGACCGTTCCTACGCTTTGTGTTCAAGGGGCGGGCATACCAGTATAAAGTCCCCTCCTTTGGGCAGTCCCTGTTGCCTCGTGTCTTCACGGAAGTCACTGAGGCAGCCCTTGTTCCCCTGAGAGAATGCGGCATTCAGATCCTCAACTACCTTGATGACTGGTTTACTCTTGCTCAGTCGCGAGAGCAGTTGTGCAACCACAGGGACCTGGTGCTAAGTCACCTCAGCCAGAGGGCTTCGGGTCAACTAGGAAAAGTGCAAACTTTCCCCCATGCAGAGGATCTCTTTTCTCAGTATGGAGTTGGACTCGGTCAACCTTACAGCATGCCTCACTGAGGAAAGGGTTTGGTCGGTGCTGAACTGCTTGAATTCTCTCAAGGGCAGAACAGCGGCTCTGCTGAAACTATTTCAGAGGCTCCTGGGGCATATGGCATCCACAGCCGCAGTTACGCCGCTAGGATTGCTTCATATGAGGCCGCTTCAGCAGCACAGGCTTCACAGCCGAGTCCCGAGATGGTGCGAGGCAACACAGCACGCACCGAGTGACAAATACTCCGGCCTGTCGCCATACCTTCAGCCCATGGTCGGACCCTGCATTTCCCCTCGTACAAGTGTCCAGGCATGCTGTTGTTTTCACGGATGCCTTCAACACCGGCTGGGGTGCCATGAGCAACGGGCATGCAGCTTTGGGTATTCGGGCGGGTCCCCATATGCATTGGTACATCAACTGCCTTGAGTTGCTTACTGTACGTCTTGCACTGGGCCACTTTAAAATGCTGGTACAAGGCAAGCACGTACTGTTCCGTACGGACAGCACTGCGGCAGTTGCGTACATCAACCGCCAAGGTGGTCAAACGCTCCCGTTGCATGTCACAACTCACCCGCCATCGCTTCCTATGGAGTCAGAAGCATCTGAGGTCATTTCGGGCCATTCACATTCCGGGCCTGTTCAATCGTGCAGCCGACGGGCTCTCACGACAATAGCCCCTCCTTGGAGCATTCCTCTGAGGAAGGACCTACTTTCTCAGAGACGGGGAACCCTCTGGCACCCGCGTCCAGATCTCTGGAACCTCCATGTGTGGGCTCTAGACAGGACACGGAGGTCCTAGATGATCTACCCCAGGAGGTGGTAGACACCATCACTTCGGCAAGAGCACCCTCTATGAGGCATGCCTATGCCTTGAAGAGGAACCTGTTCATTGAGTGGTGTTCTTCTCACCAGGAAGACCCCTGGAGATGCCCAATCAGAGCCGTGCTTTCCTTCCTGCAGGAAGGGTTGGAGCGAAGGCTGTCTCCCTCCACCCTAAAAGTGTATGCTGCCGCCGTTGCTGCACGATCCTGTAGATGGTAAATCTCTGGTAAAGCACGACCTGGTAATCAGGTTCCTGAGGGGTGTGAAGAGACTAAATACTCCTCGCTCTAACCCTGTACTCTCTTGGGATCTTTCTCTGGTGCTTACTGCATTGCAGAGAGCCCCCTTTGAACCGCTGCAGTCAGCGGAGCTGAAAAGCTGAAAAAGTCAGTGCTCTTAACAGCTATAAAAAATTGAGAAATGTGAGAAGAAAATAAAAAAATTTACATATAAACTTTCATATAAAAAGTTGATATAAATATTTGGGTTCAGAGGTGCAATATAATTCAACATTAAGTTGAACAAATATGTGCAGTTTTTTCAATAACGCTGTGGTGGAGTGTGGGAATGTACCTCTCTCTGGGCTTGCGTTCAGGTCCTCTGTTCTTGTCCTCCTCCAGCTGTCTCTGCAGTCTCTCTTGCTCTTTCTTAAGCCTCTCTTCCACCTCCCTCTCTTTAGCGGCCGTGTCCACTGGTTTGGCTCCTCCAAAGATGGACGCAGCTCGTCCAGAAGAGGATGAAGAGCTGCTGCTCTGGTCTTCCTCTTTGGGAACACTGCGGGGCTTCAGGTTTAGCTTGGGTCTCTGAAGGGGACCTAAACACAGATGCAGTACAGTCTGTTTGGATGATCTAATTAAAGATTTTCTTAGGTTCAGTTCCTGGAGTCATCCAGACAAATGCGAATGCATCAGCTCACCTCTGTCCTCTCGCTTCTCATCCCGTCTCTCGTATCTCTCTTCACGGTCACCATAGCGGTCTCCATAGCGGTCCCCGCTGCCCCGAAAGTCGTCCCTCCGGTCGTCATAGTCACGCCGAAAACCACTTCCAAATGGTCGACGTCCACCACTCCGTGAATCAAAACCTGAAATAATGACAAACACAGAATTAGGAAGGTAAACACACTAGTGGCAGTTGTTGTTTTCAATGATTTATGCAAAACCATTTTCTAGGGAGCAAGTTCTGATATATGTAGATTACAGAGTTTGTTGGATTTTATTTTTGTTGTTTTGAAATGATTTTTCTGTTCTTTTAAACTCATTTAAGAGTAATCTCAAATCTATAACCTCAAACCAGGTGTAGGATTTTTTTTAGCGTAAACAGGATTAGTCCAAGCCAGCGCTCCATTATTTTGAGAGCCTCTTTTTGAACCAGGGGCAATAATAATTTAGTTTTACTAATAACAATAACAGAGAGGAAGGAAACAAATGGTGCCTTCTCCTGGCAAGTCACTTTCTTTGGAGCACAATTAACTACATAAAAATACATCAAGGTTTTTAAACTCTACTTCTAGAAAATTAAGAACAAAGAACGCGCATCAGGTGTGTTTTGATTTTTTTATGTTTTCAATTTATGTAGCCATAGTAAACTTTACTGTTACATTATATATTGTTATATTACTATTATATTTTGTGCAGGGAATTATGTTGTAAATATAAATGCCTGACAATGTTACTGCTAAATACCTATAAGTAGTAGTAATATATATGTGGTATTCTGCCATGTTTCTCACTGACACGCCCCCAACTCGTAAACTTAGGGATTAAAGAAATTCAGAGCTTCCCACTTGTATTTATGACATTGTGGTTCATGCGTGTTCAACTCACTTAAAAGCACCAAAATTAGTAGGACTGGGACAATATATTGATTCTTGATTCGCGATACAATGAATTTAGATCGATCCTGATATTTTCTCTCTCAAATTGATTCTGAGCTTAGTTTTAACAGCAGATGGCACTCTAGGCTAGTTTTTAACCACACACTCAAATGCTCACGAAGCTGGACAGCGATCGTGTGTTCGGCTGAATCATGTAAGGGGTTAAATATACTTGCACCTCGGCTCAGAATGTTTTTATGATTTAATTTAAACACAGCCCACTGCAAACAACCTTGTAATTCGCTTCAACCTTTTCAAACTTTATGAATGATTATTTTAGGAGTAACGTTACGTGTGTTTCTAAAGCACATAGTGCAATCTGCTGTTAAAAATTAATTCGAGAAACACGATACCTTCGGAAAATATCAGAATCGTTCCAAATTCATTGTATCGCGAATCGATAATCAATGTATTGTCCCAGCCCTAAAAATTAGAGATGACAAATGAAACAAAGTAAAACGAAACAAATTAATGCTCAATTTACACAAAATGTATTAAATTTATTACAGTCTGTTTAAATTTATTCAAATATACGTTCAAAAGATTGGGGTCAGTAAGGTTTTTTATTATTATTCAACAAGGAAACGTAATTGAACGTAAGCTTTCCTGTAGCTCAGTGGTTAGAGCATGGCACTAGCAATGCCAAGGTCATGGGTTCGATCCCAGGGATTGCACATACTCAGATACAAATGTATAATATAATGTAATGTAAGTCGCTTTGGATAAAAGCGTCTGCCAAAATGCATAAATGTAAATGTAAATGTAATTGATCAAAAAGTTAAAGCACAACCGTTTTCAACATTGATAATAATCAGAAATCTTCCTTGAGCAGCAGATCAGAATGATTGAAAACAGAATGATAAGGATCACGATAATGATAATGTGACACTGAAGACTGGAGTAATGATGCTGTTAAATTCAGCTTTGACATCACAGGAATAAATTACTTTGTAAAATATATTCAAACAGAAAATAGTTATTGGGAATTGTAATAATATTTCACAATATTACTGTATTTAATGTATTTTTGAGCAAATAAATGCAGTCTTGGTGTGCATGACATTCTTTCAAAATGTCATACAGACCCCAAACATTTGAACGCTACTGTATATATGAAAAAGAAAAAGTTAATTATCCATTCTCAAGATTGCTGGCTGAAATTGGAATTGACACAAGGGGGAAATTAACATTTAAAAAATGCCCAAAGCTCAACCTCAAGCTCAAGTGATTTGTCAGTGCAGAATAGATGTCTGCAGTCCCGATCCAATTTCTTGAGCGCAGGATTAAATTTCCCAATGAAAGACAGTAGTGGTCGGTAACTCTGATGTTCTCTGGACGAGAGTGGGTGGTCTGACAATAGCCAGGCCGCTCCTGACATTCTTTGATAACAGCGTATCCACACTTGAACTTAAAGTGAACAAAACTATTCACACAGTTCCCAGTTCCCTGCCCTGAGCTACCTGGCAAGATATGTTCTTCGCATCCCGGCCACAAGTGCACCTTCAGAGAGAACATTCAGCCTTTGTGGTCAGATTTTGGAGGAGAGATGTAAGCTACTGAATAGGGCTCGACTAAAGATTTTTCTGGTCGACTAGAAGTCGTTCATTTTAAGTGATTAGTCAACTAATCGCACGTTTATGTTATTAATTAACATTATAAATCATAATAAAGAACCTTTAATGCATATAGCCTAATCAGCGTTCAAGCGCACGCATAAAGCTTGCCACAGCACAGCACACCGGCAGAATGATTATGAATACGCTGGGGGAAAACATCAAGGACATTGCTTTAACATTTTTATAATTAATTGATTTATAGTGTTTTCAGTATTTTCGGCTGCAGTGATGAAGTTGACGATGCTGACTCCGTCATCTCCGCAGTAGTGGACGTGCCAATATGCACGTTTCATATGGATTACATAACTTGAGAATATTTGATTTCCATTTGAATTGGTTCATTTAAATGTAGACATTTCGCTTTCTATAGATATATTTTTCATTTCTGTGAGGCAAGTTTACATGGAGTTTCGGTTCTTTTTTTAGCGCGCTCAAGTTCACAGAGAGAGACCACAGAAAGCGCACCCTGTTTGCTTTCATTAGTTTACAAAAGCACAACATTTTGTTGTTATTATGAGAGCGCACAAATAAAAGTAGACTCTTCACAGATTCAAAAGATGTATTACTCTTATCTGTATAACCAAAAATGACGGAGTATTTTACAGTATTTTTCAACTGCTTAAACACATTTTCAAAACTTTGCCTCTTGTTTTTCGAAACTTTACACACAAACTTAATGAATTGCACACAAAAAAATCTCTTGCAAATTGAAGCACTGCATTCAAAATATCACAAACATCTCAAAAGCAAACATTTGCCTTACGTTGCAAACACCTTTGCCATATTATTCTATTTTTGGATATATCATATAAACAGTCATTCAAAACCTAAAGCTGCCCTTTCATGAGCTCCTGTACATTTCCGTACAAGATTGAAAGTAATTGGCAGAGAGATGTTGAAAAATTCACGGTAAACACGAAAGCAAGATTGAAACGAAACTATTTTTTTTTTTTTACTGTAAGCATTTGTGGTTGTGAATACAGTAATACACAGTACGAAAGAAAATAAATACATCAACCATGTGTAGTTGGACAGAAACAATGGTTGTGCTTAAAATCAAGATACTTCCTGTTAGATTTTTGTGTGTTACATAGAGAATTGTGTGTTGTGTTTTGCAAAAAGTGTTTTATGAAATTGAAAACTGAATCGAAGGCCAAGAATTAGTATATGGCAATATGGCATATGGTATATGGCATAGTAAATCTGCAAGTGATCGCACCGGCGCCTCCATGTTAGCTGTCATGCAGTAAGTGCGCTACGATTCAGCTTTCACACTCCGCACAGAGAGCTCGACAATAAGGACTGCCTGATGGCCAGGGGCCAGTGTGAACGGAAGTGTAGACGGAACTGTCACTTGCCCGAGCGTCGTTCAGTGCTGTAGGGTGTGCGATATATATCGTCTATGATATCGTAGGCTAATTGTTGATTTAACAATCTGAAATGATCGAATATGTCCCTCACTTTCCAAAAACCAAACAAAAACACACCCATTGAGTGCACGCATGTACTACGTGACGTAGTCTAGTAAGTTAGACTAGTGCGCTGCATATTTAGAGTGTACGATTTCACTGCATTATTTAATCTACTGAAATGCCTTTAGAATGCCCCCAGAATTCAAGATAAGGGTAAAAAATGACCCTGTATATCTTTCATATTTATATAATTTAATATAGTTAACCAATATTAAACAAAGATCGCTGTTTTTCTCCAAATATCAGCACGATTACAAATGTGATATTGATTTTATACAGCGTACAGTTGAACGAACAAGAACTTAATATCAAGTGACTTGAATTTTAGACACCAAATCACCTGTTTCGCTCTATTTCACCTAAGAAAATAGTTCACAAAGTCCACACAGCATTGTTTTGCGTCTCTGAGCAACACTTCCTGAATGAATCAGCCGTTTGAATGAATCGGTTGAATCTCAATGACATTCGCTGCCACCTACTGGCGGGTTTAATTTCACGTTTAAATTGTCTTTTAATTTTTTTAATAATTTCAAATAGCAGTATTTAACGTTTTATATTGTCAGCATTTCAAAACATTATTTATGCATCTGTAACTGCTCTTGACTGATTAACATTAATAAAGTCTAATCTATAGTTATATAGTTAGCTATAGCCTACATTAGATTACAATTTCTGTACCTGAAAATCTCCTGTTTAAACCTACATGAAAAACTTGAAAAGCACTGTTTATTACATGTACATGTTTGTTTTGTTGTATTTATTTGAGCTATTACTCATAATTTGATTATTTGTTACTATTTTATTACTTACTGTTTATTTCTAACAATATTTAAAAATTTAATTGAGTTAATCTAGTAGCTTTTGGTGTCATAACCCTATTTATTAAGGCTACACGTATCAAAAACAACAAAAACAATAACTTGGCTTTTTTTATAGGCCCATTTTCTTTTCTTTTACTTCTTTAATTTTTTGTTGTGGGGCAAGTACAAATTTGAACCACTGGCCCGACTGGCTTTGAGCCCTGGGACATGCCACATTTTTCTAGGTCAACGTTCAAGCGAGCAGCCATGTAAAGTTGCTACTACTAACATGCTTCTGATGATAAGCCATATTTGAGGTCGATGAATGATAGGTGAGCATGCCTGCTGTACTGTAATTACCACATAGACCAGCTGTCTGTCACAGACAGACTTAGCCACTCAGACTCTTCTCGTCTATTAGGGGGCAGCCCTACTACTGAAACCATCGTTAGTAAGCGACATTCTGCTCTTGCATGGATGTTAAAAAAAGATTTTGTTTCGCAGTGTAGCTAGTAAGCAAACAGTTTTTGTTTATTCGTATTTTGACTCCTCATTTTGAGTGACAGATGTCGTATTTAATTTAGCCAAATTTTTTCTGTGACATTTAGTTTTTTTGTGTGTGTTGACAGTATCATGATAAGACATAAATAACAAATAAAATTCTTGTATAGCCAACATTTCATATTTGCTATCCCCAATCACTCTTTCTTTAGGGGAAATTTAAATGTGAGATTCTGGAAACGAGATCTTAAGTGTAGTGGAGTCGGGAAGAAAATCATTCTAAGCAGATGGCAGGTGAACACAAGAGTGAATTTTAAGCAGGAGAGGGCGAGTGTGGAATAAAACCTAGCGGGAGCGAGATGCAGTCTGCAGTCCTGCGCAGACCTCTAGTGCAGAACTGAAATCTATGAAGGTGTTATATACCTCTGTCGTAGTCTCTGCGATCTTTGTCATCATAACGTTCCCGGTATCTGTCTCTCCCGCCATCACGATCATAACGATCGTTGTCCCACCGCTGGCCACGGTCTGAATCATATCGATCTCGGGATCCTAAGAAGAAGATGGCAAAAATCCATCTATTTGAAACAAATGTTAAAAACTTTAAACTGCATGTCTGGATATATTTTATTGTACTCCCTCTTCAACGCTGGCCAAATAACCAATTACTTAACAGCATGTCAAATACATGTGAAGACTGTTGCATATAATCTTACAATACATTTTGCTAGTAGCTTGTCATGTGGCTAAAGATGAGAAGTTGTTTGTCAAACTAGAGATTCAAAGTAGTGTCCTCTCATACTATTGCTCTAACAAATACTTGTCAGATTAAGTAATTGCTTACGCTCTCCAAAAGCATCGTCCCTTCGAGGTCCGTCATCGGAGTCAGATTTAGGCCTTGCCCGCCAATCAGAATCGGTCTTGTCTGGGCCCATGTCTCGCTCACTGCGGTTACGGTCCCGCCCGGACATGGAGCGATCGTCTCTCTCTGAGCAGGAGAAAACAAAAAGGATTGTAAATATGGAAATACTTTTTTTTTTCTTCAATAATACAAGTTCACAGATCGGTTTCTCAGCTTCAGACCTTTCTCATTGGACTGGTCAGCGATGTCTACACGGATCCTACGATTCCCAAGGTTCTAGAGAGAGAGTAGGAAGATGAGTTTAATATGAGAGTACTACACTGCTGCTCATTACACAAACTGTGAGCATGCACCTTTATTTTGTACAAGTGTAACAGATAACATGCGCCACCATGTGGCCACCACTGAAATAACCCTAACACCAACAGTGAGTGCTATAATACAGAACCATTTAGGTACTTGCACAGGTTTTCAGATAAAGAAGAAGTTATATTGTTCGTCATTAGACATGCAATAAAGTAACATGACTGACAATCGGATCTCACCTCTTCATTGAGACTGAGTGCGCGCAACAGAGAATCCACGTCATCGAACTCTGCATAACCAAAGCCTTTCAGCCGTTCTGGGTTACTGGGCTCCCTCGGGAGGCGAACTGCACTGATCTGTATGAATAAAAAAATATATAATAACAGTTGGTAATATTTATCATGCTTTACTCTATGGGCTAGAAAACTGCAACAATTCTTCATGTTCTGTCCGCTGCTTTATTTAATGTGTCATGGTGTTTTTCTAGCATCTTAAGGCATGTTTTGCATTTTTTTTAAATGGAGTGTTAAGTTAAAACTAAATTAAAAATGACAATTGAATCAAGTTAAAGTTGTATCTCAAGACCCCTGCGTCCTAATCCATTCTATTAAATCAGTTCTGTACCGTCTAGCAGCTTTTGGACAAAAGGAAAAGCTGAAGAAATGCTGGTTTCAGGGTTTATTCTGATTTAGACAATCTGCATATTGAACTAATTGAATTAATCGAAGGATTATATGAACAAACATATTACTGTTGAAAAGAACATTTTTATGTGTTTGAAAGTAGTCTCATGTTCACCTATTGTTCATTTATTTGATCAACAATAGAGTAAAAACAGTAATATTGTGAAATATTATCACAATTTAAAATCACTGTTTTCTATTTGAATATGTTTTAAAATGTCATTTATTCATGTGATGCAAAGCTGAATTTTTAGCATCATTATTCCAGTCTTCAGTCACATGATCCTTCAGAAATCATTCTAATATGCTGATTTGATGCTCAAGAAAGATTTATTATTGTCAATGTAGAAAATTGCTCAATTTTTTTGGGGGGGAAACTGTGATGCATTTTTTTTTTTCAGGATTCTTTGATGAAAAGAACCATTTATTTGACATAGAAATCTTGTAAAAATGTTAAATGACTTTACAGTCACTTTTGATCAATTTAATGCATCCTGCATTCTGAATAAAAGATCTTTAATAAAAGACCTAAACACTTGAACGGTAGTGTAAGTACATAAAAATAAAGATACATAAAGCAATGCAATATTTTGTGAAAAATAATCACTTTTCTAACTGCTATACTAGAGCTGACACTCTGTTAATGTAGTAAAAGAACATTCGACAGATCAAAGTTGAGTGTTTTCATATTAAATAGATATACAAAATACATTTTTATTATTTAGTATCTTGCATTGCTGAAGCTGTAATGGCATCTGAAAGTCATCACCACCAAATTTAGACTTCAGTTATTTAAAAAAAAAAAAAATCCTAACAACTACTCTAGAAACTCGTGTTGATGAAACTCAGCTGTGTTCTAAAAACAACTTTGAAAATCATCTTCTTCATGCACTATTTACAACAAGGTGCTCTGAGACATGCAAAACAGCACAAGTCTAAAAACTGTAGCAGATGCTGTTTGGCAGAACCCATGTTTTGATATGACAAACTTGACGTGTCACCATGGAAATAATAAGGTGATGCATTCTAAAATAATGTTCCCCTAAAAAACCCCGCCAGAGGCTCAGCTAGAATTTTAAAACGTACGTGTGAAAGGGTTAAAGCTTAACGTATGTGAGAATTCGCATGGATGTTCCTTCTGCAGACTCACAGGAAGACAGGAAACTCACACTGAGTCCACGGAAGAAGTTTTTGATGGAGTCTTCGGTGACGTCATAGGGGAGGTTGCCCAGGAAGGCGGTGTAGGGGGGGCTGCGAGGCAGACGGGAGCGGTCGACGTTGGGCTCACGGGCGGCACGTGGAGCCGTCGGCAGAATAGACCGATCGATTGGTGGCGCTCGGTACACGTCATCTTCTGTGTGCCAGGAAGTAGTAACTGTAAAAGAAGTGAAGTCGATTAGGGATAGTTCTATCTTCATTTACTCAACCTCATGTTGATTCAAACCCAAATGACTTTCCTTATTCTCTGTAACAAGCTGCTCTTTCCCATACAAGTAACAGTGACCAGGGGTTGAAGTCTAAAAAGGCACCATAATAATAATCCACATGAACACATTATATTCTGAAACCAAAAGATAACTTTCTGTGAGAAACAAACTGAAATTCATTCAAAAAAAAATCTGTATTAAGAGGCATTGTGCCAGATATCAAATGTGATCATTCTTACAGCTTTTTACAATCTCAAGGGCATATTTCTCAATACTTAAAGGGTTAGTTCACCCAAAAATGACAATTTTGTCATTAATAACCCTCATGTCGTCACCCTCACGTCTGAACTTTTGCAAGAGGTTTGTTCTTGCGCGTCAATTTTGTTCGGTTAAGCTTGTTTATGTTCGATGATCAATGTTTATATGTGAATAAAAGCCTAAATTCAATCTGTTCATCATATAAATCAATCGTGACTCTTCAGAATATTTCGACTAAACCACTTAATTTATTTGGATTATTTTCATGATCTCTTTATGAACTTTTTGAAGCGTCACAGTGGTAATTGCATAGCTGTCAATGGAGGGAAAAGCTCTCAGATTTCATCAAAAAGATCTTCATTTGTGTTCTAAAGATGAACAAATGTTTTATGGGTGTGGAACGACATGAGTAATTATTGACAGATTTTTCATTTTTGGGTGGACTAACCTTTTAAGCACAGGTAAATATCACATTCAAAATGCACTAAAACTACCAAAACTCTTCATAAATGTCTTAGATCAACTCATTCTTTCATAACATTAGCAAAGGTTTTTACCCAACAAACACTTTGTCATTCATAAATCAATGACATAAAAAAAAAAAAACACTAACAGGTAGCATTATACAATGTTTTCTTTTGTAAAAAAATTACTCTCTACTGCTTAGAATTCACTGTATATGAAACGTTTACTTTTCAGTACGAAGTTATTCATAATGTAGTGTGTAATTGTACTAAGTTGCCCACTTTTGTATAGATAGTAATGAAACAAAGACCTGTGTAGGTGTTCAGCTGCATCTGTTTTGATAGTATTTGGAATATATTTCAATGGTCGAAATCTAGCAAATTGTCTTATTCAGTTTTGTATTATGTTAGGTTTTGAAAAGATCATGTAAACATGTGAAAATTGGCCTGTAGGTCAGAGTTTTGGTGGTGGTTGTGAATAAATGATCCGGTTCAGCCCACATAGACTGCTGTTGTGCTCACTGTGTGAAGAGTTGACCTAAGCATTGAGCAATGGGTCTTAGCTACTGTATAAAAAAAAAAAAGTAACACTTGGAATAAGTCATAAAGTATACTTTTATGCTTTATTTGACCTCTTTTGGCTTCACAGCCTGTAGTCACTATATGCATTTATTGAACGGAAAAGAGCAGCATGAACATTGTGCAAAACATCTCATTTTTTGTTCCACGGAAGAAAAGGTCATTTGAGTTTGTAACATCATGAGCTTTCAGAGAGGTATGTTGTAAGCTATTGTTTTGATAGAAGGAAATGCGATACATTACTAGTTTCATTTTTTGTTCTTCAGACATTCCCCTTTAAACACAATAAGTATCAGCTGTTAAAAAGTTACCCACATTTGGAGTTCGACCATTGAAAATGGGTCAAATTCAACAATTTGGACATTGAGATCCCCTTATCTATGGGAATGAACCATATAGGGCCTTATAAATGAAGATTCCAAAAGAAAAAAAGTTTATTAAGAATGAGAATATAGAAGAAAATTGGGATACATTTAATACTTTCAGAGCTACAGGCATTCAAACTTTGGAAAAAGACTATTTATAGCACTCAGACAGGTACTGTACGTTCTATGCAATTGTGTTACATTTCTAGTTTCAACATTATTTGCTGTTCAGATATTCCTCTTTAAAAGAAAAAAGTATCAGCTGTATGCAAACTGACCCACATTTGGTTGCTGATCACTGAAAGTGTGTACAATTTAACAATTGGAGCCACACTAAAATTAGCTTATCTCTGGTAATGAATCATATAGATTAAGATACCAAAAGAAAAGTATGTTAAGAACTAGAATCTAAAAGCATATTAAGATATCTTTAACACTTCTAGATGCAAACTTCAGGCAAAAAACACAATAAGTGCCATTTTTGAACTGTCACCGCTGGCACATAATCCAACAAAGATTGTGAAAGTCAACAGATTTTACTAATAAACCTACCAATCTCTGTGTAAAAATAAAATAATGATGCTGCCATCTTTCTAAAATCATTTTTACCCCACTGTAATTTGGCAAATCTCAGGTGAAAATGATCTACATGAAAATTTGTGGATTACTCAGTAAATATACATCCATGACATTTAATATTTTGCCTTTCTTCTTCATTTATGCATTTCTTTCACCAGAAATAAAACCTCTGGTTGAGTTGACACAGAATGACCCAGATTATAGTTTATCGAAATATTTAAAAAAGATTGTAAAAGCATATTTTGAAAGCAAAGTGCCATTAATTCATATTTGTTGGCATATTCCATATTCAAATATTTCATATTTGAATCTCACCATCTCCCTCCAGGTCATCGGTCTCGTCAGCCCAGCTTGTGGGCTTTGCGGGCGCATAACTCGGTGGAGCATTTCCCCCGCTGTCCTCCGCTAAAAAGTCGGTCAGGGTAAGGGTTTTACCCTTTTTCTTATTCTTTTTAGCTGTCAAAAAAAATAAATAAAAATAAATAGTATGTGCTGAAAACAGCATTAAAAGTCTATATATTTACAATACAACATCATTATGCCTGCAAAAGATCCACAAATAAGCAGTTGAACAATGTAAAGTTAGTGTACTTTCTCTGCATTAAATATAAGTCAGTGTCAAGGGGGAAATGTGAAGTAACCAGCCCTACATAATTTGCATAGACAAACCGCAGCATTTGGAAAACAAGAATATCTATTTTCAGGCCCGATTGACTCTCATCTGTTGCGGACTGCTGCAGTTAACACGTGGAGAGAGGCATTGTCGTGAGCTACCACATGCTTCTGAGCTCTTTTGTGACAAACTGCACTGTCAGGACATTCCAGCTCTGTGAAACTGAATCAGTGTTTACTGTAGGGCTACGACACCCCGCTGCAAAACCAAAACAAAGTGCTAAAGTCCTGACAACATTATCCTGGGTTTTTGAGTGGCAGTGACCTGTGAAAGTAGAAGGAAGAAAGAGTCTCTGACAACTCTATGAATTATGATTATACCGTCCCGTAATACCTACGAAGTCAAAACACAGTATCACTTCAATATTGAATCACATTTGAATGTTAAAAGTATTTTTGTTCCGTTTTCTGTTAGGACTGCTGCATTTGAATTTGGGGAGTGAGATTTTAATTAAAGTTACATCTTTTCAGGACCAGCAGGACTTCCAAAAAAGTGCCTTAGGGTGTTTTCACACCTATGGATCGTTTGTTTTGTTCCGAAACAGGGACTTAATTTGTTACAATGTTGCATTTTCTTCTTGGTTCGGGTTCGCTTTCACATGGCAACATTTCAAAGTGTACCAAAATGCATTTATGGAAGTCACATGTGAGTACAGCTGTCCTCTTATTGGTCAGTTTTCTCTGCTTCATCCATCAAAATAATGATTGACATGAGCTTATTGCGGCTTTATTTGTAACTGTCGAGACACACACAAACATTATATGAATGTAGCCGTCATTCCTGCTATATACTACATTCTACATTCATATTAATGCTGCAGCAAATTCAAATTGTCTCTCTCTGGATCTCCCAGCGCTCTCCAGTAGGCAAATTGATGCAGAGCGGGAATCGAGGCTTCATCGGGACAGCATTCTCCCACGGAGAAGTGCAATTACACTCATTGGTGCTCTTTGGTTTGCAATTACGGTAAATAATGTGCTCACTCACAGAATCAGACACTACTGCTTTTGCTCACATTTCCTGTTATGAATTATATTGTTTTGTTCATTGGTCCGTTGGGTTGGATTGCTTTCACATCTCAAGCGAACCACTCCAGAGTTCGTTTGAAAGCATACCGAAACCACCTCTTCAAGGAGGTCTCGGTACGCTTGTTTGCTCCGCTTTTGGTGTGCACCCCGGGTGCGATTGCTGCTTTCACACCTGCCCAAACGAACCTCACCAAAGGGGGAAACGAACTCTAGTGCGATTCAAACGAACTAAAAGAAGCGGGTGCGTTCACACTTGTCATGTTTGGTTCGATTAAAACGAACCCTGGTGCGATTGCTCTGTTAGTGTGGTTCATTTGAGCATGTGTGAACGCTGCCATCCGAACCCTGGTGCGCACCAAACAAGCGGACCGAGACCGCTGAAAAGATGGGTCTCGGTCCGCTTCCAAACGAACTCTGGTGCGGTTCGAATGATATATTGAGATATCCGCAACACGGACCAAAGACGAACCAAAAACAGGAAGATGAGACCCTAAAACGGACAGAATCCTCACGCATATCTTTTTTTCTCATCATAGTCGTGAGTTTGCCCATCACAGGCATCAGACGAGTGTCTCCACGCAGATCGTTTGTGTGTGACGGATTGATTCCCGCCGCTGTTTTGACTCCTTTACACATTTTTTAAGCTCTTCACGAGTTCCCAGCTGGCCAAAATACCATCACATGCAGACTACACACACACAACGAGCACATTTCTCTCAGCACACAGCATTGTTTTGGATGTTCGCTAAGTTCTGTTTCAAAATAGGCAATGTGTCATAAAATCCGACCAATCAGGTTGTGAACGTATCCCTATGACTTTAGGTTCGGTGATAAAAGTGCCAATCTGAACACTAATCGGACCAGGACTAAAAGTTTTTTTTTTTTTTTTTT
>RJVU01053075.1:2362821-2400392 GCA_003731715.1 Anabarilius grahami
GAAGCTCAAACGTGCTGCGTAAGACGAGAACGAACCTCATTGGTTCTTGCTGAAGCTCAAACGTGCTGCGTAACACGAGAACGAACCTCATTGGTTCTTGCTGAAGCTCAAACGTGCTGCGTAAGACGAGAACGAACCTCACTGGTTCTTGCTGAAGCTCAAACGTTCTGCGTAACACGAGAACGAACCTCACTGGTTCTTGCTGAAGCTCAAACGTTCTGCGTAACACGAGAACGAACCTCATTGGTTCTTGCTGAAGCTCAAACGTTCTGCGTAACACGAGAACGAACCTCATTGGTTCTTGCTGAAGCTCAAACGTGCTGCGTAACACGAGAACGAACCTCACTGGTTCTTGCTGAAGCTCAAACGTTCTGCGTAACACAAGAATTAACCTCTTTGGTTCTCGCATGTCAAACGAACATGCTTGAGCTTCTGTTTACCATAACTGATGTATGCATTGATGAATGTTTATATATGTGAATAAAAGCCTAAATTAAATCTGTTTAAACTGTATCTCTTCAGAAAATTTAGACTAAACCGCTCAATTCAGGAACAGAAATCTCTCAGATTTCATCAAAAAGATCTTCATTTATTTTCTGAAGATGAACGAAAATCTTACTGTTTGTAATGACATGAGGGTGAGTAATTAATGATAGAATTTTCATTTTTGGGTGAACTAACCCTTTAACACTATAATTTTCAAAAGTTCACGCTTTCAGGCCCCGAAAATGTTGAAAACGGTGTTGTGGAAACAGCCCCTTAGTTTGATCCTTTGTATAGCCTATAGTTTCTTTGCTTCAGTTTGAAGTTGTTCAGTTGTTCAGTTGTGTTTTGTATGTTCTTGTTGCATCAGTGTGTGGTTTCCAGTTCTCCAGAGGTTTTCCTGCGATCCTGAATATTTGGTTTCTTTTATTACAGTTCTACTGCTGCAGTTAGATCCTCATCTCCACATCACATAAGCATACACACATGTCATGACACAGGCATGGATGGATTCAGTGAGATCACACTTCACACCCTTATTCACGACAGTAGGACAACTGTAGCTCTCTAAATAACATTAAACTAAGGATCTTCCTATAGCAACACATTACATAATTGTGTCTCAATAGAGAATGAATCATGCCTACCGCCCAATAGATTTGAGCAAACCAATGTTGTCATGATATCGGATGTTGACATAGCATGCTTCAAAATACTTGCATGATCTCATTGAAAAAAATGAAAAATCTTTTGTTTGCAAGAAAGACGTCAAACTCAAGAGTCTCACTGTTTAATCCAGCACAGGATATCAATTTGAATGATTTATGTTTGGTTAATGGGTGTTTACTAAACACAAAAGGAAACGGTTATATGTATATATAATTGAGTTGGCATCTCGTCTGACAGCTGAAAACCACACAGTGAATGAGTTTAAATGCAGCAATGAACATGTGCTTAAAGGAATATTCTGGGTTCAGAACAAGTAAAGCTCAATCAGCCGCACTTGCGGCATGTTAATTACCACAAAAAATGATTTTGACTCCTTTAAAAGCCGAAATTTGGTTACAGTGAGGCGCTCACAATGATAGTAAATGGGGCCAGTCTATAAACCATAAAATACTCACTCATTGATATGATTTTAGTGTTAAAAAAAAAACACTTATGCTAACATTTTCTGAGTAAAATTATATTCAGTTTTACAACTTTGTTAAAACCCTAAATCAATGCTAATTATGAAAAAGGCTTTGCAGCTCAAATAAAGCATGCGTTTTAACTGAGGAACTAATTTTAAAGCATTTTGTGAAATTTTACGTTCATAATGACAAAATTATATATAATTATACTTACAAAATTGTTTTACAAATTATAACAAAAATTGTAACATAATCCATTACATTACACATTTAGGTAATATAATCGGACTACTTTTAGATTACTTTTGACTTAACTCATTTATCGCATTGATTTGAATAGGATAATCTTGTACCATATTGATATAAAAATACAAAGAGAAAGAAAATATCTTCCATTCTTTGTTATCAACAACATGAAGTGCATTAAATATTATATCAGATTTTCCCAAACTGGGGTTCGTGAAGGAACTGCAGGGGGTTCATGAGTTTAATAAAAAGATAATAATTAAAGGGTTAGTTCACTAAAAAATGAAAATTCTGTCATTAATTACTCACCCTCATGTCATTCCACACCCGTAAGACCTTCGTTCATCTTCAGAACACAAATTAAATCAGATGCCCGGAAAGCTACTAAAGACATATTTAAAACAGATCATGTGACTACAGTGGTTCAACCTTAATGTTATGAAGTGACGAGAATACTTTTTGTTTGCCAAAAAACAAAATAACGACTTTATTCAGCAATATGGGCGATTTCCAAACACTGCTTCATGAAGCTTCTAAGCTTTACGAATCTTTTGTTTCGAATCAGTGGTTCGGAGCGTGTATCAAACTGCCAAAGTCACATGATTTCAGTAAACAAGGCTTCGTTATGTGAAAAGTGTTACGAAATTTCAATGGTTCACCACTGGGGGGTGTGACTTTGGCAGTTTGATACGCGCTCCGAACCACTGATTCGAAACAAAAGATTCGTAAAGCTTAGAAGCTTCATGAAGCAGTGTTTTGAAATCGCCCATATTGCTGAATAAAGTCGTTTTTGTGTGCCAAAAAACAAAATAAGTATTCTCGTCGCTTCATAGGTTGAACCAGTCACATGGACTGTTTTAAATACGTCTTTAGTAGCTTTCTGGGCATTGAAAGTGTTAATTATTTAGCTGTCAATGCAGGCCTCACTGAGCCATCGGATTTCATCAAAAATATCTTAATTTGTGTTCTGAAGATGAACGAAGGTCTTACGGGTGTGGAACGAAATGAGGGTGAGTAATTAATGACAGAATTTTCATTTTTGGGTGAACTAACCCTTTAAATCATAAAAATGTAAAATTAAAATTAATAATTAAAAGCATAATGTGTTTTGAAAGACAAAAGCCTCCCGAAGACATAGCAATGCACGGTTAAATGACTTACTGAGAGATAATGCAAATGTGTTTGTCAGGAGTTGATTAGATATGTAATGTTGAGAAAATCAATAAATTATGAATGATTGAGTGCCATTGTGTTAATAACGTAGTCATTTTACGATCTTAAATGTTTTATTGATCTTTACTATCAGCAAATGTTTTATTGTAATTTTTTCAATGGAGCTTGCATGGAGAGCTATTTCTGAAACTGTGGCACCCTGATAAGAAGGCGTAGTTTAGCACTAGACTTCAAATGATATATTAACCAGGACTGTGACCTGAGATGGTTTGTTTATCATTAACAGATGTTTAAGATAAGATGTCACAACCTGTTTACACATTCTTTCATGCGATCCGCTACTCTACAGTGCAGTGAAATTGGCACACCATTTTTTCTTTGACAACAGGCCAACACACTGAAAGTGAGATAAAAGAGAAATGCTTTTCGGTTACAGTAAACTAAACTTTTTAATGACTGAAAGATATATTTTCTTATCTTTATCAGTGTTCTCTGTCCCATTTTTGTGTTCGGATTTATTTTTCACATGAATACTGACTTCCCGATCTTCAGCCCACATTATTTCTTCATTGGAAACACTCTCTTACCTTAGTCCTGTTGTGCAACACATCACCAGATGAAAGAGAAATGTCAAGGATTATTTGGTTAATGAGGCATGTATTTGCCAACTTGATATAATCAAAACTTCAGAGCTTATATATTTACCAAATTACTGCTGATGGTTCGATGGATTTTTACACAAAGTAAACTGCAAACATTTGCACAGACGCCTCTGTCTCCTGGAAAGTTACATATTATCATTGACCACAAATGAGACACACAATAACTTCGACAGATACTTTCAGTAGGAATCCAGAGCCCACTGACCAAGAGTTTCTTGCCTCTGCATCTGATTTCGAAATCTGAGTTTGACGCAAACACATATACGCAATCACACTGAGATTTATATGTCCTTGATGGTAACAGACACATCCAAGCCTCCACCAGAAAGATACTAAAGACGTATTTAAAACAGTTCATGTGACTACAGTGGTTCAACCTTAATGTTATGAAGGGACGAGAATACTTTTTATGCGCCAAAAAAAAAAAAAAACGACTTTATTCAACAATGTCTAGTGATGGGCGATTTCAAAACACTGCTTCATGAAGCTTCGAAGCTTTACGAATCTTTTGTTTCGAATCAGTGGTTCAGTAAACGAGGCTTCGTTACATCATAAGTGTTTTGAAATTTCAATGGTTCACCACTGGGGAGCGTGACTTTGGCAGTTTGATACGGACTCTGAATCACTGATTCGAAACAAAAGATTCGTAAAGCTTCATGAAGCAGTGTTTTGAAATCGCCCATCACTAGATATTGTTGAATAAAGTTGTTATTTTGCACAAAAAGTATTCTCGTCGCTTCATAACATTAAGGTTGACCCACTGTAGTCACATGAACTCACTGAGCCATTGCATTTCATCAAAAATATCTTAATTTGTGTTCTGAAAGGTGTGGAACGACATGAGGGTGAGTAATTAATGACAGACTTTTTCCTTTTTGGGTGAACTAACCGTTTGATAATATAGATTTAATGTGATCATATATATGCTACTATTCAAAAGTTTGGGGTTTAAAATATTTTTTTTTAAAAGAAGTCTCTTCGACTCACCAAGGATGCATTTATTTGATCAAAAATACAGTTGAAACAGAAATACAATTTATAAATACACATTTTAAGTTTGATCAAAAATACAGTAAAATGTTATGAAATATTATTACAGCTTCAAACAATATTTTCTATTTGAATATATTTTAAAATGTATTTTATTCCTGTGATGCAATGCAAAGATGAATTCACAGCATCTCCAGTCTTCAGTGTCACATAATCATTCTGAAATCATCCTAATATGCTGATTTGATGTTCACGATTTTTATTATTATTATTATTATCACTGCTGAAATGTGCTCTATAAAACTGCTTCATATATTTGTGGAAACCGAAACACATTTTTTTCAGGATTCTTTGATAAATATAAAGTTTTATTTGAAATAGAAATATTTTATAACATTATAAGCGTCTTTACTGTCTTTTTTGATCAGTTTAATGCATCCTCGCTGAATAAAAGTATTGATTTCTTTAAAAAATCTTACTTTTATTGAATGTATATTATTATTCAAATATATTCATATATATTCATAAGAAAATTAAAGATAAATTATATAAATAAATCACTAAATATATTTTGATTTAAACTTTTACACAGTATATCTGTGTTGTATTTCCCCCCCCCTATATACTCACATATAATGGTCAAATGGGCTGCAATCGCTTGCTCAGTATTTCACCCACTGTCTAAATGTTGGTAATGAAACCTGGGAGACTTGCTGATATCTCTGCTTTAATAATAATCCTCTCAGTCATAGGCATTCTGGGATATGCAGATAAGACTGAGGGAGTCTCTCTATGTTCATGCCAGACCGAACAGGGAGCATCTCTCCTCTCTCTTCTTCAGGACTTAGATGGTCTTTCTCCAAGAATTTGTGCTCTCTTCAGTATTTGTAATAATACCGATCTGATTTGCAGCATTCTTCCCCTGTGCCCCACAAGGAGTAAGTCATTTTGCCTCAGAGTACTGTGGGAGGAGCAGAGGGATTTGCAGTAGCTCCGAAATCCCTTTTTTGGTCATATCTGTGCTAGTCGAGATGAGAGGCCAGTGAAGAATATGAATCTGTCCACATCGAATCATTATAACAGTTTGACCTCTGACCTTGTGCTGTGTTATTTGGCTAGTGCCGCCGTACGGCTGGAATTTCAGATCTGTGCCAAGCAGACTACTACTGAAACAAGCCTCCAACAGAGCTTCTGCTTGTTACATCCGTTTATTTTTTGTGTCATGAGGCTGCTGTGAGGGTTTCCAGAGGTTGTTTTCAAATTAAAGTGTAGTCTTATTACAGAATGTTTTTTTATAACCCCTCTAAAAGAGCTGATTTTCATTAAACCTTTACTAAAACTACAACACAGCACAAAAAAAGCAGAATTGGCATTTTTGCTTCCATAAGGTAACTCTAGCTTATCTTGATGACACTGATCAGGTCTGTAAAGATAACACTATCTTTTATACTTGTCAAAAACATACGTGGAAATGTTCCAAAGGGTATCACAGGCAGCCAACGAGAAAGAGAAAAAAACCCAGATATATATTTACAATAGGAACTGGTAATGGCTTGAAATGCATGGAAGTGAAGATGTGCTGACAGCTTATCAGGGCTGTTTCATCACCACTGTTGTGGGTCAAGTATTTATAATGGAGGTCACTGTGGGGTAATGGACACTTGTGAGACATAAACACACTTGGAGAAATATGAGAAACTTCAAACGACAGCTACTTATTAACAAGACTGAAAGGGAACCAAAAGTAGTTGGAATGGTTCACCCAGTAATGATACACTGTCATTATTTACTCATCCTCATGTCGTCTCAGGCTATTATTTCAGTTTGTGGAAAACAAATGGAGAAATTCGGAAGAATCTGTTTGTTCTTTGATCTTTTGACATATAAGAGGTCTTTGCACCATTAAAACATCCTCCAAATGTCATCGCTTTAGCATTATAAACAAAGCATTTTTTTAACCAAGCTCCAAAAACAGTTCGCTTGGATATTGTTGGATCTGTGATGTCACACGGGCAAATTCATTTGCATATGACAGCCTCAAGAGCAAGCCATCAACAAATAAACCCTTTTAGTGCCGACACAGCGTTAGCTGGAGGCAAAACAAAGGGAAAACTGGAGACAGCCAATACAAACCAGCTAGTTTGTCAGCGATTAATATTTATAGTCAGCTACATAAGGAGCTTAAAACGTCATCTTGTGTTGTTGGGTGCCAGAATCGATGGAGTACAGGCTCCAATTTAAAATTTTATTGCATTTTGCCATACAATAAAAAAGACGACAGCTGTGGTTATATGCAATAAAATAAGCGGACTGGACAGAAACGATCATCAAAAATGCTCGCGTTTGCAGCGCACACTTTATATCAGGTAAGGTTAAATAATCTATTGTCTTTTGATGGTATAGATTATGATTTGGTTAAGAGAAGAACTTGTTGAACAAAGTCGTTGTTTTAATTTTATTTTGCGCACAAAAAGTATTCTCGTCACTTCACAACATTATTGTAGAACCACTCATGTTGACTGTTTCAATGATGTCTTTAGCACCTTTATGGATCTTGAGCGGTTCAGTGACATTGCTGACAATGCAGGCCTCACTGAGCCAACGGATTTTATCAAAAAATATCTTAATTTATGTTCTGAAGA
This sequence comes from Anabarilius grahami, assembly GCA_003731715.1. NCBI lineage: Eukaryota > Metazoa > Chordata > Actinopteri > Cypriniformes > Xenocyprididae > Anabarilius > Anabarilius grahami. Next base: position 2,370,151 of record RJVU01053075.1, read on the forward strand.
TGAACGAAGGTCTTACGGGTGTGGAACGACATGAGGGTGAGTAATTAATGGCAGAAATGTCATTTTTGGGTGAACTAACCCTTTAATGTCATCCCGGATCACGTCGGAGGATCATATGTTTGTTCAGAGCATTTGACTGCAGACTGTTTTGTAAATGAGGCACTGTGTAATGGAGAGTAGTGATGGAAGAAACAAAGCTTTTCAAAACTTTGAATCAATTGAACCAATTGCTTCACAAAATTATTTGCTGTTTTTAAGCACTCAAAACACCACACACTGGTGATGCCTGCTGGTCATAAAGGCGCTGATATACTCACGGTGAAGTTTAAAGTTTGAAGTTTCAAACATCCTGACGCTGGCCACACTGCTAAAACGACCGCAGTGAGAAAACGGTAGTTATGAAAGCATCTGATCACGCCGATGTTTGCACAAACTGCAATTCGGCATTCCAGTCAAATCGCTTCACATTTATTTAAATACCACTTTATACAATAGATTGCTTAAAAGCAAGCAGCTTTACAGTATTAAACATAAAAAACAGTGTTAATGTCTCTTTCAATTAGAATTACAACTACATTTTCTACTATAGAGCAGTGTATTCATTCATCCCCGTTATATTCATGTTTTTACTCGCGGACGTCTGACCTCAACAGACTGAACAGAAGAAATGAACCGGAAAGATTTCCATTTACATCAAAGAAGGCGGAGCCTCAGAGCCACACCTACGATGTATGGTAGCCACATCTTATGAATAGTAGTTTGAAAGTGTTTACCAGCTAGAGTGAACTTTTCCGGGAAGCTGTTTCAATCTCCCGAAACGAACACAAAACAAACTTTGTTTGCCTGATTTTGTTCGAAATGACATCACAGCAGTTCGTTCTTCAATTTTGCTTCAGTATATCTGGCCTTAAATGGCGAAAACTCATCTCAAACATGCATTAAAATACCTTTTACAAACCAAATGCAAATGTTTTATTGAAAGTGCAATTCATTAATTGCAATTAACAAATCATCTAATACTGTGTATTAAATATTATGTTATTTAAATTGTAGGGTTTGTTTTATGAAGAGTTTGGTTAATCAGGCCAATAAGAGACTAGCAAAAACTGTTCATTTTATTTTACAAATGTGTCATTAAAAAAGTATTAAACTTTTTAAAAACCATATAGACACTGGTCCATGAGTTCACAGAGATCATCACCACCTTTACCGGTGAACCATTGAAATTTCGAGATTTTCGAAACAGTTATGACATAACAAAGCCTTGTTTATTGAAACAAATGTTTCAGAAATGTTTCAAAACGCCCATCACTAATGGGCTTTTGTTGAAGCAGCCAACTGTTAGCTACATCGAAAACCATAAATAAACAATTTCATAATGCTTTGTCTGTAAATGATGGTTTTATATGGATAATGTTTTCAAAACACTCAAGTGCAATAGCAAATGGGCATTTTTCCAATGTAATGACATTAACAGGCCGACAAACATTAAAGGAGCCGCCCTTAAAAACAGATCATTCAGCCAGAGGGTCAGAATGAGGGTTGAAAAGAATAATTTTTTAGCATATATAAGTTTTTTGTGTGTGTGTGTGTCTGAAATAAATAAATAAATAAGTGTTAAAATTAGAAGTGAACCTTGAGGAACATATTAAACTAAAAAAGAAAAAAAAAAGTCATCATCAGTCAGAGCATGTGAGCGGAGTGGAGCGGTGAGAATCTCCGCTCATCGCTCACGAAACTGTTCACCCCTCCACTCCCCCGCTCAAAGCTACATCAGGCCGCTCCGCTCATTATCGCTCAGCGCTCAACGCAGTTTGCTTCGCTCTCCACTCAAATCGCCCCCCGCTCGCTCCAAAAAAGAAAAAAAATCTATATATGACTTTTAGCTTAGACCACAGCCTTACCTCCTAAAGAACTAATGAGCAACAACAACATTTTTCAAATAAAAATGTTTTATTTCAAATTACAAATGACAAATTAGTCACAAAAATTCCTGTAAAATTAAACGAATAAATGGGCCTAATTATATAAATAAAAATTATATAAACAAAAATATACATAAACGTTTTAAAAGTAAATTAACTATTAGGCCAACATTCTTATAACTGAACTTTTGCGCAGAGCACAGGATTAAAATTTAAATTGGCTTATATCAATTGTACAAAAAAAACTGCTGTAAAATTAAACAAATTAATGGGCCTAATTATATAAATAAAAATATACAGGCTATAGGCCTACATCAAAGTTTTAAAATGAACTATTAGGCCAAAATTCTTAACTGAACTTTTGCGCAGAATGCACTTGGATTACAATTTAAATTGGCTTTGTTGTCAAACTTAAAAAAAATAAATGAATTGCTTTCGTGTGAATCCACATTCGTTTTCTTGTACCACATTGTCACTGTTAGTTCGTTTTTTAATAGTACACCTGTATGATTTCTCGTTTTCTTCTTTGAAGTACTTTTTGAACTCCATTATTGAGCCGAGTTTTGAATGAAAATAGTCTGTTGATGACAGCAAAAGACAGATGGATTCTGGGTCAGGCTTGACTGAGCATGCTTCAGACTCGTGGTGAGCGAGGCGAAATTGGAGCAAAATTGGAGCGGGAAATAGAGCGACGCTCCGTCCTTTTAAAAATGCCGCTCTGCGCTCAGTCTAAGACCCGCCCGCTCGCGTTCCCCGCTCGCTCCCGCTCCACTCCGCTCACATGCTCTGTCATCAGTCATGAATGAGTCATTGAAACATGATCAGTCATTAATCTGAATGCTATTATGTCATAGGGTTTCTATAGGGGACTATAAGCTCACAAGGTAATTTCCATAGCCATTCAAAGCAAGAGGCTTTTTAAAGATGAGTGATGAGTGACTGATGTAAGGTAAATAGAGTCAGTAGTTCACTCTGAACAACCTTGCCAAACATATGGGCAGCTAAATTAGTATTGCCATTTTTATTCAGCACCATATTTAGTGTAAATAGCATAATGCGACTGTATAATCTTAGGTTTTTTAACACTTTAAATTGAAAGACATGAGTCATATTACATGATGGTGTATTATGTCAGTCACAAAAAGACACATCACAAGATCAGGAAGAAGGCAAGATCGGAAATATGACTGAATATTATGGAAATATGACTATATGTGAATTTTTTAACCCTCCCTCACTGTTGACTCTGTGGCCAAACTGCAAAAATATCCTCCTCCTTTCTTACTCTCAGATGTTCATAATAAGAATTTGAGGGTCATATTAAAGGGTTAGTTCACCCAAAAAGGAAATTTCTGTCATTAATTACGCACCCTCATGTCGTTTCAGACACCCATAAGACCTTCGTTCATCTTCGGAACACAAATTAAGATATTTTTGATCAAATCCGATGGCTCAGTGAGGGCGTCTGGGCATCTGGGCGTTTCCTTTTTCAAACGCCCAGAAAGCTACTAAAAATCGTATCTTTATATTTAAAACAGTTCATGTGACTACAGTGGTTCAACCTTAATGTTATGAAGCGACGAGAATACTTTTTGTGCGCCAAAAAAACAAAATAACGACTTTATTCAACAATATCTAGTGATGGGCGATTTCAAAACACTGCTTCATGAAGCTTCGAAGCTTTACAAATTTTTTTTTTCAAATCAGTGGTTCGGAGCGTGTATCAAACTGCCAAAGTCACGCCCCCCAGTGGTGAACCATGGAAATTTCGAAACACTTATGACGTAACAAAGCCTCGTTTACTGAAATCACGTGACTTTGGCGCTCTGAACCACTGATTCAATTTGTAAAGCTTCGAAGCTTCATGAAGCAGTGTTTTGAAATCGCCCATCACTAGATATTGTATCGTTATTTTGGTTTTTTTGGTGCACAAAAAGTATTCTTGTCTCTTCATAACATTACGGTTGAACCACTGTAGTCACATGATCTGTTTTAAATATGTCTTTAGTAGCTTTCTGGGCGTTTGAAAGTGCAAATGATCTTGCTGTCAATGCAGGCCTCACTGAGCCTTCGGATTTCATCAAAAATATCTTAAATTGTGTTCTAAAGATGAATGAAGGTCTTACAGGTGTGGAACGACATGAGGGTGAGTAATTAATTACAGAATTTTCATTTTTGGGTGAACTAACCCTTTAACATGAACCTGGAAAACGGAATATTCTTTCCCACCCACAATTTTGCTCTGTTGTAAAACTATGAATATGAATAAATTATTTGTTTAAAGACGAACAAATTAGCAGTATTGACATTTGATATTTATACTTTCTGAAGTAAATGTGAGTGATTTAGTGCTAAAAAAAAGAGTTTCTATTATATTCTGGCCCCTAAATATGATTTGAGCATTCATATCTAATATATCAAATAATGATACAGATAGTGCAAGACAAGTTATGTTTGTTCAAATCCATTAGCAATCACCGTGTTATTTCAAGGGCTGCACAAAACATTAAGAAAGATCTTATTTTTTAGGGTGTGTACATGTGAATGATCTATTCAGTTCTGCTCAGCTAAGCATTATTTGTTCAGCACTCTTCTAAGCGAGTTTAACGTTATGCTGCTGTATATGAATACAGGAAGCTGCTATTTACACTGCAAACTGGTCACTTGAGACCGGTCACTTGAGACCGTGATTTCACAGAGACCTCTCATTAACCCTGTTTTTCTGAAGCCCTTTCATTGATGCACCTGGATCACCCCCACACCCGTTCAAAGCAAGTCTTCTGTGGTCTTTTAAAGTAAAAAGACCCATCTCAGCCCTTTCCCTCATTGTTAGAAGCAATGGTGAAACAAACTATAAAGTTACAACACCGATTTATCAGAGGTAACAGTGCATTCAACCACAGATGCTTTGAATATAAGAGAATACTCTTTTAGTCTTTCATGCTTTTTAAAATTTCACATTTAATTCAGTGTGCTGCTTCTTATTTGTAAAATTTACTGGTCTGTTAAAGTAAATCTTACACCAATTTTTGTCTTTCTCTTTCCATTTATTTTCTTTGTAAGCCAAATAAGAAAAAGATAGTTTGTGTTTTGCCGATACTTCAGCTTAAAATACGAATCATGAGCCAACATCTGTTTATCCCAATGATTTTGTTTAGCAACTGGCAACAAGAAAATTTGACTTTATCGTTAGAAGTTGTAAACTCCCTCAAGAGTGTGGTTACTATAATGCTGTATAATAATCTCAAGAAAATGAAGTGTAATTTGAATGATGTGTAATTTTGGCTGAAGGGCTCCTCCCACTACTGTTATATATATATAGCTCAGTGAATAAGCTCAATCTTTCTAAACCAACATGCTTTATGCTGACTCTCATTCCTCTATATACGTTGGCCAGAGTTTAGTTTCCATGGTGTCACCACAGCCTGGTTTTGATTTGTTATTGGTTGCCATAGTTATACTGGTTAAAATTCCATTGGGTTTCCCCCCTAAATTAAAGACGGAGGTTTCCAAAATGGTTGTCTGTATGCTGTGTGCCACATTTCACTCTACACACGCATGGGAAAATCTAACGGCCATCTTGCGGTCTTTCAACAGCTATTTTTTTTTACCGTACTACATTTTTTTCTTAAATACTTTTTGGAGATTTCGAGTCGCTCAGTACCTTTGCTCAACGTACGACTCTGGCCAAGAGAAGTTTCTGGAAGATTGTAGGTTTTGCTCAGTTGTCATCGACACCAAAAATACTACTGTGAATACTATGTGTTTGGGATGCAGTTGATCACTGGTGCTTTCAGACCAATGACCCCAAAAATGCATGGATTGTCAAGAAAATTTCTAAATAACTGCACTTTATACTTTTAATTCAACACTATGAGACATTAATACTAAAGTTTTAGACAATTTAGACAAACAAAAAGTATAAGCATATATCCAGTTGAGTATCATTGTATATCTGTACTTAAACTAAGAATAGCTTAAACATTGCTATATCATCAAAGTCAGGTTTAATAGTAGAACGGGGTAATGCCCACCCTGATTACACAAAAACAAGCGTATGTGCAGAGCAAGAGAAGGAAGGGGGAGTTTGGCTCAGGTTTTATGAAAGCTGCACCTGTGAGGGATATCTGGAGGTAATCTCCTGTCCAGGAAGAACAGTCATGAGGAATGGGAGTTATGTGGGATTCAAAGGATCACATCACTCTCTCTCTCTCTCTCTCTTCGTTGTTTCTGCTATAAACTCTTTCCCTATCCTGCAACTAAATGTTTTAGTAACACGCTAAAATCACTTTGAACACAATTACCATGAAGCAACCACAAAGGATGTACCAAAGCGACTTGGCACTGTGGCAGTAAGCTTTGCATGACCAAGCACCGTTCAAATTCTTCATAAAATGTAAAATATCCAGGTAAAGTTAATGTGTAGCGCAAGTCTACAAGAGCTAATTTATGCACTGACCACATTGAGAACTTAAGGGGGCGTAAAGAAAATAGAAAATACCCATACAAGGGTACTTACGTGCATTCCGAGTGCCCTGGGAAGCATTAAACAAACAAATATTGATGTTCAGTAGTGAGTCACTGTTCAGTAGGAATGCGGGACCTTCCCAATATTATGGGAAAACAGAGGATGCAATTAAAACGTTTGACTAATGCAAAAGGAAAAATGCACCATTCTACGAAAGTCGTGTGATTGTACAGAGTTAGTACCAAGTGTCAAGACACAGATGATTATAACACACTTAAAAAGCACCGTTCACCCAAAATTGAAAATGTTGTCATCATTTACTCAAGTTGTTCCAAACCTGCACTGTAAACATGAATAAGTTGGCAAAACTCAAAAAAATTTAGATAATCAGTCAAATAAATTAAGTTAAAGGGTTAATTCACCCAAAAATTTAAATTCTGTCATTTATTACTCACCCCCTCATGTCGTTCCACACCCGTAAGACCTTCGTTCATCTTCAGAACACAAATTAAGATATTTTTGATAAAATCCGATGGCTCAGTGAGGCCTGCATTCACAGCAATGGTACTTCCTCTCTCAAGATGCATTAATGTACTAAAAACATATTTAAATCAGTTCATGTGAGTACAGTGGTTCAATATTAATATTACAAAGTGACGAGAATATTTTTTTGTGCGCGAAAAAAACAAAATAACGTTTTTTTAACTATATCTATTACAAAACACTGCTTCATGAAGCTTCGGAGCTTTACGAATCGAGTCAGTGATTCGTAGCGCCAAAGTCATGTGATTTCAGCAGTTTGACGGTTTGATACGCGATACGAATCACTGATTCGATTCGTAAAGCTCCGAAGCTTCATGAAGCAGTGTTTTGTAATAGATATTGTTAAAAAAACGTTATTTTGTTTTTTTCGCGCACAAAAAAATATTCTCGTCACTTTGTAATATTAATATTGAACCACTGTACTCACATGAACTGATTTAAATATGTTTTTAGTACATTAATGGATCTTGAGAGAGGAAGTACTATCGCTGGGAATGCAGGCCTCACTGAGCCATCGGATTTTAACATAAATATCTTAATTTGCATTCCGAAGATGAACGAAGGTCTTACGGGTGTGAAACGACATGAGAGTGAGTAATAAATGACATTATTTTCATTTTTGGGTGAACTAACCCTTTAAGAACTTCAGAGTTTAAGTTAAGCTGAACTGGCAGATTTCAGTTTTTTACTCATACATTTGAATTGCGCAACTTGAAATTTTTCGATTAAGTTAATTCATACATCAAACTTAAAATGATCATTTTATACATATATGCTGCCCACGAGGCTATCAGCGCCAACATCTTAAATTATATTTTTAATAGTGGAAATTTAGCTAGCTATAACTAGCTAATTCAGCAAATGCTAAATGGTAACACAATGCTTTGATAACATTAGCATAGCATAGCAATTGCTAAAAGAGTACAGAAATATGAGCATTTATGAAAGCCCGTGCTCCACTCGTCACCATGATGCTAACAGAAACTCTTCTAAATTAGGATAGCAAAGCATTAAACGCTTCTAAATCACCCACTTGCACAAACCTTGTCTAATCCTGCACAAAAAAAACATTATATAACACTTAATTTTAGCTTTTATTCTCCCTTTCGGGTGTCATGGCATGCTGGAAAATAGAAATCCCAGCCCAGTTTTAGGTCAATTTCAGTTAGTCTAAATTAAAAGAAATAAGTTAATAAAACTCAAAACAATGAAACAATTCAGATTACTTAAAATGTGTCAGTTTTGTGAACTCAAAAGAAAAGAAAGTGCTAAATACCCATAAAAGTTAATTTGATTGAACTAGTTTGCTTAATTTGAGTTTGCCCAACTCAAATCAATGAATTATATTGAGCGTTAGGTTTACAGTGAGTTTCTTTCTTCTGCTAAACAAAAAAGACGATATTTTAAAGATATTTCAACAGTTTGGTTACCCATACTCTTCAAAATATCCTTTGTGTTCATCAGAAGAAAGAAATGTATACAGGTGATGACAGCAAATGATGACAGAAATTTCTTTTTTTCTTTCTTTTTTTTGATGAACTATCCCTCTATACCATGTCTATACTGCCTTGGATCATATACTGTATGTATTGCTCAGCTGCTGTTTTGTGTAACTGTCTGGACAGAATAAAAATGAGTTGAGTGGGCCGTACAGAAGTGGGATTCTTGTCGTAGCATGTGACCTAGCAAAGTCTCTTTATTCCTCACCCATTTATTCAATAAGACTTTGAAAAGAAGGGCATGAGTACAAAAAACTGCTTTTCACAAATTTACACTCTGCTTAACCCCAGGTTGTCACTGTTCTAAACCCTGCTTTTTAACCCGGGTAAAGGAATGTTTCACACTTGTAATTAAAAAGTGTGGTTAGCAATGCTTTTTACCCATGGTTATGAAACCCTGCTCCGGAACAGGGTTAGCATTGCTTTTTTGGTGTTTCCCCACATTGTGGTGTCAAACTTGTACAATGTGAAATGATGCGGTGTAAGAATGTTATGACTAGATGCTTAGCAACTGACAACCAATAGCATGCCACGTATTCACAGTCACGGAAACACCATGTGTTGCATAAACAGAGATTTCAGCGTTTGAGGGGGGGAATGTCAAATGGTGACAGAAAACATGACATGAAAAAAGTGTGAAATTGGAGTGAAATAGAGATTGTTTCATTCTTGCCTTTATAGTCCGAAAAGTCCTTTCAAGATAAACTTTGTTAATACGGGTGGCAATATATAATATGAGGATGCATAATGCTAGAGCCTTTATGTAAACATATCCAGGCCTGTCGCAATAATCAATATATCGACTTATCGCACAATATATGTATGTGACGAGCAGGGCGGGCGAGAGCCGTGAGGGAACGGCGCGAGGCCGGTGACGCGAGTGTTAATGATCGTCACCTGTGAGGCGCACCGGCCTCGAGTCCCTCACGGAGGAGCTCCGGGAGCATAAAAGGAGGAGCGAAGACAGTGAAGGACGAGAGAGGACCAGGCCTGGACTTTACGTTATGTTTTATTATGTTTGTGTGGCCGGCAGACGTCCGCGAGGGTCTGCCGGCGTTACTTTCGTTTTGTGTTGGTTTATTTATTAAAGTTTTTGTTTGAACGTTCGCTGGTTCCCGCCTCCTTCTTCCCACATATACGAACTGTGTTACATTGGTGCCGACATCAATCATTTTTGGTGACACAATATATCGCCCATTATGTCAAAGCCGCAATCCACTCTTCTGGTTCAAATATAAATGTCACAGTGCAAAATGGTGCCACTAATATAGTTTTAGCAGCAGATGTGGCCTGTTGAGGCATCTGTGCCTTTGTTCATACGGACATCTGACTGCTAAGTAACGTTTGTTTTTTTCAGAAATATTGTGCACCCGTACATTACCGAGAAAAGAAAAATCTGTAATTTTCAAGTGTGTTTTTTTCTACTTGTTACAGTTTGCACTTAAAAAAAAAAAAATTTATTTACTATTTATTCAGTTTATTTTGATTTAGGATATTTAATTTCTATGGTCTAAAAAATTAAAAGGTTATTGTCATTTGAAAGTATGTAGGCCTACTTATGCTGTTATATTATGATTATATATTCAGTGGCATAAAATGGTCTAAAAATTACAATAATATCGTTTATCACAATTATTTCTGGGACAATATATCGCACAACAAAAAGTAGGTATCGTGACAGGCCTAAACATATCACATGCAGCGTTCGTCCAATCAGTAACACTGACACTGCACATATCCAAATAAGGACGTTAACCCAGGGATAAGGAATGTAAAACTTCAATTTATGAATACCCAGGATTAATTGTTAACCCCAGGTAAGTTGTGAGCAATATGAAATGTGAAGCAAGATAACACAGAATTTAATTTACCCAGACTGAACTATTTCAAATGTGAAAAGCTTTAGAATTACTATAGAGTGTGTACATTTAAATTAAGATCACAATTTTTAGATTTTTATAACTATGCATATTGGAAGAAACTTTTTATTACTCAAAAAACGTCATCTGGATCATTTTGGCCTGCGCAGATCATCAGCTCCACTTTTCCATCCACAAATGTCTGCGTTGACATCGCCGTCTGCAAACCAATCTTTGAGCCTATTCACAGGAAAAATCTCAGCTGTGACGAAGGAGGATTTGAGTGGAAACAGTGCTTCACAGTTAGCCGCAAATTCCCGCTTTTACAGGCCCACAGTGGAACATTCTATACTTAGTCACTGTGCACTGCCACTTGGTCTTTTCATTTTCAAGTCAGTTCATGGGGTTCTCCTCCACAGATTTGTATAAAACTGATACTTATATTAAGTGGGCCTTTGCACAACATAAAAATAAGAAAACATGACATGAAGCTTGGATTTCTGATAGGGGATTCTCATTAAATTCAAACTTATAATGCTCAGAGCACTTATTGTTGATACTTCACAGTTGTTTTCCTCTGTTTCTTCTTAAATTCTCATCTGGAAATCTGACCCATCATGCCTTGGAGGCAAAATGCATACAGGCTCAATGGATGAACATTGTTTATGTTTAGTCTGACAGCTTTCAGTTTCTCATTTGGACTGATTTCTAAGAAAGATTAATTGCTAAGAGTTAGTTCCAAAAAGATAAGGGCAATCAATCATTCTTTTAACAGCTTAAAAAAAAATTAAGATTAGTGTAATCAACGACAAAAAAGTAGACGTGTGAGGACAAGAGAGCATGGTTTATATAGTTGTTTTAGGTTTGAAGTACAAAACCAGACCATCATTTTGTTTTCATTTTGCTCTGTTAGTTATTATGAATGACTGTTGGAATGTTTTTGTAAAATGGAAATGGAATCAGACACCACTTACTGTTTTCTTTTATTGTGATGACATATTCAAAATGCTCATTAGACCCTAAGGGTCAAATTTGTCATAACATAAAACTGAAACAACATAGTTTGATTAGAGATACACTGTATGGTTTCGATTAAGAGAGCGGTGGCTTTCCAACATGTGTTCAAAATCTGATTCAACAGAAATACTACTGAAAGAGTTTTGATTATAATTTATTCCGAATATTCATAGTATTTATGAATGGTTTTGATTCTTGAGATATTGGCTTGTGCTCTTGTGATCTTGTTTTTGTCTGTATCAGTTTTCGATTGTATACGAGATGGAGTGCCCTATTTTCCCATTCACTATCCTCTGGGTGACGGTCTCTAATGTTGTCTTGTTGGATCCTTTCTCAAATCTGTAAAAATATTTTATGAACATCAAGATTAAGTTTTCTGAAGGCGAAATAGGCAAAAATGTATGATACAAAAATGACAAAGCTCAGTGTTTATCTTCTCCATCCAGAAGTCTCCTGTAGGTGGCTATCTCAGCTTCCAGCTCCATCTTAATGTTGAGCAGGGCCTGATACTCCAGCGTTTGACTGTGAATGTCGTCACGCAGCTGCTTAAGCTCAGACTCACGAAGCAAAATTATGCCATTGTATTGCTCCAACTGCATGCCGTATCGCAACTTCGTTTCATGAAGTGCTTCTTCCAAAGATGCTCTCTGTAAGAAAAGGCAAAAAGTAAAAATAAAGAACATGAGTAATATGTTCAAAAGCTCCATCAAGGTGTGCAGGCGGAATATCTTACATTTCCGGTCATAGACTGCAGCTCTGTTTCCAAAGTTTGCATCTGCCTGCGGCTCACACTGACTTGTGTGCTGGCTTCCTTCAATGCTGCAGTGTTCTCGGTCACTTGAACCTGCACAACAGAGATCTATACAAAAAAATAGAGACTTACACTTCATTCTTGTCTTTAAAACAGAAATTTTGTGTAAACTTTGCAATAAAAAATGATGCCCCACTTTTGATTCGTGCCAGGCTTTGAGCTCCTCTTGGTTCTTGAGGGCGATCTTTTCATACTTTGCTCTCATCTCCTCCATGATCTTAATCAGATCATGTCCCTTAGGAGCATCAACATCCACCTGCACTCCTGACTGGGTGATCTGACTATATATTTCTGACACTTCCTGAAAAATAGATTTGAGGTACCACAGGGTTATATCTTGGGCCCCTTATACATTATTTGTGACACTCTCTGATCTATGGTAATTTAATATGAATTTTTATTTATGTGTAATATAATCAAATGTATTTACCAGCTGATGTTGTTTCTTTAATTCGATGAGCTCCACTTTCAAACCTTCAACATCATTTTCCAGATGCAGTCGTGCCACATTGATGTCATCCAGCATCTTTCTCAGTGCATTTATGTCTGTTTCAACAGACTGTCTTAGCTGAAATTCATTTTCAAACCTAGACACATTACATTAATGAGAATTATTATTGTTAAATATTGCTAGTTGGTGGCAGGTTTCAGTTTCATTGGACAAAAATTTGACTAAAGATGATTTCATCAGTATGTTCCCTGGAAAAGAGAGACTTTACAATTTTTTATGTCTGCTACAAGTTTATATTGTCAACTTTTGCACATCTGCATATGGTTCTTGACATATAAATGGCCTCAAAGCTAATAGAAATGGAATAAAACTCACAAAACACAGAGTTTGATTTTATAGTGTCTTTAAAACCAGCTTACTTGACCCTGTAGTCTTCGGCAGCCAACTTGGCATTGTCAATATGAACACTCATATTTGCATTGCTTAAAACCATCTCCAGGATCTAAATGGACATAACCAAAAAAGGTACAATACAGCCTATTGTTAGTTTATTATCTAAGGCCAATATAAAGGAGCCGCTTCTCAAGAAGTGTTTATATGCCTTACTCAAGGGCACGTTCAAAGTCCAGTTTTTGAGTGATCGTTACTCTGAACTGAACCTTTAATTAAACCCACATTAATAATGAAAAATTCAAGCAAAAATGTAACTTAAAAGTAGTAGAAGCTGTTGGATAATAATTTAGTGCAATGGATGAACCAGTTAATACTGTAATCTATAAAATTCACATTCAACCTCACAGAAATACAAATCTCTAAGCAATGAAGAAAACAGGTTAAATGTCAGAAAATGGGGAAAATGAATAATTATGCATATTGAGATACAATATTGTTAGAGACTAATATTTCAGTGGACAGAAGTACCAATTACCTCTTTGCGTAGTTTATCAAGAGTGGCTTGGTAGGGACTGTAGTCCTTAGTGTCTGGACCTTTTTTCTCCACAACCTGGCGGATTTTCACTTCCAGTTCACTGTTGGCCTTTTCCAAACTCCTAACTTTCTCCAGGTAGGAAGCAAGACGTTCATTCAGGATTTGCATGGTTTCCTTTTCATTTGCAACATTTCCAACTAGCCCCATTTGTGCAGTGGTAGATCCAAAGATCTCCTTGGAATAGGAACCCCTGTTCCCAGCATTTCTCCAAGAGTAAAATGTGGGTCTCATGCTGAGTTCCTCTGATGACATTCTGTATATTCTTTTGTTCTGAACGCTGAAGTTTTGCATTTTGCTCAATTTTCTGCAGGGAGATCTTTAACGAAAAGGAGATCAGATGCAACCGCTGGTTCTGAGAGGTATGAGGTTTTTATGGTTTTACACTTCATAAGATGTAGACACATTTGTTATCTTTAGACTCTGGACTTCCACCCCAACCACTGTGTTATGGGATTATTTACTGGGAAATTAAGCCTTAGGTCTCCCCCTGAAAGTAGTTCTCCAAACAATGATAAATTAATTCATTCAGTTGTCATTTTTGGTCTGTACAATAAAAATCCAGTGCTATTTTGGATCCCATTGACATTCATTGTGTGGACAAACACACAAACAAGTATTTTCTTTTGTGTTCTGAACAAGAAAGAAATTCATACAGGTTTGCAACAACATAAGGTGAGTAAATGATGACAATTTTATCTAATCTCTACCCTTTAACCACTCACTTGGCACTTTTTGAGTAATATGTCTTTTAGAATCCATTTCAATTAGGGAGTATCTTACTTCAAATAAGTCCTAACATGGACTACCTGTATCAAATTGTTTGGTTCATGCAACATTTTATAGGCATTTTATAGCTCCTTGAATGCTGTCTGCATGAATGAATTACCAAAGTAAAGCCCCTGTTTCTGTTCTCATGATTTGAATATCTCTTGAATCACAATGGCTGAAATATCAAAGATACCGACTTCCACAACAAAGGATCTTTTCACAACTGACATTATTTATTAGTTGGTTGTAAAATGCAGTTGTCTGTCTTGTTTTTTTGTGACAACATAAGCAGCATTTAGTTAGTTCTCCAGTTTTTTCTCTAATTTTCACATAACCACCAATTATTATTATTATGATTTTAATTACAGCGGTGGTCAGAATTATTTTCACCCTTGGTAAATATGATCAAAGACGACTGTAAAAATAAATCTGCATTGTTTATCCTTTTGATCTTTAATTCATAAAATTAGCAAAAATCTAACCTTTCATTGAAGCAAAAGAATTGAAAGTGGGGGGAAAATCACATTATGAAATAAATGTTTTTCTCCAAAACACGTTGGCCACAATTATTGGCACTCTTTTATTCAATACTTTTTGCAACCTCCTTTTGCCAAGATAACAGCTCTGAGTTTTCTCCTATAATGCCTGATGAGTTTGGAGAACACCTGACAAGAGATCAGAGACCAATCCTTCATACAGAATCTCTCCAGATCCTTCAGATTCCCAGCTCCATGTTGGTGCTTCTTCTCTTCAGTTCACTCCACTCATTTTCTTTAGGGTTCAGGTCAGGGGACTGGGATGGTCATGGCAGAAGCTTCATTTTGTGCTCAGTGACACATTTTTGTGTTGATTTTGATGTTTGTTTTGGATCATTGTTCTGATGGAAGATCCAACCACGGCCCATTATTGGATTTCTAGCAGAAGCGGTCAGGTTTTGATTTTTTATCTGTTGGTATTTGATAGAATCCATGATGCCATGTATCTGAACAAGATGTCCAGGACCTCCAGCAGAAAAATAGGCCCACAACATTAAAGATCCAGCAGTATATTTAACCGTGGGCATAGGGTACTTTTTATCCATGTGTGTGCCATACCCATCTGGTGGGTTTGCTGCCAAATAGCTATTTTTTTAGTTTCATCTGACCATTTCATCTGACCCTTTTGAAGTTCCAGTCGGGTCTGACAACTGAATATGCTGGAGATTGTTTCTGGATGAGAGCAGAGGATTTTTCTTGAAACCTTCCGGAAAAACTTGTGGGGATGTAGGTGCTGTCTGATTTTTTTTTTAGGCTTTCTGAGACTCAAGACTCAACTAATCTCTGAAATTCTCCAGCTGTGATCCTTGTAGAGTCTTTGGCCACTCAAACTTTCCTCCTCACTTCACATTAGGACCAATTATACAAACGTCCTCTTCCAGGCAGATTTGTAACATCTTTAGTTGATTGGAACTTCTTAATTATTGCCCTAATGGTGGAAATGGGGATGCTTTAGCTATTTTCTTACAGCCACTTTCTATTTCGTGAAGCTCAACAATATTTTGCTCACATCAGAACTATATTCTTTGTTTTTTCTCATTGTGATGAATGATTAAGGGAATTTGGCCTTTGTGTTTCCTCATGTTTATACTCCTGTGGAACAGGAAGTCATGACTGGACAACTTCATGTTCATGATCACCCTGGTGTGCTAAATTTTTTTAAATATGAATGGGAATATACTTTAGAGATATTTTACTCATAACAAATTATATGGGTGCCAATAATTGTAGCCAATGTGTTTTGGAGAAAACATTTTTTTTCATAATGTGATTTTCCCCCACTTTCAATTCTTTTCCTTCAACGAAAGGTTAGATTTTTGCTAATTTTATGAATTAAAGATCAAAAGGATAAACAATGCAGATTTATTTTTACAGTCATCTTTGATCATATTTACCAAGGGTGCCAATAATTCTGACCACCACTGTATATACAATTTTGAATTAAAAAAACCTTTCAGGTCTACGTATGTCACTTAAGTGCTTTACCCTCAGTACACATTTTATTCTAAAACTGGATGCAAAATATGATGGCACTTGAGTCTCAAAACTATCTTTCATCAGACAGATAGCAATTTAGTCATATAACTTTAATGACAGAAGCAGAATGCAAAGATTTGATAAAAGTGTCATCTTTTATTGGAAAAGACGAGACATGATGACAACAACACAACATAGAAACAAAATGGGACAATCAATGATTCGGCGTAAACAATCATCATCGTTACAAAAATATGTAATAAAGTTTCAATAGTGTTCTTGGACTTTCAGTCTTTTTTGGCTATAGTCATTAAAGTGTTACATTTGTTGTTTTAAATTAGTGTTGGAATGTTCTAGTTAAATCTCATTGCATATGTGCTCTGAGACCCTTACAATAAGGCACTTCGGACTAAATAAATATCTAATGTGTTAAGTCCAACCTGTTTTAGATCATTTTATCATTGGCCCATAAGGTTTTTCTGATGTGTTGTGGAGGTTGATCTGAAATTTGATGTTCAGAGTTTCCTCTCTTTGGTCTCTGTGCTTGAAGACACCACCTTCCCATCCACCAGCGTC
Source organism: Anabarilius grahami (assembly GCA_003731715.1). Taxonomy (NCBI): domain Eukaryota; kingdom Metazoa; phylum Chordata; class Actinopteri; order Cypriniformes; family Xenocyprididae; genus Anabarilius; species Anabarilius grahami. Next base: position 2,387,068 of record RJVU01053075.1, read on the forward strand.
TGCGTGACCGTCATCACTTTAACCTTCTTTTGCTCGTCAAGAGCATCCTGGAGCCTGCAGGAGAAAACATGCTTGTTACCAACCACACAAAACATATACTCCAGCAAATCTAGCCACTAAGTTTTAAAACAAAGCTACACAAATGGTTAACTCCTGTGCAAACTTTGCATGCTTTTCAGAAGAAGACTTACTTGAAGTCTCCACCGTCAAGAAGCCTCCTGTAGGTGGCAATTTCTGCCTCCAGCTTCATCTTGATGTTCAGCAGAGCCTCGTACTCCTGTGTCTGGTGTTGGATGTTGTTGCGCAGTTTTGTGAGCTCAGACTCCAGTTGCATGACGATGGTGTTGAGACTCTCGATCTCCATGTTGTAACGCATTTCTGTATCCCTCAGCGTGGCCTCCAGGGATCCTTTCTGGAGAATGAAGCAAAGAGAACCCAGGAGTTAGGTTTGAGCCTCAAGACAAATTCAAGACATGATACTTGGAAAAAAACATGATTGAAGATTGAAAAGACCAAATGCAAAATGGTAGCTTCTACAATGGCCACAAGAAGACAAACTCACCAGGTTCCTCTGTGACTCCAACTCGATCTCCAATGTCTGAATTTGTCTGCGAAGTTCGTTGACTTCTGTACGAGCACCCTGGAGGGCTTCTGTGTTCTGTGTGACTTGTACCTGAATCTCTGTGATCTAGAGAGAGGACAAAATGTCCCATTAGCCCCAAAACAAAGGCATCGACATGTAATGGTGTTTAGCAAGACTTGATTGCAAGAAAATGATTGTCTTTTGGAATATACCTGAGATTCGTGCCAGGCCTTCAACTCCTCCTGGTTCTTCAGGGCCATCTTCTCGTACTTGGCTCTCATCTCCTCCATGATCAGGGCAATATCCTGACCCTTAGGAGCATCAACATCCACCTGCACTCCTGACTGGGAGATCTGGTTACGAAGCTCCATTACCTCCTGTTGGGTGGAGAGACCATAAAATATGTCTTAAAGCAACGCCCATAAGACAAAGTTTCCAGATGTCCAAATGTGCCAGATGTGTACTCACATTGTCATGGTTCTTCTTGAGGAAGATGAGTTCTTCCTTGAGGGCCTCAATCTCGCTTTCAAGGTTCATGCGGTTCAGGTTGGTGTCATCAATGACCTTTCTCAAGCCGGCAATGTCGGCCTCAACACCTTGGCGGATGGACAGCTCAGATTCATACCTGCAGGCACAACAAAGGTCAATGGATCACTGTTTCTCGTCAAAACTAGGAAACTCCCTATGAGGTCAAAATGTTTGTTAGACTTCACAATTTTGTTACTCACTTGACTCTGAAGTCATCAGCTGCCAGACGGGCGTTATCAATCTGGAGCACTAGACGGGCATTATTTGTGGTGGCATCGAAGATCTACAACCAAAACAGAAACCATTTGAATCAGTCGCACCAAAGAGTCATTGAACAATACAATGTGTAGGCTAATTATGACATAAAACCTCACCCAACTATAACTGTTTTACAAATTTGCTAATTTTAGTACATAATGTATAAAACACATGGTCACTGGAGCTGTGGTACCATCTTCTGCCCTGATGCCTTAATTTGCTTAGATAAGCCGTACTGGAGGACAAAGTCCATTTCACAGTTTGTGGGATAATCATTAACCAACAGCCATGATGGAAAAGCATCTGGTGTCTGTTTGACAGTTGTAAATTAAGTTGTCTAGTTGCAAAGACGGGTTGAGTTGGATTTCCTGTTTTTTCTAACCTGATGTACTTTGTTGTGTAAATACTTTCCATGTTTGCAGGCCAGCATATCCTGGCATCATGGAAAAGGGTGGACACTAGTGAGCTCACCATATTTTTCCATATGCTAAGGGGTGTTGGTTATCTATCTGTACTAACAATAGTTCTACTTAAATGTGTAGTACATTTTTATTGAAATAAATGTTTGTTCTATATGTTTTTTTATTTCTATATTATATATTTTATTGATTATTGTTATATATAAAGTACACTTCACTGAGTTTTGAACCTTTAAATTGGAATATTCCTTTCAGTGCCAAATCTTTTCATCAAGTTAATCTCATGGCTAATCCCATTTACTTTTGTGACTCTAGAACACCATGAAGAATAGGAATTAAATTTTTTTAATTTAATCTACCTGTCACTTTACTGCATTGTGACTGATATATGAATGATATCAATCATTCTGATAACACTGTCTGGTTATCAGTGACATATTAGCCATAAATTTCAGCTTCAAGAAACATGGGGTGTGAAACTGACTCTAATCAGCATTTTATCATTAACAGTATCTGCTTTATGAACTCGAACTTTTCAAAAAAAAAAAAATCTAGAATAGCACAAATTACATGACTATAGCTAGCTTTGCTTGGCAGATCTCCAAGGTAGTTCTGCCATTTTCAGAAAAGTCTCACAGCTGGTCGCATTTTGCACTGTCTGAACTCCCTCGACTTTTCCATTTCCCTTATGACACACATAGACGCTAAAACATCTGAGATCGCAGAGTTTCCATCCAAAGGGAATAAACAAACATCTGGATGTGTAACAGGACAAGGATAAATACAGGATGGAAATGCTTATTCACCAGAATCCCAGCTGTAAGCAGAAGTTATGACTGCCGTCCTGTAGAGACCGAGACCCCCTCCCCCATACCGTCCCCTCTTTTTAGTTTCACCCATAGTTTATTTTTTGGTTCTCTGCCTATCAGTGCTGGCCATCAGTAAACTCTCATTCAGCCCTTTTAAATCAAACCGCCTTTAAATGACAAAGAAATGCCTTTGTTTTGTCAGTTTCTGTCTTGAAACCCAATAAATGTCCACTAGACTGTTAATAAACACAAAGCAGCACAATTAGACTGCCACATTAAGTTCTTTATAGAGGCCATAAAATTCCCGTACCCCTCTCCCACTCATTCAAACTAACCTTCTTGCGCAGCTCATCAACGATGGGGTGGAAACGGCTGTAGTCGTGGACATCAGGACCTCTCTTCTCCAGGGCCTCGCGGATCTTCACCTCCAGCTTGCTGTTGGCCTGCTCCAGGAACCTCACTTTCTCCAGGTAGGAGGCCAGACGGTCATTCAAGTTCTGCATGGCCATCTTCTCATTGCCCATGATCTCACCTGTGGCTCCGGTTGCACTCACATGGATGGAGCTGGACATTGAGGGAAGTCCCATTCCACTGCGGACACCTGAGTAGGAGGCAGAGGAGATACGGGTTCCTTGACCTCCGGCGCCGCCGTAGATGCTCGCAGCCCGGTAAGTTGGCACGTTGGTGGTACGCTTGATGGACATCTGGGACATCTGGGACACCGGCACCTGGGAGGTGGAGGAACGCACACTATAGCTTGTTCTCATACTCATGGTTGCTGTAAGTGAGTGAGCAGATGAGTTAATGAAGGCCTGGAGAGAGATAGAGCTCAGTAACACACAGCCAGAGGAGTGCACAGGGCATGAGGGACACTCTCTGGCTTTATGAACAAACAGCTTTCAGGAGTCCCGCCCCAAGCTCCTCCTACAGCAGAAAACATTCGAGTCTGCGGTTCTGTGACTGGATGCCTTTAAGAAGTTTGTTATTACAAGTGGCTCCATTTTTCCTCTCTGAAATTAGAGTGAAATGTTCTTAACATCAGGATTTTTGAGGTTTTTTGAATCAAAAGAACATGCACTTCTATTATTAACAAAATATGATGTATTCTTGATTTGAAATCTATCTGAAAACACTTTACAATTAGTAAATCCTATAGCTAACATGAAATAACAATGAACAATACTTTTATTAATTTAGGTTCATGTTAATTTATAAATCGACTAATGTATTTGTAACTCTAAGTTGTATAAAAATTAACATTGCTTAATGTATTATGAACAAATGTGAAATAAAGATTATTTCTGAATTGACATTCACTTAGATTTATAAATGGTGTAAAGATTTGTGGTAACATTTTAGTTTCCATTTCTCACTATTAACTAGTTGCTTATTAGCATGCATATTATTAGGATATTGGCTGTTTATTAGTATTTATAAAGCACATATTAATGCCTTATTCTGCATGATCATATTCTACATCCCTTAAACCTAATAACTACCTTACTAACTATTAATAAGCAGTAATTACGGGTTTATTGAGGCAAAAGTCGTAGTTAATAGTGAGAATTGAACCCTAAACTAAAGTGTGTTAGTTTGTGATTCCTGCTAATGTTAACAATGATTGTAAAGTGTTACCACGTATTCACACAACTAATATTGTTACCTTTATATAATAAATATACTAATGTAGTATGAAATATGCAGGAACTATTGAGTAACTCTCTTCCAAGGAAACCAAACTTGTTAGACACTCATGTTGAGAAATCATTATGTTTTGCAATTTGTCAACTATTTTGTGTTTGTGTGTGGCTCATACTGTAAATGAAAAAAGATTTTCGTGTTTCGGCAGGCCGTCTTTCTTATCGTTCTCATCTTTCTCTGATAACCATTACACTGGAAAAAACTGCCAAAAATGGTTAAGAGAAAAAAGGATTAGCCTATCACAGTTTTTCTAGTTGTGATACCCGAGCACCAAAAGGATTTTCCTGACTGCCACGCCTGTAAAAGGATGTGTGAACAAAGGAACAATTAGTCTGGCTCCTGAGTACACGCACATGTACGGACAAAGAAATGAGCTAATCACTGAAACCTATCTAGACCCCCCAATACTTTTAAACCCATTCACACTCTGGATTAGTCCCATACCTGTTTGAAATAAGTTTGACAAAGATGAGTTTCAGAAGAGAAAGCTGATACTATCCGCACATTCCCAGAGGATTTACCTTGGTTGCTAAAATTGCTAACTTTGGAAATACACAAGATTTAAACTGCTCAGAAATATTTCAAAGACTTTTATGTTTGTTTTCAAACACAGAACAGGCTGATCTTTTGTATTTTGAAAGGCATTTTCCCATAAATTCAACTTCTCTACTCAAACGGTCCCAAGAGAGTCTGAATAAAGCAAAGCTGGTTTGTGTTTGGCTGTGAATGTGTTCTGCATGGCGATCCTCCCTTATCCATTGTGTAGGAATGTGTTTGTTTGAGGCTGGAAGGGCACAGAGGGAATTTGATGAGAAAGAATGCAGATCAATGTTGTAGATGTTTTTCACATCCACAGGCTCTCAGTTTGCTCTCGTTTATTTACTGATATAGGAAATGAGTCTTTGAAACTCAGTAATGAATGAAGCTACTATTTTATTAATTATTATTTTACATTCAGTGTATGGTACTCTAATGACATTATTTATAACTTTAATTTGCATATTTGTGACTGAATAGTTTGGTCACACATTACAGTCATGTCCCATTAAAGTTAGTTAACAACGAGGAATACGTTTGTTACAGTATTTATTCATCTTTGTTAATGTTATTTAATAAAAATACAATTCTTCATTGTTCATGTTAGCTCAGGTCTATTAAATAAACTTTTGATAGATAGATATTAACATTAAATAAGATTAAGAAATGCTTTTTTCATTGTTAGTTCATGTTAACTAATGTTGTTAACAACTGTTAACTATTGTAAAGTGTTAGCAATATTTAATAATGTAACCCTTAAATTAATTTTAAGCATTTTAAATGGCATTGTTGCCCTGTTTCTTATTCAGGGTGGGTGTGATCATTCTGAAAGCCTTTAATCATTTTTCCTAAACCTAATGTAATCAGTGTTGGGGGTTGCCAGATCTTCATCACTCCACCCTTGGGAGGACTGTGAGATTATTGCAGCAAAGCTGTGATGGAGGCATGACAAAACAAGCGGGTGGCCCAGTCAAAACTCATCTGACTTATTTGAGGTGTGTCCGTGCAAAAAAAAAAAATATTCTGAAAAACAAACACACCCACCCTCAGTTCATAAATCTATGTTTTTTTGAAAGACTCATTCTTCAAAAGAAAATATTGTCATTCACATAGAGGATAAGTGATCTGTTTGTGCATCACAACTGTCATGGGAATCTTAAGGAAATGAAATTTAAACACAGGCCACATTGCATAATCTAACACAACAAAAGCGAAGGGAAGGGGAGGGGGTCACCTGAGCACTGATAAAAGTGAGTCATTTTACAATCAGTGCCATATATGGACATGTTTGAAATGCGCTCAGTTAGGGTGTTTGTACATGTGTTGGCATAGCACCCATGATGAAATACAGGGATTACTATTAATTTACTTAACTCAACACAGCAAACTTAATTTAAATAAAAACTAACCCTAAAAGTCTTTTAGTTATGTGCGGCATTGTATGTCATGCTAAGTGTAGCGCAATAAAGTGTCTTTTAAACATTGTGCAGGCGATGGATCCGGTCACATTATTGGTTTATGGTCACTTTGACGTTATCAGATGTAATCTGTCGATCATCACCTGAATGATGCGGGGAGTTTGTTTAAATGGACTTTCTTTCACTCATAGTAGTGTTTTAAATGAAAGAGCTTGTTTATCTAATATCAATCACAACACAAAGAATATATAACTGGTCACTTCCCCCAATCCCATGCATGACAACTCATCCAGAATCAACCCAATAGGATAATATTATAGAACTCTAACATTCAAAATTAAGGGTTATGAAAGGAATAGTTCACCCAAAAATGAAAATTCTGTCTTTTACTCACCCTCAAGATGTTCCAAACTTGTATAAATGCATTTCTTCTGCTGAACACAAAGGAAGATATTTGGAAGAATGTTTGTAACTGAGCAGATCTGCTTCGTTCTTCTAAATATCCTCTTTTGTGTTCAGCAGAACAAATACATTTATACAGGGTTGGAACTACTTGAGGGCGAGTAAATGACAGAATTTTCATTTTTGGGTGAACTAACCCTTTAAGATTTTCTTTTTAAGAAACTGATAGACTTATTCACTAAGGACACATTAAATTGATCAAAATTGTCAGTTTTGTCAGAGGTGTTTTCTTAGCAGAAGCATGAAAATGATGTGAAAAAGACATTGCAGTGGTTAGATTAAAGATTACTTTTTTTTGTTATCCAGAGCAAAGGAGTTGCATGTTCAGCACAAAATGTGTTTGGTTTGATGACATCATGGTGGAGGTTTAGACTAGGTTCATAAGTCATACAGTGGTCAGAGACAGTTCAATCCTCTGCATCAGCATGTGAAATACACTGGGCTCTATGCCGGCTTTCAGGCATTTCTGATGCCAGCTGTGCACAACAAAACTCCAGCCATAGACATAACCATTTATGAGCAATATGTGCCATCATCCAGGCTGGTAGTTTGAAAAAACAAAACAAAAAAAAAACAAGATAATTCAAATTTAAGATCTGATTACATTTTTCCTATCTAGGCAGATGATTCCTAATGTCCACACAGAGGGTGTGGCACTAGCAGAGTATTTTTTTTTCTTTTTCCAGTGCCTTATCTGCAATAAAAAAAAGTGTTTGCCTGTAACATTGACTCAGTCATGAATTGCCACACAGTGAGTCAGGTTGAATCCGGTAGGTGTGGCACAACTAGCCGATAAAAATGATCACATTTATCTAGTTTTGAAAACTGTTTTGTCTGCCTGTCATTATTTTATTTTATTATTTTATTTTTGATCAATCAAACTTTCCTCTACACTGTGGTTGACAGAACTTCACCCAAAAAAATATGGAGAATATAGCAATATTTCATGTTTTACAGATGAAAAAATGTGTATTTCATTCCCTTAAATAATGATAATATACCAGATTATAAAATCTGTTTAGATGTACTGCAGTTTTAACCATAGAGTAAGGGTGAGTAGCTTACTGTTAACCAATTAACAGGTTTTTATCATAATTTTTACAGTCTTTTACCATTTAAATTACAATCATTTATACAGTGTAGGAATCTGGCAGTTCCACACTGCAAAAAATGCTGTTCTAATTTAGAGTTTTTGTCTTGTTTCTAGTCAAAATATCTTAAAGTTCTTAAATCAAGAAGCATTTTCTTGACAAGTAAAAATTATTTTCTTGTTTCTAGTCAAAATATCTTAAAGTTCTTAAATCAAGAAGCATTTTCTTGACAAGTAAAAATTATTTTCTTGTTTTTAGGAAAAATAAGTCAAAATGTAGTGAGTTTTTCCTTAAAACAAGCAAAATAATCTGCCAATGGGGTAAGTAAAATAATCTTATTTCAAACCAAAAATAAGATATATAATCTTGTTTTCAGTTTGGATTAAGATTATTTTGTTTACCCCATTGGCAGATTATTTTGCTTGTTTTAAGGAAAAACTCACTTAATTTTGACTTATTCTTCCTAAAAACAAGAAAATAATTTTTACTTGTCAAGAAAATTCTTCTTGATCTAAGAATTTTTAGATATTTAGACTGGAAACAAGACAAAAATTCTAAGTAAGAACAGCATTTTTTGCAGTGCATTGTGTATTGTTGTGTTTTGCAACAATCTTGCAACCTGAATCATGTTTCATCTGAAATCATTTCTCATATCAAACTACGATGCAACAAAGTGCGACAAGCTGTTTGCCGTCACTAGAGCTGGACGCCTGATCTGGCTTTATTTCGTACACATTCAGGCGTGGGCAAAAACCACAAGATCGAGATGTACGGAATGTTCCAGATGTGACGACATCTGATAAAACACATTGCAGGTGTCTGTCACATTCCTCAGATGTGAGACAGCACAGCAGAACAGACACAAGTCAGTCAGAGTTGGGGGATCCAGACAGATAAATGACAGGGGAGGTGGTGGGAAAGGTGAAGTAAGAAGGGTGGGGGCAGTTACTGGATGTCTGATAGTGTGACTAAAATGCTTTGATTCCTGTGAAGCGCATCCCGCTGACTCTTTGTTCTGGTTCTCAGTAGGATAAAGTTTGGGAGGAGGAGAGTGAGGGGAAATGTTGTGTGTGTGGCTCAGTCATCCTGTGTCTCATGTAAAATCCTCTTGCACTTTGAGCACATTAGATAACATGCAAAAATTCACATGCACCTCCATTTGTGCACGTGAAAATATAATCTGTCTGTATGTAAAATTGTTTAGTCATGTGTATGTGTGTGAGTACAAACCATTAGTAATAAACTAAAGCAATAAGCCCCAAGAAGCTCCGCGTCGTGCCTAACAACGCCCCTTAGATTTACTGTAAACCACTGATTGCTTTTATTAAATGGTTACCACACAATACAAATATTAAAGCCAGAAAATATGTATCAATGCAACTTTCATGATGTAAAATCATTAAAAGGCTTTGAACGCGGCTCAACCAATCAGAAACAAGGCCCGGAACTATCCATTTTACAATCCTGCATTAAACCTCTGCATTACTACTTCTAAATACCATATTAAAAACATACATTTTATCACTAGACGTTTAATTTTGATGTTAAATCCACTATTGTTTTATATTGTCTATAACACATTTAATGCAGAATTAACTGTAATTAAATTACAGAAAAATTCAGATTAATCCGTTCTGTTACACCGAGTACAATAACTAAAGTTTTAATAATCATTTTCATTCTATGAAATTAGGGAAGTCCACACCACAGCTATAATGTTGGCGACACAGATAAACAATATCGTTGGAATCACTTTCCATCTGATGAACGATAACAATATTAACAGCCAATCAGAATCAACTTGACTTTAAAGAGCTTAAGCATTTAAAGCGGCAGATGAAAAAAAAAAAGGCAGCATTCGCTTATAATAAACAGAACATTACAGTGCGCTGGTGTGGATGCTAATATTATTGTTAGAGGTTCCTTTATAGTTATTTTTCTTTCTGTGAACAGGCCTTAAAGGGTTAGTTTACCCATAAATGAACTCAAATATTTACTTCATGTTGTTCCAAACCTGTAACCCGTCCATAGAAAGCGACATGATTGCAACTTTCTAGGTCCAGAAAGCTGCTAAAGACATATTTAAAACAGTTCATGTGACTACAGTGGTTCAACCTTAATGTTATGAAGCGACGAGAATACTTTTTGTGCTCAAAAACCCCCACAAAATAACAACTTTATTCAAGAATTTCTTCTCTTCCGTATCAGTCTCTGACGCTTTTCACATAGTAAACACAGTTGTTCAGCCAGTGGCGTAGCAAGTCAGCCTCGGGCCCATATGCAAAAAAATGTTTACGGGCCCCCCTCGGTTTCGCGGGTGGGGGTGGAGAGGATGTGAGTCTTATGCGAATGAGTCCCAGGACTTTAATATGAATACGATATTATCACTTATATGCAGATAAAAACATTTCTAGGAATGACAACAGCACTACAGTACTATATGTTCTCCTCCATCATTTTGACTTTGCATTGCGGATCTATTTCAAAAAATGTCAAAAAACTGCTTTTCAATCGGTCAAACGCTTGAATTCGACCGATTCGACTCTGGCTTTGGAATTTCAGAATGATCATAGCATCATTTCAGATGCGATGAGTCCGAAGATTATTCCAGTTATGAATTAATTATTCTGTTACATACTTTTTTAATGCACATGTTTTATTTCCTAATAAATTAACTAGAAGTTTCTTCTCTAAATTTGTTTCCATCACGTTTTATGTGCATTTTATTTCGCTGAATATAAAGTAGGCCTATCCACCCCAGCAAGAGTACGAGTTACATTTATTCACATCTTGTGTAGTATCTTAAAATGTGCAGACGTAGTCATTTTTTCAGAAAACCAATATGACTTATTTAAAATTCTGTACTACTGACATTACTGCATGCGTAAGTTTCAGAAACCCACTTTAAAAATGACAGAAAAGCGAATACCGGTCAAATACAATAGATCATCGCTAAGACATGGCATGGACCATTTTATGGTCCGTTTATTCAGATTCTTAATGATTTTCAGTACATTTAACATAGATAGGCTATAGCAAGTTATTGACAACATTATTTCTATGATACTTCATTTTTCTGAACATGTGTACACGGGTTCTGTCTCGCGCACATGCAAGACTTTGAAAGTATTTGGCTTCAGAAAGACACATTCGGCGATCTAGTGGACTTTTGTTTTCAAGCACTGGGCTGTTTTCAGTACACACACTGTCCGTGCCATCACAAAAATTGTGCTGAACACAGTGGCGTAGCATCTGAGCATGAAAGGTATGCACGTGAATATTTACGGGCTTAACCCCAAAGTATACTTCGGGCGTCCGCGCATCGTTCGCATCGCGAAATTTTCGTCATCAGGANCAAAATTTCGTCCGCACTCCCGTCCACGAACCCTCCTGATGACGAAAATTTCGCGATGCGAACGATGTGCGGACGCCCGAAGTATACTTTGGGGTTAAGCCCGTAAATATGCACGTGCATACCTTGCATGCCCAGATGCTACGCCACTGTGTTCAGCGCTTCCAGGTTCTATGTCAGAACGCTGCCTCACTGTTGGCCGGCTCCTGCGTCAGCATCACATGCATGTGTCGCACTGCTCACATGAACAGCGTCAGAGACTGATACGGAAGAGAAGAAATTGTTGTTAAAGAAATTGCTATTTTTGTTTTGTTTGTTTTTTTTGCGCACGAAAAGTATTCTCATCGCTTCAAAACATTAAGGTTGAACCACTGTAGTCACATGAACTGTTTTAAATATGTCTTTAGTAGCTTTTTGGTCATTGAAAATGGTAATTATGTTGCAGTCTATGAGGGGTCAGAAAGCTCTCGGATTTCATCAAAAATATCTTAGGTCTTAGGTGTTTGGAACAAGATGAAGGTGAGTAAATAATGATAATCTTTTGGGTGAACTGACCCTTTAAAGTTGTTGCTCTGCATGTGTTTGTTAGTTTGTTGATATACTGTTGCTAGGGTGTTCTAGGTGTTTGTTTGCTGGCCAAAGTCCAAAGAACCCAATCCAAATGTTAGATTTGTAACTTTCCAGTCCTTACACCTTCAGGTCCATCCTTCAAGATAAGTCTGTAGGATTTTTTTTCACCAGTTTTATCATCAACCTTATTGAAATCATACATCAATTAGAAAAGCACACCTCTCCTCACCAAGTCACATGATTTGAGGTATCACTCATGTCTGTAAAACAAATGGTGTGCGACACTTTGAATGCAGAAGTTTTATACTTAGAGTTCAGGGTTTGTTCAAAGCGCAAATTCAGGCATGGAAAATCACACAGCAATTAGTGTGAAGAATTCCCCCTCTTACATAAAACATGCTCCAAGGACACATTCCCAAGGCAGCAGGAAACAACTTTCCCCTTTCATACGCCTTTTTTTTACCACGCCACCCCAGCCACTCTTGGCGAGTTCTCGTGATTTTGCACACCAAATTTCACAACTGTGTCAGCCCTGCAGCTGCAGTCTTCTGGAACAGCAGTGCCGAGGCGCCGGCTCATTTACGAGGTCCAGCGTACTGAGACCGAGTTCTTACAATCGGCCGAGCAGATGAGGGGCGGTACAGTACAATGGAAACACTCACTGAATGAAAAGAACCACTGTGTGCCTCTCAAGGGACCACAGCAGCTCACTCACACTCAGTAGCTCTTAAATTAGGGAAGACGGGAAGGCTATGTGTGTGTGTAGCAGTGGAAAGAAGTGTTGACTTATGACTGAGAGAATATTTTCAGCTTTTGTGTTGAATGATGAATTATCAGCACACTAGGAAGGACTTTTCGTGCATGTCTGTGACATTTAGGCGGACAGTGGCATCTTCACCGTGTCTGGATTCTTCCCTCTTCTTAAGGTCATAAAAATCTTGTCAGATGATTCAGTGTTTCATTCATCTGGCCGGGACCCCACAGTCTTATTACCCAGCATTCTTTGAGGGGGCAACTACATAATGATGTTTCACAGCAGGGCACGGGAACATGGCTGAGACCTCCTTACTCATTTTGCTGGAATGATTTATTGTTTGGTTCCAGACAGTGACAACAGACACACATTGTATAGTGCTCTACAGTTTTATCTAGATTTTTATGCCACCACAATTCTGGGATGTTCTGGTTGGTTGCCAGGGCATTGCAGTGTGGTCGCTAAGGTAAGGGATTTTTAGCACGTTGCAATGCGGTTGCTATGGTGTTGTTTACAAGCAAAAATGGTTTGACATTCTTCTAGGTATGGGGCCAGATTTACTAAACAGGGCAAATTAGCGTGAGAGCGCAATTCCACAAATGCGCCGATGGGAGTGGCAAGTTTTGCACGTGATCTACTGCTGATGTGCAAATTAGAGAACACAGACGCAGTCACAATCATTTACATAATGACCAATGCAATCTACCAAGGGCAGTGCAAATTAGCGCTGGAACGCAAATAAGCAGAGCTGATGCTCATCAGATGTGGGTCGACAGGTGCAACTTAACATGTTATATGACAAACACGTACACATATATAATATTGTTTGCCAAGCCACGTTTG
>RJVU01053075.1:2406090-2426113 GCA_003731715.1 Anabarilius grahami
GCCAACGGGTCTGTAAACCAAGAACGGACTGGATAATATTTGATGCCTGACTAAAAGCACATACCTTAAGATTATATCTGATGGTCACTTTTACAATGGTTATATACAAGCGCGGGCACAGACGAGACCGGGTCATGCGCCAATGATCCGGAAGGTCCGGCAAATGTGTTTTGATGTGTTCTGTCAAGACATCTTGGAAAGGGAATGTGCATGTCCATATTCCACTGTAATGTGCATATACAACAGGAAACTGACTAAACCAGTCAACGGCCATTGAAACCCTTCCAACCCTTCCATTACTTTCTATCTTTTCTCTTTTACTCTTCTTTTCTGTCTGTCTTTTCTATCTACCTTCCTCCTTCTCTGTATCTACCCCTTATTTGAGTTCTTTTTCTATTTTTTGATTAGATTTTTTTTCTTATGTACTTGTTTGATTGCCGAAATAAAAAAAATAAAGAAGAAAAAAAGAAAAGAAACTCCACCCTCTTCTTGAGAGCAGCAGCTCATTTGCATTTAAAGGGACACACACAAAAAGTGACAAAAAGTGACAAATTTAACATGCTATAAAAATTATCTGTCGGGTATTTTGAGCTAAAACTTCACATATAGACCAGAGACTTATATTACATCTTGTAAAAGTGGCATTATATGACCCCTTTAAAAAAGGATATTTATTAATGGATTAAAAAAAGCAACATAAAAAACAATCTAATCTATAATAATAATAGTAGTAATAATAAACTTAGCCTTGATATTTGTATATGCAGATCAATCAGCGAGTGCTGTGTGGTTTGTGGAGTTTCCTGAATAGCACACCTCTGTCTCTTAGCAGTAGTTTTGGTGCACATGGCTGTATTTTCCATTTACTACATGTTTTGCCATTCATCCAAGTGCTTTCACAAAGGAGATCCTCTGGAATTTGACCTAATGACACACTGCAAATACCAGTTGCGTGTGAGTCAACACCCTGATGTGTGAGTTGTGACTGCTAGGTTTACAGAGATTCTACAGATTAAACTGATTAGATAAGTCTAGCACTCAGAGCTAACAGACACTGACTAAAAGCCACTAGGGTAACACTATCTATGTATGAGTCCCTGCTGATTCACATTTTTTTACTCGATTTTCAAGCCTGATCCTCCACTTTTTAAAAATGGGCATCATTAAGCCAAAACAAAAGAAGAACATGAAATGTTTTGCTTGTTCAGGTTTTGTTCTCACTGTTTTGTTAGGTTGTTTGAGGAGGTGGGTGTTCAGTCTGCATCAGTCGTGATCAAAGAGACAACCAAGACTTCCAGACTTGCTCTCTCAGCAGCGGTGACCTCTGACCTGGGAGAGGCAGTTCCTGGCAAGCAACAGGCCTGGATTGTGTTAGGACAGAGAACCCAAAGCCTCCCACTCATTCTCTCAAATCCCTCCCTCTCTCTTTATGCCACTTTTTCCCCTTCTGGAATGTGTCGGAATGTGTGCAGGATAATATGAGAGAATAGGTAGAAGCGGAGGCTCATGGGTAGGGATTCTCATCCAAGCTCATGCTAAAACTAACAGGCTCTAAACCGCACTTTTGCTCGTAAACCCCCTCTGGGTCTATTTTCTTATCTTGCTCACATTTGGTCGGTCCTGCTGTGTACATTTATTTGAGTATTTCATTTTCTGTTGACAGAAGGATACTGGAACATGAGGTCCTTCTTACATGACTTGGCAGCTGTGTGTCCTGAGAGAAAATATGAAACAGGTGTATTCAATTAAAGCTCCAAGTCTCTAATGTCCTTCCCAACAAAGGTTCAAACAATCAAACACCTAAATAAACTTTATGGCTAAGCAATGTACATTTCAGGAGAAAAATAAAGGTCCTTCCATGGAACCTTTTTACTTTATATGATTGATATTTCAGATGAATTTTCATGATTGACACACTTTTGGCAGTAGTTTTGCTGATCCATGATTCATTTGTTAAAGGGGTCATGAATTGAGAAATCAACTTTTCCTTGAGCTTTTGATATATAAGAGTCCAAGTATAATCTATAAGTTAGTCCAAGAAAAGCTTTTATTGACACCAGGCCCAGCGAACGACTCGTCCAAGAATGTGCCTATAGGTGAAACGCCGCCTCCGCAGAAGAAATCAACGCCTACTTCATCATTGCAACGTTAGCCCCGCCCACTGTGTGTTAAGGGGCTCGCACACCGGACGTGAAGCTCAGCGCCGCGCCACGCTTTAAAATTCGAACACATTGTTTTCTATGAGTGTACGCACACCGGCGACGACATTCGGCGCCTGTCCGCGGCGCCCAGAAAACAATAGAAAACAATGCGTTCGAATTTTAAAGCGCGGCACTGAGCTTCGCGTCCGGTGTGCGAGCCCCTTTAGTGAGATGACGAGGAGAGAAGAGCGATACAGGACTAAAAATAACATTACCTTTCAAAGGATCCTAATGCTAGGAATATGGTTATTTATTTTCAACAATGTGAATGTCTCAGTTGAGCTTTATTTATTTGTATTCAGTACATTTCACTGTGGATTCTTTGGTAAATCAGTCGTATTTTGACTTTTACGATATGGACTCGACAGTAATGCAACAACATGTCAGTAACTGTGTTAATTCTAATGCCTGATCTGATATGTAATGATTCATATGTCAGTAAATCAAACCAGTGACCAAACGATCAACTTCACGTTGTTTCTTAGTAGGATGAAAATAATCTGTTATATAAATGGTGATTAAATTATATATAGAAAGAGATCAATCGCTGGAGCTGTCAATCAAACAGTGCGAGTTTATCAGTGACTTGCGCCACAACTCCCGTTTTATTCATGAATCTCTTAGTTACATCATGTTTGCACTGTTAGTTATGTTGAAAGCATTCATTAGTGTGCAGAAATTGAGTTTCAATGACGAGATCATTGCTTTCATGCGCTCCACAATATGTCTGTGATCGGCTACAATCTTCATCACTGCAACCTTTCATGCCACAATCTAAATATAATGCTATAGATCTAAATATAATGCCATATATGCTTTTCACGATTAGTTAACCTTGAGAGCTGTAATAGTAAAAACGTGCTAAAAGTTTTCGAGAGAGTAATACTATTTCATATGCAAAGATGTCAGCCAATCACCGCAGTGGGCGATTACACTGAAGTCTCACAGCAGACACGCCCCTTAAAACAGAGCGTACAACATATATGGATAAAACTAGGGAAGGAAAAATGCCTTTTATTTCAAAATTATGGCAATTGTTGATGTTATAAGCATAGTAACATTATAGGTGCACCCCAGGAAACACTATAAAACAATAGTTCATGACCCCTTTAACTGCTGTTGACACTGTTTTGCATGCAGTATATTTTCTCTAAACAGTTACTGTAGTTATTCACTGTGCACAGTTGGTGCTTGGAAGCTATCATTCCCCTTTTAGGTCTCTAAACGACAGTTTAATTATTATCTTTTCCCATTCCAAGGAATGGAAATAAACTCGAGTGTATGAACATTTTATGACAAGGGCCAAAGGATCCTTGTCACGCTTCATCCAAGTAAAACAAAATCCAGAGTATGTTTTTGGCAATGCTCAATCAGTCAGTGACCCTGAGAGCACAAGAGCGTTGTGGGAATGGCAGACTAGTGCTCACAATGAGACACAATTTCAGCTAAACTGCTTCATTCGCAAACAAAATGAGTAACCACTTCATGTTCTCACAGTGACCAGTGACCTTTAAAACAAACCTCCAAAATCACAAAAGTCAGCTCCTGTCCATGAGCAGGACACTCCCCCTTGATATGTTTAATTTTACAGGCTGGTTGAGCAGTACTTGATTGGTCAGCAGATATTATGAACAAGTGATGATTGGTGGATCGGTAGAAAAAAGGTCACTTGTAGCTCTGTCTTTCACTCGGTTTGGACTGTGATCCTTAATCACTCCACACTATGACTAATACTTTACCGTCATTGATTACACAGTAGTATTTTGTAGATTTGTAACCCTGCAGTGTTTGATAAAAATTCCAATTAGGATCAAAAATGGTTTTGTAACTTGATGCCATTCTCTAGTTCTTCAGAAACTGCTTGCTTTTTGCTGCTTTTTTTTTTTATAACTGCTTTTTTGTCACTTAATTAACTTATTTTCACTGTGTTCAGTCCATTTGTATTCATCAAATGGAAGTTAACTCAATACACTTGGAACTATATCAATAATTTTGTAACTGTGAGAGGTTTTGGTGTTATTTTGAAGATTTTCTGGTATGTTTTGGGGTTACCATTCACTCTCAGAAAAAAAGTACAAACGCTGTCACTGGGGCCATACCCTTTCAAAAGGTTTTGTACCTAAATAGTGCATATTAGTACCTTAAAGGTACATGTTGGTACCAAAAGTATACATATTAGTACTTACAGTAAATGGTACATATTAGAACTTTTTTAATCCTACGAGGTTGTTAATTGATAGTATTTGCTTCTGTTGAAGGCGTTAGCCCACATTATTTCACATGGAGCCCTGCACTTGACATGCAAGAAAAAAAATGCAATCGTGCGCACGATTTACTAATTCGTTCCCTCAAGTTACTAATTCGTGCACATGATTTACTAATTCGTTCCATCGATTTACTAAAATGTGCGCACATTTTAGTAATGATTTACTATTTCATTCCAGATTGATTTATAAATCGAAAGAACGAAATAGTAAATCGTGCGCACGTTTTAGTAAATCGAGGGAACGAAATATTAAATTGTGCGTGCGATTTAGCCTATTTTTTTCCTGCATGTCATGCCCGGGGCTCCGTAATTTCAACTTAGTTTTAAATTAATCATGTTTAACATCAGAATTTGTGGTGAAAAACTACATTACCCATGATGCTATACAGAAAATTCCACCAATCAGGGTCAGAACAAGCAAAATGTGGCAAAAGATCTCGTTAGCTCCGCCCACTTCAATGACGGACCGCAAATTACTTAATTGAGTTGGTCTCCCTACGCTATATGTTGTTTGTACATATATAATCCACATTTTTAAATGAGTAGTTGCATATTTCTCCATTTTTAATTCCATTATGCTGTTTGCAATGCTTCATTGTAGTTTTTTCTATCACTAAAGCTGTCAAGTACACAGTCTTGTATCTTTGTATGTCTGATTTTCAAATGCTTTTTTGCTTCAAATCAAAGACTGTGATTCACCTCATAACTTGGCTTGGTTCATGGCTTATAACGGTTTAAAAAAATACTTTTTTTAAATCCCTGTGGGAGAAATGAATGGAAAAAATACTTCCAGAACCAATGCTTTTGAAAAACTATACCACTCTATTCCGTTAAGTTTCCACTACACAAGGTATTTCTGTCAGCATGGTAATTTAAGTTGTGAAAATTAATCAGCAACATATCCACAATTGAGTCAAGTTAAGCCAAATATTTATTTTTCTGAGTGTACAGTTTACTGCTGCTTTAAAGAAGCCAGAACCAAAAAAACTGTTCAAAGAACCACATAAGGACAAAATAGAGGGAAGTATGGTTCTTGGAAAGGATGTCCTTAAAAAGTCTTAAAATGTTGTAAATTTTGTTTTATCAAATGTTAGGTCATTAAAAAGTCTTAAATATCTTTAATGGTATAAAAAAAGTCTTAATTATCATTCCAAAAGGTGTTAAATTTGGGGACAGAAAAGCAAAAACCGTGAAACAGCCTAATGTGATTACTGAACTATTAATAAAAGGCAGTGATTTCATTAAAGGTGCCCTAGAATTAAAAATTGAATTTACCTTGGCATAGTTGAATAGCAAGAGTTCAGTACATGGAAATGACATACAGTGAGTCTCAAACTCCATTGTTTCCTCCTACTTATATAAATCTCATTTGTTTAAAAGACCTCCGAAGAACAGGCGAATCTCAACATAACACCGACTGTTACGCAACAGTCAGGATCATTAATATGTACGCCCCCAATATTTTGCATATGCCAGCTCATGTTCAAGGGATTACACAAGCCAGTATTAACATCTGGATCTGTGCATAGATGAATCATCAGACTAGGTAAGCAAGCAAGGACAATAGCGAAAAATGGCAGATGGAGCAATAATAACTGACATGATCCATGATATTTTTAGTGATATTTGTAAATTGTCTTTCTAAATGTTTTGTTAGCATGTTGCTAATGTACTGTTAAATGTGGTTAAAGTTACCATCGTTTATTACTGTATTCACGGAGACAAGGCTGTCGTTATTTTCATTTTTTAAACACTTGCAGTCTGTATAATTCATAAACACAACTTCATTCTTTATAAATCTCTCCAACAGTGTGTAATGTTAGCTTTAGCCACGGAGCACCATCAAACTCATTCAGAATCAAATGTAAACATCCAAATAAATACTATACTTACACGATTAGACTTGTTGCATGACGAACACTTTGTAAATATCCATTTTGAGGGTTATATTAGCTGTGTGAACTGTGTTTATGCTGTTTAACCCTCTGGAGTCTGAGGCTGATTTGGGGCCTGGAGAAGTTTTGACATGCCTGACATTTGTGCTTTTTTCAGTTGTTCATAAACATATAAATGACACAAGTGTCATTACACTGTATTCAGCACAAACTAGGCTACCATAATATGTGAGGAACATGTATGTACATGTTTGTGTTTTTGAAGGAATAACGTTTATGCGTGGTTATTGAAAAAACAAAAAACTTAAGTCACTGAAATAAGGCCAAAAAAAGGATAGTAAATCTGTGTTTACAATACTTTAGGGTATTGGAGGTTGTAGACTAGAGTTTTTGCTTCAGAATTATGTAAAAATTATGCTGACTACTCTTTCATTTATAACAATATATTGATTTAGTTTTTGTAAGACACTTTTTGCCAAGGAACACCGTATGCATGGAGGCGTGAATCATCGTGAATAATGATGAATAATGGCTCATTCTCACCTGAGAAGACAAAAGAATTGAATAATAATGAGCTGAAATGACTTGCATATTAATGAGGCATTTCAGTCAGGTAGGCTGTGAAAAAAACCTTCTGTGATGTCTTAAGCTCATCATGGTATATTAAACATACAGAAAAATATTATTACAATATAAAGTAATGGTTTTATATTATGCTTTAAAATATGATGTATTTCTGTGATGCAAAGAGTCTGAATATAGGCTTTTAGTTTAAGGCAAGCACGAGCTCCGGGGGCGGGGAGCACGAGAATTTAAAGGGGCCACAGCCTGAATCAGCTCATATTTAATGATGCCCCAAAATAGGCAGTTAAAAAAATGAATTAAAAAAAATCTATGGGGTATTTTGAGCTGAAACTTCACAGACACATTCAGGGGACACCTTAGACTTATATTACATCTTTTGAAAACACGTTCTACGGCACCTTTAAATAAATGCACATTCAGAGTCAAAACACGACGCTCTTGCACATTCTACAAGCCCTCTGTTTCAGAGCAGTTTGCAATCATTGGTAACTGCACATTTATACCAAGCAGTTGTCAATGGTTGGATTAATTATGACTGTTTACTTTATGGTGTTTATATTGACAAACACCATAACATTAACATTATTCAATATGTAGATTTTACTAGTATCAGCAATTTTAAGCACATTATATCAACAAAATCCAATACTGCTCAACCTCTAATTTGTATGTATTGATGTATTAAAAAATATACATATGTATGTACTGAATAAAAAACATCTTGAGTATTGATATTATTTTTTAAAAAGGTCTTAAAAAGTCTTAAATTTGAACGCTTTAAAAACTCTGCAGATACACTGAGTGGAACAAGCAACACTGTAGAACATTTATTTATGACTGTTTGTATGCCTTTATTAAGTTAATATCTCAAGTACACATTCATTATTACAGCACATAATCATATGATGGCCTTCTGGTGGTAAATCATTACACTTCTCATTTATTACAGTAGAGGGCAGAAGTACAGTTTGCAGGTGCGCACAGGTAATTGCAACAGGTCTTCTTTTTCCTCTTTTTCCCCACACTTCTCCTTCACCTCTGTCCACAACATCACAATAAACCATTTCCGCTATGGCGACAGCTCGTTGTTGTGACATCAGTATGGACGGGTAAAACTGAAGATGAGTGAAATCAAGCCTCCCGTATCATATGCCCCCTACATACCTAACAAACCATGTGTGCTGCGGTTTCCAAAACAACCGGGGAAAGTTAGGGAGGGGACAGCAGGAAAGGCAATCCTCCATGCTGGCCCGAGAGCTCCAGACAGCTGTTTTCGGAACAATGCACACACACTGCGGAGGAAATAACAGCGTCCTGCTGCCTCAACCCACTTCCATCTGCATTCCTCTTTCTCTCTTCCTCCTCCTCTCTTTCTTTTTGTCCACCCTGGCCATTAAAACAAACACACTGGAATTAAAATGTTCAGTTCTGTTCTTGCTTGTTGTATTTATTATTATTTTTTTTTAGAGCTTGCTCTCACGTACTCAAGGCCTTTCACACATCGCTGCACTTTTTCACTCCGTCTTGCGTAACCCAATCCCTCCTCTTCCCATTTCTCCCCCCATCTCCTGCAGGGGATTCAAGGATGCCAGCACACTCCGAAAAATCTCCCCTTCATCCTGAGTCCCTCCCTCTCTTGTTACTCACAGATTCCCACTGCACAAAATGATTTTCTTCCTTTTTTCTTGTTTTCCAGTACAAATATCTAAACATTCTTAAATCAAGACACATTTACTTCAGAAGCAATATTTCGATATTAAGTCCTGTTTTCTTTTTTAAAAAGTTATCATAATGAAGCGGCTTTATGCTTAAAACAATAAAACTCCCAATCTGCCAATGGGATAATAAATAATAATTTATTTTTCTTTATTTCCCCATTGGCAGACATTTTTATTTTCTTGTTTTAAGCGTAAAGTTACTTAATTTTAATAATTTTTTTTAGAAAACAAGACTTGTTACCTTGTGCCATTTTGCTTCTCAAGTCTTGATTTAAAGGATTACTTCACTTTTAAATAAACTTTTCCTGATAATTTACTCACCCCCCATGTCATCCAAGATGTCCATGTCTTTCTTTCTTTAGTCGAAAAGAAATTAAAGTTTTTGATGAAAACATTCCAGGATTTTTTTCCACCATATAGTAGACTTCAATGGGCACCAAACAGTTGAAGGTCAAAATTAGTTTCACTGCAGCTTCAAATTGTTCTACACGATCCCAGATGAGAAATAAGGGTCTTATCTAGTGAAACCATCGCTCATTTTCTGAATTTTTAAAAAAATTATATAAGTTTTAACCTTAAATGCTCATCTTGAACTAGCTCTCTTCTTCTTCTCTATTAGAATTCCGGCAGTGTAGACGCTGCTAAGTGTATTACTGCCCTCCACAGGTCAAAGTATATATACTAGCATATTGCATATAAAAATTAGTTCAAAACTTTGGCCTGTGGAGGGCAGTAATACACTTAGCAGTGTCTACACTTCCGGAATTCAAATAGAGAAGAAGAAGAGAGCTAGTTCAAGATGAGCATTTAAGGTTAAAACTTATATAATTTTCAATTTTTTTCAGAAAATGAGTGATGGTTTCTCTAGATAAGACCCTTATTTCTCATCTGGGATCGTGTAGAACAATTTGAAGCTGCAGTGAAACTAATTTTGACCTTCAACTGTTTGGTGCCCATTGAAGTCTACTATATGGTGGAAAAAAATCCTGGAATGTTTTCATCAAAAACTTTAATTTCTTTTCGACTGAAGAAAGAAAGACATGGACATCTTGGATGACATGGGGGTGAGTAAATTATCAGGAAAAGTTTATTTAAAAGTGAACTAATCCTTTAAGAATGTTTAGATATTTGTACTGGAAAATAAAACAAAAATACAGAGGAAGAACTTTTTTTTGTTTGTTTCGTAGTGCCTCATGTAAACACAACGCAGCTAATTTGCAAATGTGCCCAAGTCACGCGACATAATCAAATGCTCCGTCATGTGTGCTCTGCTTGGGTGGATCCTGTGGGAGTAAAACTAGTGTAAATACTGTCAGCACTAGAGACCTGTCCCGGGAATAGTGTTTCATTTACACTGTCTGTTAGAGCAGAAGCGCAGCTGTCTGAATAGTGGTTTTGGCATGGCATGAATACTGAATGAAGTTTGCAGGTATCAGTAAAAGGTGTGGTGCAACAGCATGGATCCAAGCACATTTGGCTTTATTAATAATGCAGTTTCATTAATAATGACAGGTGTCCAATGGTAAACAATGTGCCAGACATTTAGAGTGGGGGTAGTTTCATCAGTGTATCTGTAGCCTGTGGTATTGCAGGTTTTTAAAAATAAAAACATTAAATAAATATAAATTAATATCTAGTGAATAAATAAATATCTAGTTCAGTCATGAAACTCTAGAGGGCGCAGTCCTTTACATGCAGACTGCAAGCAATCACATCATTACTGAAGAGTTCCTCTGAAACCCTCCACCTCCCCAGCTCCACCTGCCTAGATCTGCTATGGGATAAGACTTTTTTTTTTGTGTCCAAATGAACAGCATTTATTTGAAGTTTAAATCTTTTGACACAATGTTTTGTCGTCTTTACTGTCATTTTTCATCAATTTAATGCACACACGGACCCACATTACCCACACACATTTACAAGTTTACAATTGCTTTAACAAAAGTTGAGAATGTCAGTTGAGCATGAAGTGAATGGGGAATGAATGTTATCATTTTTTTGAAGCCCAAAAAAGTACATCCATCCATCATAAATCTAAAATCTAATAATCTATATGGCTTCAGGGGTTAATAAAGACCTTCTGAAGTGAAGCTATGCATTTTGTAGCCTACACTGCTCTGATTGAGATTCAGACATACAGACTAGGGTGTACGTTACACAACATAACATACAAAAACTAATTTTGAACGATCGCTAGAAAATATAAACATCAATTATAAATCATACTTACAGGTTGAGATTCAGAGGAGCAAGCTGGTCCAAATAAACTGGTTATTGATCCATATTTTAAGACCAAGCGTTTTGTGAATCCTGCGTTAAACTCCCCGAGGTTTGAGAAGCAGTCGTCAGTAAAATGCCGGGAACACAACAAAAGATTGTACTGCTGTGGTATTCTTGAACAAAATACATTTTCCCTGGCATCTGTGCGCGTGATAAGTGGGAGGGCAATATGCTAATTTTTCGTTGTGACGTCACAAAGAAACGGCTTGAGATTAGTTTTACAAAAGCCTCGTTTAATTGACTCAGAGACAACTCTTACTACTGAGACAATACCCTTATATACGGTGCACTTTCAGATTTAAAACTTTGCAGGATGTTTTCATTCACTTAGAGCTATGTTACACACTACATGAAAGGTTTTTTTCAAAAATCCTTAATAGGGGCACTTTAAAGAGAAATAGAGTTTGTTGAGTTTGCTGTCCAGCCCTATTTGTTTGAACCTCGAGAGGCGTCTATTCTCACCTAAGTTTACGCTACGACTCTCACATAAACGCAGTATAGTATAGTCGTTAGTACAAAGTTATAATTATGGCAAGTGCTGTCAATCGATTAAAAAATTAACTAATTAATCACACATTTTTTCTGTAATCAATTGCGATTAATCACGCTTAAAAACATACTTTTGCATAACATAATTTTATATTATAATAATTTCACTGTTACTCTCCAAATCAATGTAGAAACAACTTAAAGACAGTATATTTTAAATATTTGTTTAATGGCATCTTTTTATGAATGAGGGCCAATTTCACTGATACTGCAGTTTTTTTTAAATTGCTAACATATGTTTGTCCAATCTGTAGTCACATTTTCATAACTCTAAACACAATTCATGTCTTTTTCACACAAAATGCAGTCAATTAACATGTTTCTATAATGCTTACATTTTCGGTAACACTTTAGTATATGGAACACAAACTATTAACTAATTTTCCCTCAATAAACTCCTAATTTACTGCTTATTAATAGTTAGTAAGGTAGTTGTTAAGTTTAGGTATTGGTAGGATTAAGATTGTAGAATAAGGTCATGCAGAATGAAGCATTAATATGTGCTTAATAAGTACTAATAAACAGCCAATATTCTAGTAATATGCATGCTAATAAGAAACTAGTTAAAAGACCCTAAAATAAAGTGTTACCAAATGTTCTTTTCATACAAGCTTACCCAATACCAAAATCATGGATCTTTCTGATCTTATTTACTGTACAAATGCTTACACACAGCATGTCAGAATTGAAGACCTAATGTTCCAGTCTTAAATATAGACATCGACAACAGCAGCTCAAAAGTATTGAAAAAAAATGTATAAAACAAATACTGAAACAACTGATGAGCATTTTTAAGTGGCAGATTCCAATCTCGGTTGGAGGCACAGTCAGGTGTTGAAGTTATTTTCATTATATACAGTAAAATAGGACTCTTTGAATTGGTTTTGTTCAGTGTGGATGCAGAGCGTCACAGAGGAGCAGAGAGAGAGAAAAATAATGTCTGGGTAAGAGAGAGGAATAGATGAAGGAGGAGAGGAGTAGTTGGATCAGGACAAGAAAGAAGAAGAGAGGAGTAAGAATGTGTGCTGGATTGTGCATCTCCCCTTACACATGTGGAACCTATGAAGACTTATTTCTGCCATAAATAGAAAACAAAAAAAAGGTAATTGTGACTTTTTATCTCACAATTCTGACTTTTTTCTCTCAATTCCTATCTCACAATTCTGAGGAAAGAAAAGTCAGAATTGTGAGATGTACACTCTCTAAAAAATGCTGGGTTAAAAACAACCCAAGTTGGGTTGAAAATGGACAAACCCAGCGATTGGGTTGTTTTAACCCAGTGGCTGGGTTAAATGTTTGCCCAACCTGCTGGGTAGTTTTATTTAACCCAAATATTGTTTAAAAATTACTGTATTTCTTGCTTAAAATGAACCCAAAATATGTTGGAAATTAACATTTATTAATATGTTTAATAAACAAACATTTATTAATACTTTTTTTGAATAATATTTAAACAATAAACATTTATTAAATTGCTTATTAATAAATGCTCATCTTTTTGATTATTATTGTTGCCTCTAGTAATTATGAGTCTGATTTTTAATTTCCAACCTATTTTGGGTTCATTTTAAGCCAGACATATAGTAATTTGTAAACAATTGTTGGGTTAAATAAAACTACCCAGCAGGTTGGGCAAACATTTAACCCAACTGCTGGGTCAAAACAACCCAATCGCTGGGTTTGTCCATTTTCAACCCAACTTGGGTTGTTTTTAACCAAGCATTTTTTAGAGTGTACACTCACAACTGCAGGAAAAAAAATGAGAAATGTGAGATAAAAAGTCACAATTACCTTTTATACTTTTTTATTCTGTGGCAGAAAAAAAAAGCTTCCATACACTCTAGCTTTTAACCCACAGTTTCGAGTAATATTGCAAACATTTATAAAACAAAACATCCTCTATAGCACCTTTAATTGCTTTAAATATTTTTAACACGTTAAACTGAAAAAAATGAATCGCATGTGTTAACGCATGACAGCCCTAACATTTTTATTACAAAAACGCATCGTTTCACTTTAAAAGGCCTTTATAAACCCCCTGGAGTCGTATGGATTACTTTTATTATGGATGGAAGCACTTTTTGGGGCTTCAAAAAATGGCACCATTCACTCCCATTATAAAGCTTGCAAGAGAAAGGATATCTTTTAATATAACTCCGATGCGTTTAGCTGAAAGAAGATAGTCATATACACCTACAGTAGGATGGCTTGAGGGTGAGCAAATTATAATTTTCATTTTTGGGTGAACAATCCCTTTAACGTCTGTTTGTTGTGGTGCAAAATCACATGTAATGAATATTTAAGAGCTTATGATTAAATAAACAGAAAATTCATTGCTTGCATAGTTATTTTCAATAGGTCTATACTGAAGTATTGTTTAATTGTGATAATATCAAAAGAGAAAGAGTGCGCTCCAGACCCATATTTTAGCTTGTATAAAATGAAACTAGTAATTTTAATGTCATCAAAAATACTGTATGCCTCAAACCATTTTTTTTTGCGGCTCTAACAGTAGGACTCAATGAAAGAATTTCATTGTTTTGTCATTAAAACATATTTGCATATGTTGCATATGTTTGCATTTTACTATTGTCATAAGAGTGATAAAAGTCCTTTTATAGCCTTGTATATTATTTTTTATCTCAATCTTAATGTACTACATCCTTTCATCCAAATGATGCTGCTCTAACAACATTTAATGAAGATAAAAATATTATTGCTGCATATAAACTGGAAATCTATCTTTCTTGCCTTGTACTCCTTAAAAACCTAAAACAAGCAATTCAAAAATAAATAAAGAAAAACATGTTTTACCAAATAGGCTCCCCAAGAGATAATTACTCTTCAGACAAATGTATTCATTTGCATAAAAATGTGATGAAAATGACAAAAACTCCCTCTGATGTGGTGTAGGTCATTAAAGTCTTAAGTCTGATTGTTCATGATTTCAAAGAAAATGAAAGTTATTATTCTGTAATTATTTAATATTTAATAATTATTATTCCAAACAGATTGTTGCATGTCCCACACAGTGTGTAAGTGTACTACTGAACTGCACTTATTAATGTTGCAACAATTAAGTATATTTAAGTAAAAAGATCTTAGAACTAGTCTTGACCTGGTTTCTCATTAACTTTCCATTCTCACCACTGGATGTAATACCTAAATCTATATGTAAACTGATGCATCACTTTCTTTCTTCTGCAGAATATAGTAGAATATTTGGATCCAAACACACACACACACATACATTATAAATATGGATATTTTTCTTTCAAAAACCCATCGTTTCACTTCAGAAGGCCTTTATTAACCCCCTGGGGCCGTATGGATTACTTTTATGATGGATGGATGTTCTTTTTAAGAGCACATCCTTTAACTGGCAAGTAAATTATGTAAGATGAAGTTTGTTTCATTTCCTCTAAAGACCCTCCCATTCTGAAAAGCTAAACTGACCACTGAAACAAACACATTACTTCATTTGCCTTCTGATCAAAGATGGATCTGCAAATCTCAGTTATTCTTCTGTTCATTCTTTTCACTAAAGGTACAAAGACAAATAGAGGTTGTAATGTTAAACTCAATAACAGATCACTGACGCCTCTCTCTCTGTTTTATTACTAAAGGACATTCTCTCAGCTGTTACGAGTGCAAGAGTATGACGGGTTCTTGTCCAGGACAAACGGTAAAAACATGTCCCAGTGGATCTTCTCAGTGCATGAGTTCAACAGCAGTTACGCAAATCAGTAAGTCCAATGTGATTGATTGAAATGTACTGTTATATTTGACAGAACGGCTACTTGTTTTCTCTCAGATTGTTATGATTTGTATTTAAAAATAGTTTGAAATGAAAAAAAAGCGAAATTTTGACATTTATAAATCAATTTTCCAGTTGAATTGGTCTTTCTTGTACCATTCATGTTTTTAGGTGGCATTTCTTCCAAGATGTATGTTAAAGATTGTGCTCCTGCCTTCTGTCAAAGTGTGTCTGAACATAAACATTCTAAAGTTGACTACTTCCTGCTGTAACACGAACCAGTGTAACGTCCAGGATGATCCAGGTATTGTGCTTTACTGACAAATAACACTCATTTTGCTTCCAAAGGATATTTAATCGTGAAATAAAATGCAGGGTGTGGCTTGTCTGTCGTGAACTGATTAAATGGGGCAGCTAAGGGAGTGTTGTTTCTTTAGAGGTTTTGTACAGAAAATAAAATAATGCTAGTTTTCCTCCTTTAGATCCCAGCACTATCGTCCCAAATGGAAAGACATGTTTCTCTTGTGATGGAGAGAGCTGCTCAAACATATTGAGCTGTTCAGGGAATGAAGACCGCTGCATTAAAGCAACAGGTGAGAATCTGGAGAAGGACGAAGAAGATTGTTGTTGTTTTTGTTTCTCCATCATTCATTTGAAAAACAAATCAACTTGGACTAACCTTTGTTTTCTTTCTTTTCATCAGGGGCTTTTGGAGGCCAGCCAGTGGTTGTTAAAGGCTGTGTCTCTAAATCTGTTTGTGATGCCCCGTCATCGGTTCGTAATATTGAGGGCATCTCGTGTTGTGAGGGGAACCTGTGTAACGGTGCTCAGAGTGTCACCCAGAGCTTCCTGTTCCTCTGCTGTTCTCTGCTCTTCTACTTCCTGCTGCACTGAATCCAGCAGCTCTTCAGATCCTACACTCTAAAAAATGCTGGGTTAAAAACAACCCAAGTTGGGTTGAAAATGGACAAACCCAGCGATTGGGTTGTTTTAACCCCAGCGGCTGGGTTAAATGTTTGCCCAACCTGCTGGGTAGTTTTATTTAACCCAAATATTGTTTAAAAATTACTGTATTTCTTGCTTAAAATGAACCCAAAATATGTTGGAAATTACCATTTATTAATATGTTTAATGAACAAACATTTATTCATATTTTTTTTGAATAATATTTAAACAATAAACACACTCTAAAAAATGCTGGGTTAAAAACAACCCAAGTTGGGTTGAAAATGGACAAACCCAGCGATTGGGTTGTTTTAACCCAGCAGTTGGGTTAAATGTTTGCCCAACCTGCTGGGTAGTTTTATTTAACCCAACAATTGTTTACAAATTACTATATGTCTGGCTTAAAATGAACCCAAAATAGGTTGGAAATTAAAAATCAGACTCATAATTACTAGAGGCAACAATAATAATCAAAAAGATGAGCATTTATTAATAAGCAATTTAATAAATGTTTATTGTTTAAATATTATTCAAAAAAAGTATTAATAAATGTTTGTTTATTAAACATATTAATAAATGTTAATTTCCAACATATTTTGGGTTCATTTTAAGCAAGAAATACAGTAATTTTTAAACAATATTTGGGTTAAATAAAACTACCCAGCAGGTTGGGCAAACATTTAACCCAGCCGCTGGGTTAAAACAACCCAATCGCTGGGTTTGTCCATTTTCAACCCAACTTGGGTTGTTTTTAACCCAGCATTTTTTAGAGTGTACATTGAGACACACTAGTGAATGTATAGTTTGTATTTGCTGAGACATTTTATGAAATAAAATACTATATCACCTTGTTCCTGGAGTCATATTTAATAAATCTTTAAATTTTATTAAATAAAAAATTCCCCAGTGAGGAGACGCAAGGAACCCAAAACTCAATTATGGTGGTGGTTTGGGGACAGATCTCCTCTGGCTGAACAGTTCAAACATAATGTCAACATAAACATTAACAAACAAGCGTCTATGAGACTTTCCAATAATTTACTGATGCGGAGGACATAGATTATTTTTTGGCAGATGTAGCTCTTCAAGTGTTCAGTGTTTGTGAGGTCCAACGTGGGAGACAGTGTTTGACATGCACAATAATTCTGTTTTAAATAAAAACACTCTTTTAATTACAAAGCAGCAAGATATGACAACTCCTCCTCCACATACAAAAATGATCTACAAGTTCCTGTAAAGGGGGTGGCTCAACTTTAAGTGACAGTACATAAACGATCAGAAAAAAAGTTATTTCAACGAAAATACATCAAATCTGAAGTGTCACGCACAAAGAAGAAGTCATTGTATAATTTACAGTAAAAAAAAAAATTTTTTTTTTTACTGTAAATTATACAATGACTTCTTTTTCACTTTCAAAAATTTTATTTAACAGTATTTTACTGTAAACTTACATTAAATGTAAGATTAGATCTATTAGTTATTCACCTTATATATAGTAAGGAAACTTACTGTTAACCAACTAACAGGTTTTTACTGTCGCATTTTACAGTCTTTTACCGATAAAATCATGATCGTTTTTTACAGTGTAAGTATTTCTTTCTCAAACTTTTGAATGGTAGTCTATTTATATGATCTTGGCATATGCAGAGATATGCCTTTAAGGATTAGTTCACTTTCAAATGAAAATTACCCCAATCTTAACTCACACTCAAGCCATTCTAGGTGTTGCAGGATTATTGGATTATATGAGATAATTACTAATTCTCAGTGGTGGCCACAATACTTTCGTGAAGATCTTTTATCAGGTGGTTGGAAAGATTTTGGGTGACGAATCAGGAAAGAAAAGGCGTGTTATGCAATTCCTGAAAAAAGGAGATAAAAAGAGAGATTTAGAAGAATAAAAGAGATGGCAGATAAAATCTGGATTTGGCAACCCACTGATTATCTACTCAACAGCCCCAAACTGTGACTAATACTTACCATCCAAAACACACCGATTTGAACCATTTCCATATGTTAGAATGTATAAGTTAAGGGTTTCCTCCTCCTCTCTTTTCCAAACACAGATGACATAACTGTATAAACAAGCACAGTTGTTTACACTAGTGGGTCACAATCCAAAAATGGATTGCAGGTTTTTTTCTGATCAAGAAACTAATGAAAATTGCAAAAAATAAATTGCGGATAACCATATAATTATGCATACTTAGCAAAAATAGGATTATGAATTTTTTAAAAGGGAAGAGAAGATGCTTAACATATCTTTTGTTGTTGATGTCAAATGTCGGTCCAACTGGTATTTGGGACAAACTCAACAGGTCATTTAGGTAAAAGCTAGTCAAATTAGGCAGATGCCAACAAGGACATTGCGTGACATGCCCTCATCCTCAAAAAGAAACCAGAATACATTAAAGGGATAGTCCACCCAAAATTAAAAGGCAGCGGCTATTTACACTAAGTGAAAATAGCATATTTTCTTAGCAATAGATACTATTTACACTAAGTGACAATAGCAGCATTTTAGCGATATGCTATTTACACTAGGTGAAAATAGCGATATATTCTATTTACACCATGTAAAAGTATCAGTTCTTTGCAATAAGAGTAAATAGTAATTAGATGCTATCTATACTTTATATTGGCAGATACTATTTGCACCTCAGTATTTTTGTACATTAACAGAATGCAATAATATCATAAATGGATGCTGCCTTATTGGGAGAATAAAAATACCCAATCCAATCGAATCCTACCCAATAAACACTTTTAATATTATTAAACACTCATTCGCAGTTTATTTCCACTTTTAGAACATTATTTAAATTTTTTTATTGAAAATAAATGCCTTTTTGATGTGATATGTGATGGAAAAGCATCACTGAAGACGTTGAATTTTGTGCATCTTTTTTAAAACTTGAGTAACCCAACCAGACATTGGTGGGCGGAGCTAGTGTAAATAGCATTTGCCAACAAGGGACGCTATTTGCACTTAGTGTAAATAGACACTCCCAAATTGGGCAAATTCGGTCATAATTTACTCAAACCTCAAGTTGTTTCAAACCTGTATACATTTCTTTGTTCTGTTGAGAACAAAGAAAGATTTTTTTTCTACTATGGAAGTCAATGGTGCCCCAAAGCAGCCTGGTTACAAACTTTCGTCAAAATATCTTCTTTAACAGGACAAAGAAATGCATACAGGTTTGGAACAACTTGAGGGTGAGTAAATGATAACAGAATTTTCTTTTTTGGGTGAACTATCCCTTTAAATGTGAATGAGTCACTGGCTCTGATTATAGTCAACACAAATGAGCCTTTTGTTTTGGACTCGAAGGGAAATGACAGATTTGGATGCAGCATTATTGGTAACCACCAGATGTTGGAATGTGTTCCCCTTTTTTTGGCGTTTCCTTTTGGTAACCATGGTGTCTGTGTCGCTGGCATGAGTCATCCGTCTGTCGCATCATGAGGGGAATTGAGTAGGGTGTGGGCTTGTTGTGAAAGTAGCACTTTTTTGTGGCCACAGACTCTCTTTTTACACAAGTGGAAAGATTGGTCCAGAGCCAGCTTTACAGAACTCGGGATGCTCGGAGGAAAACTCTGCCCCCTTTCCCCTGTTTTCTTGTGTCAATATTTTCCTCCTGTTTTGGACGTTGCCAACGACTTTTTTTTCTTTTTCATCCCCCTCTGTAGTAGAGCTGTCCGGTAACAGCCAAGGTCTTTGTGAGCAGGTCTGCGAGAGGGCAGAGCATGATTGGTCAGTTCGGGAAGCGTGTGAAACAGCAGCAGATGATGGCAGAGGATTGGAATGCTCTGCCGTGGCTGGACAG
>RJVU01053075.1:2426205-2487359 GCA_003731715.1 Anabarilius grahami
AAATTTATAGGAGCCATGGGTGCTGGAAAATATGGCACACCTCACATCAGTACAAATTATTTTTTTTTAGCACTTTAGGGAAGGTTTTTTGGCTTCGATTTCCCCACAGAAACTGCAGTCAGAAAATTTGAATATGTGGTTTTATCAGTTCTGCTTTAGGACCCAGATTACACCAGACATCGAGTGGGGACCAAACACCCGTATTTAAAGACATAGTTCACCCAAAAATGAAATTCTGGCACCATTTCTCATCCTCATGTTGTTCTAAAAGCCAAACCCAAAATATCATGGTTTCCACAAAAAAAGTGTTTTAAACATTGATATTAACCCTCTGAAGTCTGAGGCTGATTTGGGGCCTGGAGAAGTTTTGACATGCCCTGACATTTGTGCTTTTTTCAGTTGTTCATAAACATATAAATGACACAAGTGTCATTACACTGTATTCAGCACAAACTAGGCTACAATAATATGTGAGGAACATGTATGTACATGTTTGTGTTTTTGAAGGAATAACGTTTATGCGTGGTTATTGAAAAAACTAAAAACTTAAGTCACTGAAATAAGGCCAAAAAAAGGATAATCCAATCGAACCCTACCCAATAAACACTTTTAATATTATTAAACACTCATTCGCAGTTTATTTCCACTTTTAGAACATTATTTTAATTTAATTCAAAAAAAGGATAGTAAATCTGTGTTTACAATACTTTAGGGTATTGGAGGTTGTAGACTAGAGTTTTTGCTTCAGAATTATGTAAAAATTATGCTGACTACTCTTTCATTTATAACAATATATTGATTTAGTTTTTGTAAGACACTTTTTGCCAAGGAACACCGTATGCATGGAGGCATGAATCATCGTGAATAATGATGAATAATGGCTCATTCTCACCTGAGAAGACAAAAGAATTGAATAGTAATGAGCTGAAATGACTTGCATATTAATGAGGCATTTCAGTCAGGTAGGCTGTGAAAAAAACCTTCTGTGATGTCTTAAGCTCATCATGGTATATTAAACATACAGAAAAATATTATTACAATATAAAGTAATGGTTTTATATTATACTTTAAAATATGATGTATTTCTGTGATGCAAAGAGTCTGAATATAGGCTTTTAGTTTAAAAGCATGCACATTTGGAGAAATATTGGATTCTCATATGTTTATGCCAATTTTCTATACAGAGGAGTTATATTTATTTAATATTCATTGTCATCACTATGAGCGCTGGTGTTTTCAATTCATACTTGCAGTCGGAGGGTGCTCTCTGTACATTTTTAGTCCACAAATTAATCTAAAGAAGAAGAGGCTATTCCATGAATGGTGTTTTCAATTCATACTGCAGCCGGAGGGCGCTAAAGAAACAAAAACTCATCTAAAATTCATCTATAGAAGAAAAGTAAAAAGGAGCTAACTGGCTAACCATGGCTTTTACACCCAGATAAACACTTTTGAAGGCAATAAATACACGATTGAGAGATGATGTCTGCATGTATTGACTGAATTTGCCTCTGAATAGCGCTCGCTCCGTGGGCGTGGCCGCATTAGCGGATAATGAGCTGAATCACGGACTTCTGACATGGCTCTCTTCTCATACAGATTACATAAACACAGAATGTTTGTTTTCGATTTGACTTACACGATTTAAAACCTGACATTTCAATGTTTTTTTAGACACAAGTGTCATATTTTAGTCATTAGTATTCACTAAGTTACAGTTCATTTTCTGAGAACTATCAGATTGGACTTCGTTCAGAGGGAGACGAGAGATCACGCATCATGTTAGTTTTCTTTATTTTACAAAAAGCACAACATTTTGTTTTTACTCTGAGTGTATACAAATAAAAGAAGACATTCTATAGTTTCAATTGATATATTACTTATGTCTCTATGACAATAAAAAAAACATGTGAAAAAAAACCTGCAAAACGCGCATGTGCGTTTTCAGACCTCAGAGAGTTAATAAGAAATGTTGCTTGAGTACCAAATCAGCATATTGCACTATGCATTTTGTATAATAATAAATAATATACACCACATAAGTGCATTGAAATCATGACAATTTTTGGGATTAGTTTAATATGGCGATGTTAATGTTTTTGGTCTTGGCTTTGCGGCTGCTGTTGATTATTGCTGCTGCTGCAGAGCAAGTATGGGCTTGCTAATAGATACACAGACACGCTAGGTCTATTAGATTAGATCTAGGCAGGTGGAGCTGGGGAGGTGGAGGGTTTCAGAGGAACTCTGATAGCACGCTGCAGGACTAGATTACAGTAAATAATGTATTAGTCACAGTTGGTCGATTTCTTGCCATCTCTTTTATTCTTCTTAATCTCTCGTTATATCTCTTTTTTCAGGAGTTGCATAACACGGATTTTCTTTCCTGATTCGTCACCCAAAATCTTTCCCTGATAAGTTCCTCTCAAAAGTACTCTGTCCCCCATTGAGAATTAGTAATTGTTTCATATAATCCAATAATCATGCCAATATTGTACATTTGAGAGCTTCTGAACCAGCAACCATAAAATATAGCAAACAATGAACCAGACTATTTAAATTCTGAGCAAGCAATCTCATTGGCTGCGGGATCAGCAGAGGCCAGGCTGATTCTGATATATTTATCAGTCCACCCAAAAATGAAATTCTGCCACCATTTACTCCTTGTGTCTTTACAAACCTGTGTGACTTTCTGTCTTGTGTGAAACATGAAAGAAGATATTTTGAAGAATGTTGGTAACCAAACCATACAGAAGTCAATGGGAACCGAAACCATGTTTTACATTTAACGAAGAAAAAGTGAGTGGTGCGTTGGAGTGTTGTCTGTGGTTTCCAGGGTTTTTGTTCTGAGTGTTTTTCCCCTGCACGTTGCTATGGAGTTACTAAGGTGTTTGGAGTGGTTTTGTCATGTTGCTATGCAGTTGTTAAGGTGTTCGGAGTGGTTTTGTCATGTTGCTTTGCAGTTGCTAAGGTGTTCAGAGTGGTTTTGTCATGTTGCTATGCAGTTGCTAAGGTGATCAGAGTGGTTTTGTCATGTTGCTATGCAGTTGTTAAGGTGATCAGAGTGGTTTTGTCATGTTGCTATGCAGTTGTTAAGGTGTTCGGAGTGGTTTTGTCATGTTGCTATGCAGTTGCTAAGGTGATCAGAGTGGTTTTGTCATGTTGCTATGCAGTTGCTTAGGTGTTCAGAGTGGTTTTGTCATGTTGCTATGCAGTTGCTAAGGTGTTCGGAGTGGTTTTGTCATGTTGCTATGCAGTTGCTAAGATTTTGAGATTTTTTTATTATGAACTAAATGAACAACCTGATTTGAGGTTTCATTCATGTTCATAGCACAAAAGGTGCAGGACGAGTTCCTTGCAGGATCACTCACATTTTAAGACCGCTAAATAATGAAATACTTAACTGATTTAAAATTATTTTTTTGACTAAATGCTTGGCCTTAATCTCTCGTTCATAAAGAAGAAAGCAACTATGTTCTGCATTTGCTGCGAAGATTACATTCCACGAAGAGAACATTTAATTGAAGCAAGATACTAATGTGATAGGCTGTGCTGAAACCACATGCATGCAAGACTTCGATAAAGACTGACTCACTACCCAACCACAAGCTACTAATCTACACCAGATATCCAATAAAATACTCCAACTGCTCAGTGAGTCTCTCCAAGGTGCTCCCTATCCGATGATTACTACATAGTGATGTATTAGACTCCGTGAGAAATGACCTAGAGCATTCTTTTGTTTTTGCCGTGTGCACAGTTATATTAAATGACAGATCAGTGATGTATTTGTGAACTCTGCATAGCCTAAGGAAATGTGGCGGCCGTTGATCATGTGCAAAATCATTGTAAAATGACACTGGAGCCGCAGAGACAATGAGAGGAAACAGCAAGTGTTAGAATCCCTTGTTTGTATTTGTCTTTAAAGGTGAGCTTTAAATACTTGAGATGTTTCAGTAATGGCTTTTAAGACGGATAACATACTAGGCCTGGCAAACTGCTTTTCAATCCATGTCAGTCGTCGTCCAATCAGGCAAGCTGTTCTGCTACAACTCTTTTAACACTAGAACATTAAAACTGTGTCAACACACAGACAGATGATTTTACACTCACACAGATACACAAACTGTGACCTTTTGTCTGGATTGTCTAGTTGTGTATACAGACCTCACACTAATAAGGATGTGAGCTTTTAGACCTGGCACACCAACAAACACTCCACGCCCACTAATAACAAGATCAAATTAC
Organism: Anabarilius grahami; assembly: GCA_003731715.1. Taxonomy (NCBI): domain Eukaryota; kingdom Metazoa; phylum Chordata; class Actinopteri; order Cypriniformes; family Xenocyprididae; genus Anabarilius; species Anabarilius grahami. The sequence continues at coordinate 2,430,451 of RJVU01053075.1, forward strand.
AGTGTCTCGGAACGAATGTGTAAGCAAAACATGGATGCAGAACAACACTCGCTCACAGTTGGCCATGCAAAGGTTTTAGTAAGTTATAAAGATTTCAATAAGTCTTTTACAGGCTTCATGTCTTTGCTCATCTCTGCAGCATATTTGCAAATGTTATAAATCAGTTGAATCAGTAAATCTGCCAACTTCATATGGGTGCGTGGTGGGCTGGTAAGTGGAATGCTGTATCTTCAAACCCTGCATGACTTGTTGTGCAACCTCAAGTTACTGGAAAACAAGATTCTGATATGGATTTTTTTTTACTGGGCTTTATTTACAGTTAGGGTGGGTGTTTCCCATCCTTCGAACAACATTCATGCATTATCAATAACATACATTGTATTAAACGCTAACATGTTCTGATGCATCCAGGGCAACACTGCAAAAAAATCATTTCTTTCTTCATTTGAAAGTGGCTCAGATCAGATTATTATTTTTATTTTTTTGCTATTCACACTTTCATCCAAAATCTGTCACATGTGATCTGTATGGAAGCTTGTTTCCACCACTGAATCACAATTCTGACATTTTTTCTCGTAATTGTGAGTTTACATCTTGCATTTCTGACTTGAATCAGAATTGCATGATATAAACTTGCAATTGCAAGTTATAAAGTCAGAACTGCGAGATATAAACTCACAATGGCGTTCTAAATTGTCAGAATTGTGTAACATAAAGTCACAATTGTGAATTATAAAGTCACAATTGCACGTTATAAAGTCAGAATTGCGAGATATAAAGTCAGAATTGTGTGATATAAAGTCAGAATTGTGTGATATAAAGCTAGAATTGGGAGATATAAACTCACAATGGCTTTCTAAATTGTCAAAATTGCAAGATATAAACACAATTGCAAGTTATAAAGTCAGAATTGTGTGACATAAAGTCAGAATTGTGTGATATAAAGTCAGAATTGTGTAATATAAAGCCAGAATTGGGAGATATAAACTTACAATGGCTTTCTAAATTGTCAAAATTGCAAGATATAAAGTGAAGTGACATGTGGCCAAGTATGGTGACCCATACTCGGAATTTGTGCTCTGCATTTAACCCATCCAAGTGCACACACACAGCAGTGAACACACACACCGTGAACACACACCTTTATAACTCACAATTGTATAAACACAATTGTGAGTTATAAAGTCAGAATTGTGAGATATAAAGTCAGAATTGTGTGATATAAAGTCAGAATTGTGTAATATAAAGCCAGAATTGGGAGATATAAACTCACAATGGCATTCTAAATTGTCAAAATTGCAAGATATAAACACAATTGTGAGTTATAAAGTCAGAATTGTGTGATATAAAAGACACAATTTCGAGTTATAAAGTCACAATTGCAAGAAAACAGTCCAGAATTGCATATTTATATTTTTAAACTCAAATGTGAGAAAATACGTCAGAATTGCGAGATGTAAACTCGTAATTGTGAGAAGAAAAGAAAATGTTTTAAATAAAAAGTCGCAATTACCTTTTTAATTTTTTTATGTAGTGGCGTAAACAAGCTTCCATAGATCTGTATTGCATGTGAGGGTAAAAATCTAACATGACCACATTCATCTGTGGTGTGAACATAACCTTTGTAAGAATCTATTAAGTGACTACTTGCTAAATTGCTTAGTAAAATAACACAAAAAGATGCTTTTTTGGCCATTAATCATATATTCATACAAGGATAGTACTAAACAAATTTAAGTCTTAAATTGAAGCCTTAAATCATCAAACAGTCATCCACTAGAGGATTATTAGATTCATTACTCCAATTACAAACAATTTTATATGATCAGTCCAATCTAGATAAAAAGCCAATTATATTACATCTTTATGAATATCACATAGGGCTCAGTGTGGAGAAGCAGATGCTCTTTGTATTATGAACAATTTGAGAATTTGTTTAAATTACTCATTACTCTTATTAGAATAATTATAAAATATCATGAAATAAAGCCATACTGGTGTCACCAGAGTTCATTTGTGCATTCACTTTGCAGCCAGTTTGGCTAGAGTGAAAACAGGAAACCTGTCACAATGCTGCTGGATATTTTGACTTTGTTTTAGACAATTGTAGGGCTTCAAAGAACAAATTCACAAAGACTGGAATACATAAAATGACTTAATATGTTTCTTTTGTAACACAGCCATAGTTTGATGTCTGTAGCTGGGATAAATTATATAAACAAAATAGTTTTATTCTTTCCCAAAAAAGCAGATATCTGTATTTCTGGATACCATACTGAGGTTACAATGCCTTTAGAAAGTATTTAGACCCTTCCTGTTTGCAATTATTATTTTTTTTTGTTGTTGTTAAACTTCAAATGTTTTTCACTTCAACATCATTCATCACATTTATGATTATACCCAGATGAGACTTCATGTTGGACCCTCTAGCTACTCTCCCAAAGAGGCCAGATCTGTGAAGCGCTAAAGGTATTGACGTCTGGACATTTTCTCTCCTTTCTGGCCTCTGGATCACTTTTCGTACAGTTTAGCTCTACTTGTACAATTGCTTATTTTGTAAGATGGCCTGGTCTGAGTTGTGTATTTTCCATTTCGTTACACTGGACGTCACAGGGCTCCTAGGAAAGTTCAAAACTTTGCCAGCTTTTTTATAACTTTCTCCAGCTTCTTTTCTTCCCACTTACATGGTCTCGAAGTTCCACAGGTATGTCTTGGTCTTCATGATAGTAGGACTGAATGTTGGAACTGTTGGATCTCAAAAAGTGAGTGAAAATACGTACGAATTTCCTGATCTCACGGAAATTCGTACGGATTTTCCAAGGTGGCTAATTCATATGAATTCTTACAAATTACATACCCCTAACATCGCCCCTAAACCTATGATGGACTAACTTTTTTTGTAGATTTAATAAACAAACAAAAAGTGTGTGATTTGTTGAACATTAATGATGAGTTTTCCAGTAATTCCATTGTGTAAATCCGCAGATTTGTGTGTGTACATGTTCTGTGTGGGCATGGTCTGATTGCTTGTGATTTTTGAACATCTCTCCTAAGTCATTTTCAAATATATATTAATATAATTGAGAAGACATCTAAATACATCATTGCCTTTTACAGTACCCTTATTATGCTATTGTAAAGGTTCCTAATTTTGTTTTGGAGGTCAATATGTTTACATGCATGGTCAAAAACTCTTATATTTTCTCAAAATATACATTTCAGCATCACCACTTTTCTCACAGTATCTGAAACGGTTCGATAAAGGATTTGGTCTCTCTAAACCCCTCCCCCCAGTATGTTGTGATTGGTCTACTCTGCTCTGATTGGTCAGATNGTAGATTTAATAAACAAACAAAAAGTGTGTGATTTGTTGAACATTAATGATGAGTTTTCCAGTAATTCCATTGTGTAAATCCGCAGATTTGTAATTTTCAAATATATATTAATATAATTGAGAAGACATCTAAATACATCATTGCCCTTTACAGTACCCTTATTATGCTATTTTAAAGGTTCCTAATTTTGTTTTGGAGGTCAATATGTTTACATGCATGGTCAAAAACTCTTATATTTTCTCAAAATATACATTTCAGCATCACCACTTTTCTCACAGTATCTGAAACGGTTCGATAAAGGATTTGGTCTCTCTAAACCCCTCCCCCCAGTATGTTGTGATTGGTCTACTCTGCTCCGATTGGTCAGATGGCCCAGTATGTTGTGATTGGTCTACTCTGCTCTGATTGGTCAGATGGCCCAGTATGTTGTGATTGGTCAACAGCTTCCAGCGCATGACGGAAATGAAACGGCCATTACCATATCTGAATTTCAGCTCCAGATCATCCTCAGCACTTGATACATAGTGACACGAACAGTAAAGATAACGTTGGCTTTACTGAATCAGTTTGAGTCTGATTCCTCATCCTTTGGTTGTGCATGCAAAGTGGATTTGCTTTCGCAGAGCAGAAAACAGCATCTTCTCAACATGTCGACAGCACGAACCAAACTCTTTCAGGCCTCAGCTACTACTAGTGTTTGAGGGCGGGACAAAGTAGACGTTGTTCACGGTCAGCCAATGAAAACCACAGGATGGCATTATGCAAATCTGTTACAAACCTATTGGTTTGTGCAGGAAGTGACATTTCACTGTCATTTCAGACAGTTCAGAATCGGTTCTTTCTTTTGGGAGACAATAACTCCATTTATCATAAACTTTGTTGAAATTTTTACATTCACAAACAGCTATATTACAGCTATATTGCAGCTATATTACACACTACACGAAAGGTAATATCCAAAAAAGCATAATATTGGCACTTTAACATAAAAAAATGGTAACACTTCAGTATGGGGAACGATTATCACTTTTAACTATTTGCTTATTAGCCTACATATTGGCTGTTTATTAGTACTTATAAAGCACATATTTAAGTCATATTCTGCATGACCTTATTCTACATCCCTTAATTCTACCCAGTACTACACTTAACCACTAAAACAACTACCTTACTAATTATTAATAACTATTAAAGGGTTAGTTCACCCAAAAATGAAAATTCTGTCATTAATTACTCACCCTCATGTCGTTCTACACCTGTAAGGCCTTCGTTCATGTTCAGAACACAAATTAAGATATTTTTGATGAAATCCGATGGCTCAGTGAGGCCTCCATTGACAGCAAGATCATTAACACTTTCAATGTCCAGAAAGCTACTAAAGATGTATTTAAAACAGTTCATGTGACTACAGTGGTTCAACCTTAATGTTATGAAGTGACAAGAATATTTATTGTGCGCCGAAAAAAACCCAAAATAACGACTTTATGACAAAATCTAGTGATGGGCGATTTCAAAACACTGCTTCATGAAGCTTTACGAATCTTTTGTTTCAAATCAGTGGTTCAGAGCGTGTATCAAACTGCCAAAGTCACATGATTTCAGTAAACAAGGCTTCATTCTTCATTCTTCATTCATCATAACTGTTTCGAAATTTCAATAGTTCACGTGACTTTGGCAGTTTGACACACGCTCTGAACCACTGATTCGAAACAAAAGATTTGTAAAGCTTCGAAGCTTCATGAAGCAGTGTTTTGAAATCGCCCATCACTAGATATTGTTGAAAAGTCCTTATTTAGTTTTTTTGGCGCACAAAAAGTATTCTCGTCGCTTCATAGCATTAAGGTTGAACCACTGTAGTCACATGAACTGTTTTAAATATGTCTGTTTGAAAGTGTTAGTTCTCTTGCTGGCAATGCAGGCCTCACTGAGCCATCGGATTTTATCAAAAATATCTTAATTTGAGTTCCGAAGATGAATGAAGGTTTTATTGGTGTGAAATGACATGAGGGTGAGTAATTAATGACAGAATTTTCATTTTGGGTGAACTAACCCTTAAAGCAGTAAATTAGGAGTTTATTAATGGAAAAGTCATAGTTAATAGTGAATATGTGTTCCCCATTCTAAAGTGTTACCAAAAAAACCTGATTTAAATCTCCTTTAAGTTGACTTTGTAACCCAGCAGCGAAACAAATATTTAATGCGGGGATGAGCGCTGAGGTAATTTCTGAGGTACGACTCAAATCACTGTGGATCATGATATCATATGATGTTAATGTGCTAAAACACTCCCACCCACATTCTTTCGGATCCAGTCCCATTATGTGGAAATGCATCTAATACTCAAGTAATCTAAGATTACAGCAGGGTCAGGATTCAGGTTCTGCAAATGTGACTAAATGGACTGATACAAGAAGACTGTCTAGAAGGTGTGTTGTGACCTGTGACGTGCAGGTGCATATCAATTTGATTAGCAGGAGGGTGTGGCTTGCAAAAAGAGGTGGATACACAAAACAGGTTCGACAGGTGGCCAAAGAGATGCGTGTGTGTTTGCTGATTTTAATGGTTGAGGAAAACCCCAACAAAATAACCGGATGAAAAAATAACTCAACAACAGCAAACATCAAATTGATCGTAATCAAAGCGTAAAAGGATAAGTGTTCCTTAACTGTTAGAACAGGTAATCATGAAACTGAAAACTGTTGCGTAGACACACTGTGAAATGGCATCTTGCCAGGTAGAGTACACTTGTTAGATGTTTGTCAGATAGTAGCAGGTGATTCATTTACAGAAGGTGTCGGGTGAATAGGGAGGAGACAGAGAAATGTGCTCAGATGAATTGTTCCTCATTCATACCATAATGACAGGAGAAGTCCAACTGTGTGCTACGGAAAGGTTTGACAACTTTTTTTTTAGTTTGCTGCATACTACACACTATACACAGCTTGCTATTTAAAAAACATAGCATGTGAAACAGCACATTATGGAAAAATAAACATTTTTTAAAAAGTATGGTGTGTTTTTGTCCCGTTACCTCATTATGTTGCCTATTTGCATTATTATTATCTCCAATCATTTATTGTTGTTTCATTATTGTTTTACATTTTAATCCATTTTTGTCTTATATATACACACACACACACACATATTACCTTACTGTATAACCCATTTAATGAATTAGAACATTCACAGCTGTACAGAATTTGTTGATTTTTAAACCCTTGTTCCACTGATGACATCACAGCAGCATTCTGAGCAGAAGAAATAGAGCAGATGCACCTCAGAGGCTCATAGCAGCACGAGTTGAGAAAGGATATCTGTATTCACTGACTCCTACTGATAAAATTAGTTGTCCAGTTCAGATGGCTCACGGTGAACCTTTTAATGTCAACATCCCTGCTGCTGACATTGACATTGAGCTCAACAATGCCAATGCATTACTTTTTATTGAAATATGGCCAGAATATGTGCTTCAGGTAACAATGACAGAAGATGATGTCGAGAGGACTCTTCCAGAAATACACATACCACGTCATCTCATTGCTTTCAACCCAGGTTTTTATACTGATTTGGTTCGAAGATCTCTCAATGAACTTACTCGGTATTCCCTGACTCCTGGTCCTGGACACAATCCATTGCTCTCCATGTTGGCCTGGAATGCAGATTACTGGTCCATCACTGTTAATGCATCGGGTGAGTCCATGCAAATTGCATTCTATCCAGTGTATTTTTATGGCCCATCTGCAGAACGTGTGGAGACATCTACGAGTGAGTCCAGCTCAGATGATGAACAGCCTGGACCATCTCACCAGGTCAACAATAGATCTGAAATTAGAACTGGAGGATCATCTATGAATAGGTCCAGCACTGATGATGAACAGCCTGGACCTTCTCACCAGGTCAACAACAGATCTGAGATCAGATCCGGAGGATCTAGAACACTGGCTAACCAAAGCTCAGTTAGTCAGGAGATGAGACAGGGTGTTAAAAGAAAAAGAAACAATTCTGGGAGATCAGAAAGCAGAGAACAGGAAAGGAAAAAAACAGACCACCACTCTGATTCTGATTCTTCAAGTGATTCCCTCACCTCAACGTTTTCTCCTCCATCTCTTGGAGAAACATCCAGAGATGATGACCAGCCTGGACCTTCTCACCGGGTCAACAACAGATCTGAAATCAGATCCGGAGAATCCAGAACACCTGCTGACCAAAGCTCAGGCAGTCAGGTTGAGATGAGACAGGGTGTTAAAAGAAAAAGAAAGACATCTGGCAGATCAGAAAGCAGAGAACAGGGAAGGAGGAGATCCGACCACCACCCTGATTCTGATTCTTCAAGTGATTCCCTCAGCTCAATGTTTTTTCCTCCAGCATCACTTGGAGAAACATCCAGAGATGAAGACCAGCCTGGACCTTCTCATAGAAACAATAGTGAGGCCAGAGCTGGAGGATCATCTATGATTGGCTCCAGCACAAATGATGAACAGCCTGGACATTCTCACCGGGTCAACAACTGATCTAAGATCAGATCCAGAGGATCCAGAACACCTGCTGACCAAAGCTCAGGTAGTCAGGAGATGAGACAGGGTGTTAAAAGAAAAAGAAACAATTCTGGCAGATCAGAAAACAGATAACAGAGAAGGAGGAGGTCAGACCACCTCTCTGATTCTGACTGAATCTGATTTGAATGGATGGATGAGAAATATTAGATAGATAGATAGATAGATAGATAGATAGATAGATAGATAGATAGATAGATAGATAGATAGATAGATAGATAGATAGATAGGAAATATTAGATAGATAGGAAATATTAGATAGATAGATAGATAGATAGATAGATAGATAGATAGATAGATAGATAGATAGATAGATAGATAGATAGATAGATAGATGGTAATTAGTTACGTTGTCAGCATTTTAAAATGTACATTTCTATGGCCGGACATGCAGTATTTTAACCTAATTTCTGTCCTCATTTGCTTATTTAAAGGTTATTTCAACAGAAGTGAATGAAGAATGCAGACTCAAAATTAATTCAGCTCATTATCACTATTAGGAAAAACACTAATTACCAAAACATTAAACAAAAGCAAGATATATAAATTATAAATAAAAAAAATATATAAATTAAAAATAAATAAATAATTATAATATTAAATACATAGAGCAAGTACATTATGACCAAAGTTTCATCGTGACAACATAACTATAGTTTTCACAATGTAGGCTGACTTTGTGACATCTCAGTTAATAACTGCAACATGGGAAATACTATCAAAAGTATAAACATTTAAAATATTAACCAACTGTGGTCTATCTGTGCACGTGTCTAACATGCACTCTTTAATTGTATATAACTTCACTAAGAGCAAATCGTCTGTATTTTTGGATTTGATGAAATGAAACATTTTATCTTAAGGGAAATTTCAGTTTTGTGATTGACATTTAATTACAAACTCTGTTCATCAGAGCATAAATAATGTATAATTAATAGTAATGAAATTACAGACCTACGACATTGCAGTTACTAAAAAGTCATAAAAATTACTAAAGTACAAGGAATATAGAACGTAATTGGAAAGTTTATAACCTTAGGAGATCGTATTGACGACATTGAGAGTTGGTCATTTTAATAGTTGCATTATCAATTAAGTTATGAAATTACAAAAACGTAGCAATAAATGACATAACTGTTATGTCGTTTGTTTCCTGGGATGGCCATCTGGAATGAAGGAAATTATCAACATGAGTCTAAAATGGTAAGTATTAATAAAAAAAAATAAAACAAAATGCAATTAAAAATTAAAATACATTTCATCAGTGTGCTTGTGTTTTTACTATACATATTATTTTTTAGCGGTTTGTGTTACATTTACACCTTCCTACCATATCTGACATACCAGAGTACATTCAAGGTGAGAGATTTATGGCTCGAGTCTTTGAAGTGACTTCGCCCTCAGTGATAACGTGAAATAAAAGCAGACTTTAACACACATACCCATGAAAATATGCATGTGCAGTTTTAAAAACAGACTGCTTTAGAAGAAAGAAAGAAAGAAAAAAAGAAAGTCAATTTCCAAGTAACTTTCACTTTGTTTTCCAGGGTATTTTTTGTTTTATGATGTTTATCTTGTTTATATATATATATANATATATATATATATATATATATATATATAAATGTTCATCTAAGCATGTAATCAGCACTCATTCTTGTAAACTTGAACAAACCGTTCATTTCCCAAACATATTTTGCTTGATGATAAGCTTGCTAGTAATCATATGATGTCTCTTCAAAAGTCTCTATGGTAACGCATCAAACTTTCAACAACCAATAGCCATGTACAGAGCACAACGGAAACTTGTGAATATGTGTCAGTAGTTTGTGATCTGTGGTAACCCTGTTGCCATGACAACGAGGGGTGTGGCTTCTGGTCAGGCAGCCATTGGGGAAGTTCTGAAGAGGCATACGGTATGAAAAAATAGCTCAGCTAACCACTGAAAGCCACTGAATATTTCACCTCTGAGCAATGGTACACTACATTCTTTCTCCGTCCTGCTATCAGATTACAGCTTTTAAACAAACTCTGCAGATATTTTGTGCTGTGATTGTTTAGACTCATTGAGATTGGAGGTTGTCTGAAAATATCCCAGATGCAAGTTTTTGGCATTTTTTACAATACAGTGGGATATCTCTAGAGTGAATTCAATGCCTGACTAAGTTTTTACCAACAAACATTTCAACGACGGGTGAATGTGTCCATCGACTTCCATTCATGACAGTGTTTTGGGCCAGCTGACAGATCTGTCATTCATCTTGTACAATTTATATATATATAAAAATCTTACATATCTAGTTTTCTGTGATAAATTTTGCTGATTTGTCATCAAGAATGTTATATACTCAGCTAACACAGCAAATATTGTCAAATTTGCAAAAATGACTTGAGTTATAAAGTAACCAATAATGTTCCAATTATGTACTATATTCACAGTACTTTAGTAATTTCATGACTTATTGCCAAAGTAACTGCAAAGTCATAGGTCCATAATTTCATTACCATAAATTATACATTCTTTTTATATGCTCTGACTTGTGATAGTCTTATGATTGTATTGAAACCTTTTTTTAATGAGTATGTCATGCTCACACGGGTCCATATATTTGATCCAAAATACAGTTAAAACAGTAATATTGTGAAATATAATTTAATATCACTAATTTCTATTTGTTTCTGTTTTCTGTCTATTAACAGTAATATACTGTATTCAAAAATGTAATTTTCAGCAGTCATGTTGATCCTTCAGAATATGCTCATGAAATATTTCCTATAATTATCAATGTTGAAAACAGTTGTGCTGCTTGCTTCATATTTTTGTGGGAAATTCAAAAGAACAGCATTTATTTGAAATATAAATCTTTTCTATTTCCACATTATAAATTCGATAATAGACAGTAGAGTGGATAATATTTTACATTACCAGTTATTATTTGTCATTTAAAATTCACATTTGTTAAAAAATATGTAATAAATAATATTTAATACAACAGAAGCAATTGATCGTGACATCATCGTGACATCATATCCTGTTGCCCGCATTCGACACGGGTCAGTATTTTACCATGAAATCTAGTATGACGCACCCTGAGGGAGTGATCGTATGCGTGTGTGTGTTTTGGGTGTAATGGGGTGTCTCCGATTTAGATTTACAAGATAATCGAACACAGTATGTGCTGAATGGATGAAACCAGTGAAGCAAAACATAAGAAAGCATTTAGCAACATTGAAACCTGAACCTTCAAAGGATCAAATATCATTGTTCTTACAACACAAAGTTCACACAGTATTTATTGTTCTCTGCTGGGGTGTGAAGTGACTGTCAAAAGGTCATCTTCATTCACAGCTCAGCTGATTCTTACGGACACTTGATGTGATCAGATACAATCAAGCCTCAAATTAGAGTGAATTAATTAGATTTCACACACACGTACAGCAGGAAACCAGGTTTGCGATCTGTGATGAAACCCTCATTTGACATGTTTCATAACTGACTCTTAATTCATCTTAACTGACTGTGCAGAAAGAATGTGCATTATGAAATTAAAAGCTTTATTTCTAATTCACACTCACAGCATGGAAAAGTTGGGTAAGGCCCCATTAGGTGCACACGGATTGGCATGATCACTATGTGACATTAAATCTGTTTTCTTTCTGGCTGTCACAAAAAGTGGCATCCTCAATCACCGTAACTGCATAAACAGAGGAATCTTATAATTAAGCAATCATCAGGGCAGAGACTTGCAGATTCATAACTTTGATTGTGAGATAAGGTACAGGGAATGGCAGCAAAATGTCCTGGGAGAGTTCAAAACAGAACAGACACACCCGTTTTTACCTGTTTTAGAGAATGTTAGAAAACATTCCACTACTAACTACTATCTATGGTCCACATTGCATAAGTTCAGCAGAGTTGAAGTCAAAAGATGTATCCAGTTCCTTAAACTAACTTTTTGTCACACCTGCCAATGGCCGGTGCCTTGATTTTTTACCGGCCATGAAACTATTTTTGCAAAAACAGGTAGTAATGATACCAAACTACTAGCCTAACTAATATAAATTTAAAACATTATTAAAGAGTCAAGACAAGTAAGGGGCAGTCGTGGCCTAATGGATAGAGAGTCGGACTTGTAACCCAAAGGTCATGGGTTCGAGTCTCAGGTCCGGCAGGGATTGTCGGTGAGGGGAGTGAATGTCCAGCGCTCTCCCCACCTTCAATACCACGACTGAGGTGAGACCCTTGAGCAAGGCACCGTACCCCCAACTGCTCCCCGGGCGCCGCAGCAATGGCTGCCCACTGCTCCGGGTGTGTGTTCACGGTGTGTGTGTTCACTGCTGTGTGTGTGCACTTGGATGGGTTAAATGCAGAGCACAAATTCCGAGTATGGGTCACCATACTTGGCCACATGTCACTTCACTTTCACTTTCACTTTTTCACTAAACATTCAGTAATATAATAAAAACAAATAATCAAATTACAAGCAAAAGCACAAATAAATATAATATTCAGTCAAGAGCAGTGAGTGATTTTTCTTTTCTTTCTTTTCTTTCTTTACAGCAGCAGGAATATTAGGCTGCTGTCACTTTAAGAGCGAATACATGGATCTAATATACTGATACTGTACACATGGCGTTTACTTTCTCAACTGTTTACGTTCATTTAAGACATAACCAACTATGTTTATTAGGATACTTGCTATTTAGTGTGAATTTGTCCATGCGATACATGATAAATCTATCCCTATCTTTTCCATGTTAATCAGAGTTTTTGCGACGGCAACACTAGTTTTGAAACTGTTTCTATTTTTCGTCGATGTTGCGGCTGGAACAACAACACTAAGTATATGGCAATGATAATCTCAGGTAATGTTTATGTGCTTTATTTTATGTTAAAAGTATGTAATGTGACTTTGAATATAATTTTGTGCTCCCAGCTTTGTACAGTAGTCGTACTAAAAGCAACAATGGATAATTCACCTCAGATCTTGAAATGAAACAAATGGAAACAAGAACGTTCAAACTGTGAACAAACAAGTGTATTCTATGCCAAAGATTGTTTTAGTAACGCATATTTTTAATATTGTTTAAATGTTGTAATATTTGTGAATTTGATTATGTATTTATCCATTTCCTTGCGAGTGCCGTCAAGATTAATCTCTGGTGCCGTGCACGTGCCGCAAGAGCCCACCCACATGCTGTTCAGGGGTGCGTTTCCCGAAAGCATTGTTAGCCGACTATGGTCGTAAGTCCCATTGAACTCTATTGGTAACGACAGAACTTGAGACCATAGTTCGCTTTGGGAAACGCACCCCTGATTGGCTGTGGTTTTTGATGGATTCTGTCGTATCTCACATCTGGTCAATATTATCTGCCTGCAATACCAGAGGCTGCACTTTTAGGACCGCAGCAGTTTCAGGAATGCATTTCTAGGACCCTAGTTTTTGTGACAGCACCATCTAGTTTAAATATTTCAACAGGGTTACCAATGGGTAGGTTTAGGGCTAGGGGTTGGTTAGGACAATATATCAATTAAACTTTATCAATTAAACCACTAAATCATTTCTAGGGTCCTAGAACTGTGGTCCTAGAAATGCAGTCCTGAAAACGCAGTTTCCGTACAAATTGCTTCTCGCTGGAATCTTATCGCATCGCGTCTGGTTAGGACACGGTGTTAGACGTCCGTGACGATGAAGCGCTGGCCTATCAACTGTCCCGAGCGTTGCTCAAGTCTGTTCACGTTCATGAATTGTTAAAATTCATAAAAATGTTACTGGCCAACTGGCAAGTGACACCATTTCATAAACTCGCCAGTGCCGATATTTACTCGCATTTGGTGCTCGTCAAGTGTTAATTTTAGGCCCTGGATGTATCACATTTTGCATTACTGAGAGATATTGTTGTAATTCTAAAGGCACATTTTCACTCTCTGGGCAGAGTGAGTGAGTCATAGGCACATGGACTGTCTTACCACAGAAATATCACAGTTTCAGTTGAATGAAAGCATGAATGCTTCCTGCAGGGCTGTCTTAGTTAAGAAACTTAGATAAACCACTTTGAAATAAAATCCAAAAGTGGTACAAATGGCTAAAGTCAAAATCCATAAATGTGTGGGATTTGATTAGACTTTTATTTTCAGTCAGCTATTTTGATAATAATAAATAAAAGTCTAATGTTTGGAAGGTTAAATGTTTGGATATGGTGTAGTGCACAATTATTATCGGAGCATGTCTGAAAAGAAGGCTGTATTATATCTGCATGGAAAAAGTGTGCCTGATCAGGTTTTCCCTGGTTCCTCTCAAAAACAATAGCCGGGATTCTGTAGTCTTAGGAAAAGCCAGTGCCTAAAGATATCATGACTCCGTGACTGAAAACCAGTGAAGAAGATGAAAGTAAAGGGTATCTCAAGATACTGACAATTAAATCAGTAGCTTTTCTACATTCTTTGGTATTAAGCAGTATCCAGTAATAAAAGACAGCAGACATTGTTTGAGGTGCCAAGATTTTAGTCACTCAGACAGAAAACAATTGACATGTGCACCACAGTCCTTTTAAATGTATCAGCACATGTCACGCCTAATGACCCAACCATAGAAACACCTGGTGATGAAATCAGTGTGGTCAATGGAAAGGTCTGTGCTGGAGTAACAGGTCAAGGCAGATCTAGTTTTGTTTGAGCAGATACTGTAATGCTTAGAGAATTCAGTGCTTTGGTGTGGTCATGTAGAAGCTTTTGAATATGCAATGGCTAAAATGAATCAAGACAAGACATCACAGCAAAAAGTCACATAACTGGAAAGGTACAGTGCAAAAGCATGCAGAGAAAGTGGCATTTTAAACCCACATAAACAGATAAACAGAAACTAAACTGGTGAATGCCCAACCTTATCTCATGGTTTCCCTAGTATCATAAAATGTCAAAGTACTTGCCAAAACTCAAGCTCAATGCAGAACGTTCCTCAACTTAATCCATGTTTTTTTTTTAAAAAAAGCCTTGGGCTATTCAACTATAAACGCAGCATGACCATAAACCTATAGGAGACCTCTAAATTCCAGAGGGCTTCAGGACTGTAGGGGGTGGATTTTAAAAACTGATGATTATTGCCTTCCTTAAACTGAGAAACCATTGTGGCCTCCATGATCTAGTTTCAGCTAGATTTGCTTAATTATGTCTGTCAAGTATTACAGTATGTAACATACTTAATTCCCGCCATCAACTTTTCACATGTTTATGTTCTAATTGCAATATGTTCATTTTATGATGGCACTTCAAGTATATAAGGTATATAAATAATATCACATAGATTACAAGCAAGTTGAGTGCTGTAGGTATTGCTAAAGCACAGTTGGATGTCACATGTTCCACTTTGTACAGCTTCCAGTGTTGAGAGATAAAACATGTCAGCTGTCACAGGGTTAGAGTGAAATTTAAAGCCTTCCAGATGTCTTATTTGTATAGGCAAATCCATAGATGCAAGCTATTTTAGTGCGTCACATTGCCTTGTAGATGCTGGTGCTGCTTTAAGGTACTTCAACTCTCATGTTTAATATTATTGACATTGTGTATTTACATTCTGTATTTTATGTGACCCATTCTTTTACAAAACAAATAATATATATTATCAAAAATTTTACAAAGAAAAGGGTCAAATATAGAAGTCATTGTATTTTTTTAAGCCCTTAACATTCCCTGAAAATATCTGTTTCTAGTCATATTGAATTATCACAACATCTACGTACTGGTTGGAATAGGAATGCAGATAGGAGTATTGAATTTCAGCCTACACCCACCTGATAATGACTGGCCAGTCTAAGCCAGTTTGGCTCCTCCCACTCAGCCACACATATAGTGGGAGGCAGAGCCTGCTGCTCTCTCTATCTGCTCGAGTTTCTCCAGCACAGCAGACAAGGCTCACATCTGCTGCTCTCGCACCCCCTAGCTACAGGTCATTCTCTACCAGTACAAGACACACATCAGCAGGATGTCGTTCACCAAGAAAACCAGCTACAGCGTGAAGTCCTCTTCCTCGGGATCTGTCCCACGCAGCTTTAGCAGCATGTCTTACTCCGGCCCCAGCGCCAGCCGACAGAGCTACAGTGTGCGCAGCTCCTATGGAGGTGCCAATCGTGGCATGGGAGCTGGAATGGGAGGTGGTGGCTTCATCAGCAGCTCTTCAGCCTATGGTCTTGGCATGGGTATGGGAATGGGTATGGGTTCTGGCACCGTGGCACCCATTCAAGCAGTCACCGTCAACAAGAGCCTCCTGGCACCTCTGAACCTGGAGATCGACCCCAACATCCAGATTGTCCGCACCCAAGAGAAAGAGCAAATCAAGACCCTCAACAACCGCTTCGCTTCCTTCATTGATAAGGTAGGTTTAAAGTTTCTTTCTCTGTACGTTTACTAGACAAAAAGTTCCCAGATATGAGGTTTTAGAGTATAAGTCAAACTAAAAGTTGTATTAACTTACAGGTGGCCAGAAAATGCCACAAGGGAATGAAAATGAGTGTATGTTCCTGCTTAAAATGTCTCTAGAATTGAATCTAATGTGGCATATCAAATATATGTGGGGTTCGGATACATTCTCATCAAAGGGAAAGAAATGAGACTTATGGAAAGTGGGAAAAAAGGGTGTGTACATGGTCAGAGTAGATGGTTTTTCATTTGAATGGGATGCCCAAAGGCTCTTCTAAAACCCTAGTGGAGAGTCCACACCCAAATAAGGACGTCCTGCAGGACATGAAACTGTTTAATTATTTCAAAAGATGATGTACTACATTTCCAAACTGCAAACAAAATACGCATTCAAGTAAATATAACAAAAAAGTTAGTCACATACCATGATAGTTAATATTTAATTTGAAGAGCCGGGGTCATGTTCTGGATAGCAGTGGATAGGTTACGTAACAATGAGAAGAGGAAATATTCTGCCACACTTTTAAGCCTTTAAGTCTTATGCCCTTCCTCTTAACTATAATAGTCTGCTTTGCATTACATTATTTGATTAAAACACTGACTGTTTTGAATAAGACAGTTGATTAGTAATGTCAACTGGCTCAGTGACACCTTTACTGTAACATAGTTGAGTGTGCAATGTTCAACTCAAGCTGTTAAAGTCTTATCATTGAATTATTTGCTCTCCGCCCACCATCTACACACTCTATGAAGTGTCTCCAGCAGATCTGAACTGGTCTCTTTCTGCTGCCCCTTAAATATTAACCATGTAGATTAAACCTTTATTATAGTTCCATCTCAGTCTCCAAAAAGTAAATTCGATATATGAAAGCCTGTGGTCACCCTTCCTGATGTCCTACTGGAATATGCGTCACAGTTTCCAAAAGGAAAAAAGTGTTGCAAACTGAAAACACATGCATCTCTCGTTATTTATGGAAAACAGTGCTTTCCTTTGTGAAGATCACTGAACCACAAGCAATATGTTGGCATATGGTTGCACTTCTGTGAGCTGGCACAGAACCATGATTCCAAACTGACTTTGCAGCATCGGTCTGGGGGCGTTACTCTCTGAAGCTGCACTCGCTGCCAAGTATGGTTTTCATTTGTGCCTTGATTGAGACAAAACCTCTATTCTCATCCTGCCAATGTAGGTACGTTTCCTGGAGCAGCAGAACAAGATGCTGGAGACAAAATGGAGCCTCCTTCAGAACCAGACAGCCACGCGCTCCAACATTGACGCCATGTTCGAGGCCTACATCGGCAACCTCCGCAGACAGCTTGACAGCCTTGGCAATGACAAAATGAAGCTGGAGGCTGACCTTCACAACATGCAAGGTCTCGTTGAGGACTTCAAAAACAAGTATGTACAATGGTTTTCACAAAAGCCCCATTACAGTTTGGCTGGACGTTTGGTCTGGGGGATGGACAGCGCCCAAGTATTGTCAAAGCAGGCTTTTGTGGTGCACTTAAGTGATCCCAGAATAAATGAGGATCCATAAATTTAAATAAAGGGAAAACATATTTTAAATGTCTAATGGGAATAAACTCAATTCATGATCCAGCATGGCTTATGCAGTTGATACAGAAACTGCATGGTTTCTCTAGTCGCTCCCTTATATACTTGCCCACTGTCCAAACGTTTAAGTCAAATTGTAGGTATTTCAATGATATACATGATATCCTATTTAAAAAGCACATCTGTACTGCAATTAAATGGGCGTCAGCATGAGTCAGATTGATTTACAGCTACTGAACAAACATCTACGCAGCACCTTTCATGGATCTCTAGACAAATCTGATGGGCCGATTAATGCTAAGACCCAAGGGAAACACTGAACTGAATCCAGAAAGACCTGACAAGTTTCTTACTACAAAGATGGAGCACTGCTGCCTCCTAGTGTACAACTTTATAAACAATTCAAAACATTCAACTACAATGAGTTTAACCAATGTCTTTCTCTTCACCTCTCTTCAGGTATGAGGATGAGATCAACAAACGCACAGAGTGTGAGAACGAGTTTGTGCTCATCAAGAAGGTTCGTGGATTGTTTTTTACACAGTTCAGTGAAGTGTTACTACTCATGAATGCTAACTTCAACTTAAATGATGATTAAATTATGATTGTTTTTTGTAGGATGTTGATGAGGCCTACATGAATAAGGTTGAGCTGGAGGCCAAACTGGAAAGCCTTACTGATGAGATCAACTTCCTCAGGCAGATCTTTGAGGAGGTAAATTACAACTAGAGTTTCCCATCAACCATACCTTTCACTTATATTTGACAAAACACACTTAAATAACATTACTTTCTCTCGTTGTGGACTTGTAGGAGATCCGTGAGCTGCAGTCTCAGATTAAAGACACTTCAGTGGTTGTGGAGATGGACAACAGCAGGAATCTCGACATGGACGCCATCGTCGCTGAGGTCCGCGCTCAGTACGAAGACATCGCTAACCGAAGCCGGGCTGAGGCTGAGATGTGGTACAAGAGCAAGGTATGTTATCTTTTGGGATATCATCCAAACTGTAAAGTCTTGTTCTAGTTGATATTGAAGTCCATTAAATGTATCTCACATGATCATATGTTCTGTTTCTCAGTACGAGGAGATGCAGACATCTGCAACCAAATACGGTGACGACCTTAGATCAACAAAGACAGAGATCGCTGATCTTAACCGCATGATTCAGAGACTGCAGTCCGAGATCGATGCCGTGAAAGGACAGGTATGCAACTACATGAACACAAAATGTCAAATATTTTATCATTAATTTTGTTTTGTAAGGTAACGGATATTAGGAGTAAAACTAAGCACAAATATTTCTCATTTCAATAGCGCGCCAATCTGGAGAACCAGATTGCAGAGGCAGAGGAACGTGGCGAGATTGCCGTGAGAGACGCCAAGGCCCGCATTAAGGACCTGGAGGATGCCCTGCAGAGAGCGAAGCAGGACATGGCACGCCAGATTAGGGAATATCAGGACCTGATGAATGTCAAACTCGCCCTGGACATTGAAATCGCCACTTACAGAAAACTCCTTGAAGGAGAGGAGGACAGGTGAGTTCATCAAATGCATGCTTGCTGTGAGACCTAATAATCTATTTTGAGATGAAATTCAGATTTCTCATTCTGTGCGAGATTCTCATTACTTCTTGTTTGCTCTTTTCCAACAGACTGGCAAGTGGAATCCAGTCTATCAATATCACAAAACAGAGCAGTAAGTTTGACTCTTTATCACAGAGAACTGTGTTGAAAAGCCCAGCATGGGGGTTCTGGTATGCCCTTGTATCATGGACATTTCATGCTGGCCTTTTCAGTGTTCCTTCTTCACATGACAGTTCTTATAACTATGTGAAATGCAGAAGATCCTCATCTAACTTCTCCATGTTTCTATCCCGATAGCGAGCTATGGCGGTTATCCCATGGAAAGTGCAAGCAGCGGCTACAGCAGCTACTCTAGTGGTTATTCCAGTGGTTTGTCCGGTGGATACGGTGGCGGCTACAGCTCTGGTGGCGGATACAGCTCTGGTGGTGGCTACAGCTCTGGTGCCGGCTACAGCTCTGGTGGCGGCTACAGTTCTGGCAGCGGTTACGGCGACAGTATCACTCAGACCAAGAAGAGTGTTGTGATCAAGATGATCGAGACCAAGGATGGCAAAGTTGTGTCCGAGTCCTCCGAGGTCGTCCAAGATTGAGCGAGTCCCCTACTCCAATTCTGTCCTCTAAACCTCACGCCTCTTATGCATTCCTGATCTTCCCTCTCAACCATTATGACTGCGGTCCAAGGCGCTAGACTGGAATGTAGTCATAAACCAGGTTGTAAAGCAATAAACCATTCACTCTGGCCAAAGAATTACAGAGGGACCAAATAATCTCACTGCTCTTGTCGTGCCTTAATCCACATCACTGAAAACACACACCCTTAGGCCACTGCACAGCAATATTGTCTTCAAGTCTTAACTTGCACAACATGGCCACATCTGTAGGCTGGACATTCCTCGATGTGCCACTAACATGAGCTAGCCATTTAGCTGAATTGTTCAACATGCTAAGTAATTGATTTTCACATTAACTTTGAAGGGATATGTTTGCATTTGTGCTAAATTACTAGCATGTTAGTGGTAGATCCATGTGGTTTGCCTATTTAGTAGAGACTGTCATTTCATTGTACTCTGGCAAATAAGAAAGAAGTTGCCCATTGTGTACCCTGTTTTCCAAGGTGCTGTTTTTGCTACCAAAAATAAATGTTTACCTAAAACTTTGTCTTAATGTCTTTTTGTTTGTTTGTGTGTGTTTGTGTGTGTGTGTGTGTGTGTGTTAAATAACTAGTCACAACCTACTAAGACATGTCAGAACTAAGGGCTCTCATTTGGCTGCTTAGACTGGTCCAGTTAGCCCCTTCTGGCAGATATTGTAATTACACCATCTGGACATAAAAACGATCTCAAATAACACTAACACACAGTAAAAACTATAGCAAAAAGGTTTGTGTGGTATTCTGAAAAAAATAAATAAAATGATTACAATACTTTTAAGTAGCGCCATTGTATTTCTGCTGGATGAAACCTCGACTCTTTCATTTTGTACACGTGTTCTTGTTTCAGAAGTAACCAAATTAATTCTCAAAGGGTTTGCGACCCCTAGAGGTTCATGATGGAACTGCAAGGTGCTCGTGAGATTGAGATAAACATGCAAAGGCAAACGTAAAATTAAACTGAAATGCATAACAAAATAAAATGTGTGAAAACAAGCAAAACACAACCTTTTAATGTCATCTTATACAATATGTGCCATTCATTATATTGAAATGTTAGTAATTTAAAATCATATAGGGTTCAGTTGACAACAAATGTTGGGAAGCCACCTATTTTTAATTTTTTTTAAGGATTTTTAAGCATTTGCAGCCAACCTCTTACTCATACATGATATTTTGACTTTGTGCTGCCTGACTCAAACAGTTAGTCACTATAATTCCAGAAAATCAGATAGGCCTACATTTTGGCAGGAGAACATCTGAATAAAAATGGCTTAAGAAAAAAGAACTGAATTGTTTAAAATGGAATCTTTCAAACAATGAAATAAACCTTCAGAGTTTGATAAACAGTGGTGGCTTATACCAAATGACCAGTTTTGTGTAATAGCAATAACTGTAGTGACTATAGTGGCAAAAGGATATTCTGTATAGATAAAATATTAACTACACAAACTAATTTTATAATTATTACTATAGGTCTACTATCTTATCATAGGTATACTGTGAATTATAATTTATTATGGAATCAGTAACCTTCAACACTGTGGACATGCAAATTGCTTAGCGGGTCTTCAACAGAAAAAGCTAAGTCATGTGACTTTCATTTATAAGAGAAATTAAGAAGACCTGCACAGATATTACCCTTGCACAACCAAATGACAGTGTTTCTAACGTTCGTTTGGTATGTGGGAACAAAAAGAGTTGATTCCTTGAATAATAGCCCTACTGTCTTTGTCAACTTCATTGTTATGCACTGTTGTTATGGCTCATTCATTCACTCATTCTTAAATAATGCATATAGCATTTGAGTGCACTTTTATCAAAGAGTGAACGAAATGAAGTGATGGTAATTCCACTGATGTTTGCTGACTGTGAAACTAAGCTTTGGGAAACACCAAAACATTCAACTGTATCGTAAAAGGGTCCATTACTAATCTTTTGTGGCCATCTGGTGATCAAAAGGATGAATAGCACCTACCATACTTGCTGTCCTGTTACAGTCACTGCATAGTTTCATGATGTATCATGTTTGCGACATTACCATCAGGTCAGGTTCCATTCATGCACAGTTAAACAGCTGACCAATAGGCAAAATCCAATAATGCACCTGGTTGCAGTTATTATTTGCTAAATGTAGGATTTTATTGTTTTTTCACTTTTACAACTCCATTTCCAGAAAAGTTGGGACATTTTGTAAAATGCAATAAAATCTAGAATCTGTGATTTATTAGTTCTCTCAAACCTTTATTTAACTGTCAAAAGTGCAAAGAAAAGACTGACAAAGTTTTCACTGGCCAACTTAATTGTATTCTGGAAATATAAAGAAATTTTGACTTTGATGGCTGCAACACACTTTAAAAAAAGTGGGACAAGGCAAAATAAAAGTGAAAAGATTATAGAATATCCAAGTTAAACTGTTTTGAAACAGTCCACAATAAGCAGGTGAATTGGTAATAGGTGAGGGTATTGTTTGGGTATGGATGGAAGATTCACCAAAGGCTTGGTTTTTGCAAGCAAAGAAAGGTCATGGCTCACCACCTTGTGCCAAATTTCATGAGAGAATTGTCAAACAATTCAAAAATTACATTTCCCAATGCAAGATTGCAAAGTATTTAGGTCTTTCACCATCTACCATCCATTGTGAAAAGATTCAGGGAATCCAGAGAAATCTCAGGCAGGAAACCTCTGTTGAATGTGTGTGACCTTCATTGCATGAGAAACCATCACNAAATCATATAGGGTTCAGTTGACAACCCGCTCACCACCTTGTGCCAAATTTCATGAGAGAATTGTCAAACAATTCAAAAATTACATTTCCCAATGCAAGATTGCAAAGTATTTAGGTCTTTCACCATCTACCATCCATTGTGAAAAGATTCAGGGAATCCAGAGAAATCTCAGGCAGGAAACCTCTGTTGAATGTGTGTGACCTTCAAGCCCTCAGATGGCATTGCATGAGAAACCATCATGCCACTGCGTTAAAAAACAGTCACATGGGCTCAGGAGTACTTTGGAAAACCGTTAACACAGTTTTCCGCTGCATTAAGAAATGCCACTTGAATCTCTGTTACGCAAGGAGAAACCTATGCAACGATTCTATGCAGAGATGCCGCTGAGTCCTCTGGGCCCGAGCTCACCTCAGATGGTCAAAAAGAGAGTGGGAATGTGCTGAGGTCAGATGAGTCCACCTTTCAGCTTGTTTTTGGGAAAACGGACTGAGTTAACTCCCAGATATGAAAGGGATCATCCAGACTTTCATCAGCAACAGCCGACAGGTGCAAAAGCAAACATCTGTCATGGTGGGGGGTGGGTTCATCGGTGCAAATGACATGGGTGACTTGCACATGTGTGAAGGTACCACTGACATGGAGGTGTATATTGGGACTGTACAGAGACATAGCGGCATCAAGCTGACAATTTTTTTTTTTTTATCTGCAAGAGTCTCCTAGAAGGAATGTATGGATATTCCATCCAGTGCAACTTGGCATTTCTGACTGGCCAATGGCCAGTTTGGAGAATAAATAAATCCACATACAACAGCTTGCCACTTGGTGGCAGTGTATAGGATGATGCACTAGAGTCCACTGTAGAGTTTGATGTGCAACTGTGCAATCAAAACCCAAGTATACACAAGAAAATTGCTTTTTGAATAGCTGTCCACTGTAGTGACCTCTCTAAGGGTTAAATTGGAGGGCTTTTGTTTGTTTTGAGAGAACTTGGTTTTTCAGACCAATAAGAGACTTTTAACTACAACATTTACTTTTTATTATTTTATTATATTTTATTTTCTCATTAAAGGCGCAGTATGTTTTTTTATCGCCACTAGGGGTCGCTAACCTCTTCAAAACAATAACAAAGGCGTAGATTGATGACGCAGTCAAAGAGCGTGGAATCATGGAACTTGTCGTCATTCCGATTGATCTATTAATGTTTATGGATGAGTGAATGCATTCATGTTTTTAACATGAGGTATGAAGCAGGGCGAGGCCGAGAATCGCGGGCGCTTTTGCTAATGAGAGGCAGATATCAGTGCCACACACGAGTTCCAGGGGATAGAAAGGAATGAGGACATTTCATTCTACCGAACTACTCGCAAAGCTGAAATACTTCAAATACAGGTCAGTTTATTTGATGAATTAAAATTGTGAGGTAATGCAGCGCTGTTTCACTTGGTCTCACTCTATCAAACTGCATTTGAGTGTGTTGAAAGTTGTAATGTTAAATGTATTAGTTTGTTGGCTGTATGAGACTAAACAGTAAGATAGATCAAAATTAGAATATACTGATGATATTCTAACATTTCATCATGTTGAGCTACATAACATTGATTAGTCTTATGTACATTTGCTTACATTGTCTAATAACGTGCAAGAGCGGCGTCTGGTCAAGTCAAAGTTGTTGCAAAGCTCTCGCCTTCTCGAAAACGCCACGCCAATATTGATCCACGTTTTATTTCTCCTTTTGTCCCAAAGTTTGCTTGCTATAGTCCATACTGTTTGAACGAAACAACAACTGTGTCGCTAGACCTTACGCAGCTGTCCGCGTCTGTTACGATGCAGTAGGGATAACGCAGATATTACGTCATTGACAGGCGACAAGTGGCAAGGGAGGGACAGGCACGATTTAAAATTGTGAATTTCTCTGAATAGGTTGTTTGCAATCACGGGGTTCTGGTGACACGCGAAATTCAGTTGGAGGGCAAGCAGTGAAAATTAGAATGGAAAGAAAAGTCCGTATTGTGCTGGTTTAGAAAGGTATAAACAGAAAATCACAACATATACATTACATTTTCAGTATGACTCTCACTCGTATTGTGAATGAGCATAACTTGCACGTGCCATTTCATAACTGTTCACGAGCTTCTATGGGTTTGATTTTGATGACTGAAGCAGCAGCGCGTGACACTGTTTTAACGGTAACCAGATCAACATTGTGAACGGAATTCTACAAAACTTAAGTGAAAAAACCAAATGATCACGCAATAGGATAAAATATCTTCACTTCCATGTAGACGATACCATGAAGAAGGTGAATATTTAACCAAGTCAAAAACAAAAAAGGTAAGTAGATGCAAAACGCTATAAAAGGTGACAACTTTTAAAGTTAAAAAACAATATAAGTTATGTAAATGATAAAAGCTCCTTGTGGTTTCTCGGTTTGAGAGATTTGAGCAACCATAAACTATGCAAAACACAGGAATTTTGAGTTTGTGATAGGATTCTTATATGGAAAAATCACTACTTGCCCTCCAGCCGCATTTCGCGTGCAGCAATGACGTCATGTGCAAACAACCTATTTACAAATTCTTGGAAACATTTACAATAATGTAAGTACACAGCAAAAACGAAATATATAACACTGTGCAAGTGGTTTTTGGATATTTGAATATAAAAATCTTACATATTGTGCCTTTAAATGTCCAAAAATTTAAAAATGGAACCCGAGATCAGGTAAAAATCTAGACACTGGTTCACAAGTTCACGCAAATCATCGCCCCCTAGTGGCGAACCATTGAAATTTTGAAACATTTCAAAACATTTTTGAAGGAAACCTTGTTTACTGAAATAATGTGACTTTGGCAGTTTCAATACATGCTCCGAATCACTGGTTCAAAACAAATGATTCGCAAAGGTTATGAAGCTTCACTAAGTGTTTCAGAAGCTCCCATCATTACTTCATGGTGGAGAAACGACAAAAAGAAGCTTCTGAAGAGGTTTCTCATAAAGTCTCCTCTCCTGAATCTTCCCCTATTGTCCATAATGGTGAACAGCAGTTTACTGTATGCAGGCTATTGTTTGTACAGCGGTAGCATTTCATGTTTAATGAAGGTTTTAAAGGTGTCAGGTGAATAAAAGGTTTCAGTCATAAATAAAAGATTACTAGTTATCTTACTGTTACTCAATTTAATGGTTAGAAATGTGTCTTTTTCCACTAACATTGCTCTTGATGTCTAAGAGATTTCTGGTCTCTGATGGTAATTTATTTTACTCATATCTATTTAATCTCTCTCTCTCCTTTTTAGAAAAAAGAAACAGAAGTGAAAAAGAAGAAAGGTGTCCATGGTAGAACATGGCAGGCAGTAAAATGCAATTTTTGTTATTATCGCCGAAGCAACAAAGTGCACGCTGCTCGACCACAGCCCGTCACAGATTCAGCGGATCCTCAGCCAGGTCCATCTGGCCTCAATCCAAAGGCTCATCAAGATTCATTTGAATCCGGACAGACCTTTAGACCTATTTTGATCTAAACATGTTTAACCCTATAATGCATATGGCATAATAGTCTGAAAAATAATGACCTTTAGACAAAATATATCAAAAAATAAAAAAGGCATGTTTTTTTTTGTTTTGTTTTCTTGTTTGTTTTTTGGCTCATAGATGATATAGTGAGAATATGGAGCTTATACACAAGGAGGAAAAAAACAATATTCAGAGGCCCAAAATGAGCAGAAATATACAATTTGATGCAGTTGCTCATATGGCCAAAAAGTAAAAGCTTGTAATGTAAATTAGTAAGGTCTGTATAGCAGACTACTTACATAAATATGTATACATCGGTTGTCACTATATATCCCCCAATATGTCTTATTAGGATGGTAGTTCAGTGCTTAGTTTTACGGTCAAAGCTCTGTAGTTTTCATTGTGGGGGGTTGAGAGATGAACAAATAAACATCCCTCAAAAGCCTGTTGTCACATCTGATAAATCATTTTAGCATGATGTCTAAAAATTATGCATGTATAATTAAGTAAACCAAAGTTGCTTCAGTCCAATAAAGGTTCATCTTGAAATATTACAAACAAAGACCCAGTTGACCTGAGCAAATATTCTTTCTGTTTTCAAAGTCACAAAATAAAAGCAGCAACATCTCAGACACCTGGAAACACATTCTTCTCTCTGTTCTGTCTCCACCTACTCCCACCTTTTCTCTGACTGCTGATGACTTTGCCAACTATTTTACAGATAAGTTGGAAACCATCAGCAGCCAGTTTTCTGCACCACTTATCCACACGCAACCTCCACCCACACACATTTCACTCTTCTCTTCCATCTCTCCCCTAACCAAAAACTAGGTCTCCAAAGTTATCTGTCAGCCATCCTACAACCTGTCCCTCAGACCCGATCCCTCCAACCTTCTTACAGGACATCTCACCAACATTGCTACCTGCTCGGACTCTGATCATCAACACTTCCCTCACTACACACGAATTTCCCACCTCACTTAGGCAAGCTCAGGTAACCCCACGGTTCAAGACTTGTCAGCTGCCTTTGACACTGTAAACCACCAGATTCTCCTGTCCACCCTTACTGACTTAGGCATCATAAGTACGGTACTTCAGTGGCTTCAGTCTTAACTCAAGGCAGACCTTTCAAGGTGTAATCACTGATCATTGGTGTGCCTCAAGGTTCAGTGCTTGCTCCTCTTCTTTTCTCCATTTACACAACTTCACTGGGAATGATCATAAAGGCACATTGCTATGCAGAAAATTTGCAGCTCTATCTGTCAGTTCAACTTGATTATCCAACTGTCTCAGCTTGTATCTCTGCCTGCCTTTCAGACATCTCTGCTTGGACGAAGGAGCGTCATCTACAGCTCAACCTTGCTACCCATATCACACCCCTAATGATCTCACTACACTGGCTCCCCACTGTGACCAGAATCAAATTTAAGGTTTTGACGCTAACTTTCAGAGCTGACACTCAAACAGCATCTCCCTACACTCTCAGAAAAAAAAGGTACAAAAGCTGTAACTGGGGCGGTACTCTTTCAAGGGTACACCTTTGTACCTAAAAAGTTCATATTATTAGCACCTTAAAGGTACATATTGGTACCAAAGGGTGCCATCCTAGTGACAGCTTATGTACCATTTTTTCCTGAGAGTGTACCTCAGTTCACTCCAAGTTTACGCTCCCTCCCGCCAGCTAAATAAACGATGCCTTGTTGTTTCTTCTCAACGAGGCAAAAAGTCACTCTCCAGAACTTTCACCCTCTCTGTTCCGCTCAGGTGAAATGAGCTGCCAACCTCCACCTGAACTGCTGCGAACATCATTTTTAAGATGCAGCTGAAGACACACCTCTTCCACAAGCACTTAACCACCCTACACCCTTAAACCAATGCACTAAAAAAAAAAAAAAAACTCTATGAATAATGAATATTGTTGACTCCTTGACAATTTTGTTCCTCTCTTATAAGTTGCTTTGGATAAAAGCTTCTATGCATAAATGTAAATGTATGTGAGGATTCAGACTGCAAAACTGAGAAAATGCAGAACAAAGTCCTGCCAGATTAATGCATCTCAGCACCACATGAAATGAACAATATACGATCAAACAAAATGTACATAATGTCCATACATAATCTATATAACATTATATAGTAATCAGCATTTGAAGTGGATCAAAACCACTTGGAATTTGGAAGTCTCTGTCCCAGTCTTTCTGTTAGGATACTACAGGTCCTTCTCAAAAAATTAGCATATTGTGATAAAAGTTCATTATTTTCCATAATGTAATGATAAAAATTAAACTTTCATATATTTTAGATTCATTGCACACCAACTGAAATATTTCAGGTCTTTTATTGTTTTAATACTGATGATTTTGGCATACAGCTCATGAAAACCCAAAATTCCTATCTCAAAAAATTAGCATATTTCATCCGACCAATAAAAGAAAAGTGTTTTTAATACAAAAAAAGTCAACCTTCAAATAATTATGTTCAGTTATGCACTCAATACTTGGTCGGGAATCCTTTTGCAGAAATGACTGCTTCAATGCGGCGTGGCATGGAGGCAATCAGCCTGTGGCACTGCTGAGGTGTTATGGAGGCCCAGGATGCTTCGATAGCGGCCTTAAGCTCATCCAGAGTGTTGGGTCTTGCGTCTCTCAACTTTCTCTTCACAATATCCCACAGATTCTCTATGGGGTTCAGGTCAGGAGAGTTGGCAGGCCAATTGAGCACAGTAATACCATGGTCAGTAAACCATTTACCAGTGGTTTTGGCACTGTGAGCAGGTGCCAGGTCGTGCTGAAAAACGAAATCTTCATCTCCATAAAGCTTTTCAGCAGATGGAAGCATGAAGTGCTCCAAAATCTCCTGATAGCTAGCTGCATTGACCCTGCCCTTGATAAAACACAGTGGACCAACACCAGCAGCTGACATGGCACCCCAGACCATCACTGACTGTGGGAACTTGACACTGGACTTCAGGCATTTTGGCATTTCCTTCTCCCCAGTCTTCCTCCAGACTCTGGCACCTTGATTTCCGAATGACTTTGGACCACTGAGCAACAGTCCAGTGCTGCTTCTCTGTAGCCCAGGTCAGGCGCTTCTGCCGCTGTTTCTGGTTCAAAAGTGGCTTGACCTGGGGAATGCGGCACCTGTAGCCCATTTCCTGCACACGCCTGTGCACGGTGGCTCTGGATGTTTCTACTCCAGACTCAGTCCACTGCTTCCGCAGGTCCCCCAAGGTCTGGAATCGGTCCTTCTCCACAATCTTCCTCAAGGTCCAGTCACCTCTTCTCGTTGTGCAGCGTTTTTTGCCACACTTTTTCCTTCCCACAGACTTCCCACTGAGGTGCCTTGATACAGCACTCTGGGAACAGCCTATTCGTTCAGAAATTTCTTTCTGTGTCTTACCCTCTCGCTTGAGGGTGTCAATGATGGCCTTCTGGACAGCAGTCAGGTCGGCAGTCTTACCCATGATTGCGGTTTTGAGTAATGAACCAGGCTGGGAGTTTTTAAAAGCCTCAGGAATCTTTTGCAGGTGTTTAGAGTTAATTAGTTGATTCAGATGATTAGGTTAATAGCTCGTTTAGAGAACCTTTTCATGATATGCTAATTTTTTGAGATAGGAATTTTGGGTTTTCATGAGCTGTATGCCAAAATCATCAGTATTAAAACAATAAAAGACCTGAAATATTTCAGTTGGTGTGCAATGAATCTAAAATATATGAAAGTTAAATTTTTATCATTACATTATGGAAAATAATGAACTTTTATCACAATATGCTAATTTTTTGAGAAGGACCTGTATCTATAGCATAACACATAGATTCATTTGATAAGTAAGAATAGTAGCCTGACACTCACTGATTTTTATTATTATTATTATTATTTAAATGTACTAATTTTTATTTAAAACAAATTCATTTTGTACTTTGTTATATTAGTTATAACAGGACAGATTCAAACTGTGAGCGGATCAAGAGTGGCATCTAGATTTTCTTTATTTATTTTTTTCATGTGAACAGACATCCCTCTGACACTAGGTGGCACTATAATAAAGGAATTTATAATTTCAATCAACCTATAACTCAAGAAACCTAAGGGTCCTTCTGAATCCAGTGATCACATGCTTTTTATTACTGTCAAGATATTTTAAGAGTTTTCTGTCTTAGGTATTTTCACATGTCCAGTTCATAATTGTGTATCATATAGCAAAGATTGTAAAAAATAAAAAATAAAAATCAAATAACAGATAGAATCCACTGAAATGACTCATTTGATTAATTGTGTACAACAAACAAGGTTGATGATAATTGTTACACATTGAAACTAGGACATTCTCAGGACAAATGCTAAATTTTGTCAAATTCTGGCCCTGGGGGAAGCTATTAGAAAAACCATCAAAGATATTGTTGAAATCGCAATGATCATCATCAAATTTGCCAACTGACCCTTCGCTGAGCCCCATTTAAAAGAATGGCAATCAAAAATTCCTACCTTGGCAACTCAAGTCCTGTGTGTTTAAAATCAAAGCAAACTTGCATTCAGGCCTCTCCCTAACCATTCCTGATGTGTCAGCCCTCTTTTCAAGATGTAATCAGTCATCTACATTTGCTCCAAGTTAATTAATTAATGTATTGATTGATTCAGTAATAGGCGTGGCAACAGTAAATAAGGAGTTCCCAGTACAAAAGTGAGTATACTGTAAAATGTAAAAATACAACCCAAATTCTGGAAATGTTGGGACGTTTTTTTAAATGTAAATAAAATGAAAACTAAAAGACTTTCAAATCACATGAGCCAATATTTTATTCACAATAGAGCATAGATAACATAACAAATGTTTAAACTGAGACATTTTACAATTTTATGCACAAAATGAGCTCATTTCAAATTTGATGCCTGCTACAGGTCTCAAAATAGTTGGGACGGGGGCATGTTTACCATGGTGTAGCATCTCCTCTTCTTTTCAAAACAGTGTGAAGACGTCTGGGCATCGAGGTTATGAGTTTCTGGAGTCTTGGTGTTGAAATTTGGTCCCATTTTTGCCTGATAAAGGTTTCCAGCTGCTGAAGAGTTTGTGGTCATCTTTGATGTATTTTTCTCTATAGGTGAAAGATCTGTACTGCAGGCAGGCCAATTCAACACCCGGACTCTTCTACGATGAAGCCATGCTGTTGTAATAGCTGCAGTATGTGGTTTTGCATTGTCCTTCTGAAATACACAAGGCCTTTCCTGAAATAGACGTCGTCTGAAGGGGAGCATATGTTGTTCAAAAACCTTTATATACCTTTCAGCATTCATAGTGCCTTCCAAAACATGCAAGCTTCCCATACTGTATGCACTTATGCACCCCCATAACATCAGAGATGCTGGCTTTTGAACTGAACGCTGATAACACACTGGAAGGTCTCCCTCCTCTTTAGCCCGGAGGACACAGCGTCCGTGATTTCCAACAAGAATGTCAAATTTGGACTCTTCTGACTTTCCACTTTGAGACAGTCCATTTTAAATGAGTCTTGGCCAACAGGACACGATGGCGCTTCTGGACCATGTTTACATATGGCTTCCTTTTTGCATGATAGAGCTTTAGTTGGCATCTGCAGATGGCACGGCGGATTGTTTTTACGACAGTGGTTTCTGGAAGTATTCCTGGGCCCTTTTAGTAATGTCATTGACACATTTATGCTGATGAGTGATGCAGTGTCGTCTGAGGGCCCGAAGAACACGGGCATCCAATAAAGGTGTTCGGCCTTGTCCCTTACACACAGAGATCTCTCCAGTTTCTCTGAAACTTTTGATGATGTTATGCACTGTAGATGATTAGATTTGCAAAGCCTTTGCAATTTGACATTGAGGAACAATCTTTCACAATCTTTTTACACACTCTTTCACAGCTCTGCCCATCTTTACTTCTGAGAGACTCTGCCTCTCTAAGACATCCCTTTTATAGCTAATCATGTTACAGACCTGATATCAATTAACTTAATTAGTTGCTAGATGTTCTCCCAGCTGAATCTTTTCAAAATTTCTTGCTTTTTCAGCCATTTGTTGGCCCCGTGCCAACTATTTTGAGACCTGTAGCAGGCATCAAATTTGAAATGAGCTCATTTAGTGGATAAAAGTGTAAAATTTCTCCGTTTAAACATTTGTTATGTTATCTATGTTCAATTGTGAATAAAATATTGGCTCATAAAAGTCTTTTAGTTTTCATTTTATTCAAATTGAAAAAACATCCTAACATTTCCAGAATTCGGGTTGTAATAATAATAGTAATAATAATAATATTTGTGTTCAATTGCTGTGTTAAAGGTACAATTTGTAAGATATTCGCAGTAAAATATCCAAAAACCACTAGGCTAGTGTTATATATTTTGTCCAGCTGATTAATAACAATATCTCTAATGTTTTCAACTACTTGTAAATCATGAGAAAATTCCCATTCTAAACAGTGACACGGGGCAGTGCAGTCACCTGTCAATGACGTCAGTTACCCTTTGGGTCACCATACTTGGCCACATGTCACTTCACTTTCACTTTCGCCAAACGCGGGGCATCGCGTCTCTAGACCTGCGCGAGGACGCGTCTGATCCATAGTCTGATCGCGTCTTTGCATTGACTTTGTATGTAATCTACTCGCGCAAATCGTTGAACTTGCGTTTGCTATGTATGCCCAATTATTGTGTTTGAATGTACACGAGTGTATATATTTGTTGAACAAGTGGTAATCGTTTGCATATCATCTGACTAAACAGTAATCAATTAATTTGACAATTTACTGTCAAACTATATTTGCTGTATTGTATTGCAATATAGCATGACGCAATATGTAATGGTGGCATGTGAAAATTGTCTTTTACAGACACTTTCGAAATCCAGTATTGGATAGATTTTGTTAGTTACTGTAGCAGCTACAGTGTAGTTATCATCATTTTACATCATAACCTCACAATAAAAATTGTGATGTCAATACATATGATGTGAAAAATCATTGTAGATTGTACTTGTGTTGTTATGCTGTAGCCTTTAGTGAACATCAAATGATATTGGTAAGTTCAAAATAACATTTATTATTATTGATTTGAACACTTGAAACTGTACTGTGTTATCACACCATCGAATTGGACAAATATTCTAACATCTATGACTAAAAATTTCGTTTGTAAACCTTCCATTACTCGTTTCTAATTCAATATAATAAAACTATGACATCAAACACAAAATTTATAAAACTTTACCTCATTCGTTAAATCCATGATTTATCTTTCCGTCTGATTGATGGCCGTCAGCGGTTGGGTAGAAGACAACAAATCCAATCATTCCACGCACCTTCTTAGCGTCATCAAACCACGCGATTGTTATTGTTTTGGTAGTGCGCCCTCTAGCGGCAGGTCCTACAAACTGTACCTTTAACTGCTTTCAAACAAGACTTCTAACTCCATTTGAGTGGTTCCTAAATGGTGTGTATGTACGCCTAGGGGGAGAAGTGTGTTCTGGGGGTGTGCAACAATTTTTGCAAAGGCAGAATGCCAAAATACCTCATTATATGGCAAAATCAGCAGTTCACACTCAAACTTAGTGTTCTACTCATCTCATGATTTAAAAACTTCTGTCATCAAACAGTTGCATCTATTTTCATAATGGGTGAGATCTGGTGGTTAATTTGCCTAGTGTAGCATGCTGAGTAAAGCACAAAAATAGATGGGATGAGAACCATATAAAATGGTCCATTACTCCTAGTGTTTTTGAACTTTATACAAGGCCCATCCATATCACTGAAGTATAAATTAAATAATTGTTATTAGTAAATGTAAAAAGTCTAAATATTTTGTTTTTAGAGCAAATGCAAACTTTAAACCTATAAGTTCCCATAACTGCAGGTTGATTTGCGTTGACAGACGATGATACAGGCGTCATGCTGTAGGGATCAAAACTGTTGGTTACAGATGATTGACAATAGGCCTGTGGCACTGCTTGTACAAACTGCAGTCCCATTTCTGAAGTGAGTGAGTTCTGCTGATTAATCACTCAAAGGTCACCACTAACTTTGACCTCGTTTTACAAAGATTATCAGGAGTCTTTACCAGAGATCTTGGACAGATCCTCTCAATGCAATGTGCTTTCAAATTGATGCAGCTTAATTTCAAAAGTATGTGAAGTTCCTGGCTCCATTGTTGCTGTAAACTTGCACTACGTTCTTGAATTAATAATTTATAGAGGCACGCCGGTCTGTTATTGTAAGGACATCGACTTTACATTTTCACGCCCCTAAACATGACGCGGAACAAAACGAACTGTGATTGGTTGCGTTACATGTCAGTCAAACATCCTCTTGGGCATTCCTCGGCCAATGAAAGCTGCGACAGAGTCCAGACCTTCTGCCATCAGTCTGAAGGTCTGGCTATGCGAGACTACATCATAATGTACTTGGACCTTCAACACTGGGTGTGCAATGTGCATGTAGATTACTACCCCCATGTTTTTACAAAAAATATTAATGTTTTCTGCTTAAATCATATTTCAATCATGACAACTCTCAGAATAATTTTAGCATGTTATTGAATATGGCAGTGTTAATGTATTTGGTCTTGGTGGACTAGATCTGCTGATGTTGAGTATTGCTGCTGCTGCAGAGCAAGTATGGACTTGCTACTGCCAATAGATACACAGACACACTGCTGTAAGCATGCAAGATATGCTGCTGCTGCAAAAATAGACATACATAAATCCCATAGCAGATCTAGGCAGGTGGAGCTGGGGAGGTGGAGGGTTTCAGAGGAACTCTGATAGCACACTGCAGGACTAGCTTAAAAGAAAACACCGAACCAGACTATTTGAACGTTGAGAAAGCAATCTCATTGTTTGCAGGATCAGCAGAGGCCAATCAGCTTGTGCCATGCAGTAATTATGTGATTGATTACAGATTGCATGTATAGGACCTATCAGTCCTATCAGCTCATGACTGAACTAGATATTTCATTGTGTGGACATGTTCATGTGTATGCGATACAGAATTCATGTTATGTAAGAGAGCATATGGCTCGGGGGTCAAATTGACAGGTTTGACAGCTCTGATGAAGCACAGAGTTGTCTGTCAGTAAGAGACAAGAAAAATATTTTTTATTAAGCAGAGGAAGAAGCAAATACCCTGCAGTACAAGACAGGTTTATGCAAAACCCTACATACACACACACACACACACACATATTATACATACACTTCTAACATGACAGACCCCAAACATACTTGGGGGTCTTTTAATAGAGGATGAGAAAATTCCGTCATGAACATGTGCCTGTGCCTGCATAGCTGCAGGGGAGAAGCACACAAATTAGGCAGTGGGAAACTAAAACGTTCTTGAAACTACACACCTTTTATTCTTAAAAAAATGTTTAAATACTGCCAAAGCCTTGACAGCTCTATGTTTTGTGCATTGCTGACGCCAGCATCAGAATTACAAATGTTAGTGACATCAAGGGAATGCTGTATTTGCACAGATCATGTCTTAGATTGTTTGTACATTATGCATCTTGAAACATTGACAATTAAAGATGAAACAAAAACAATAAAGATTGTAGCATAGATGTAGTTTTGTATGCCAAGGCTGTTTTTATAAAGTACTTCTGCAATATAAATTTTTTAAAGATAAAGTTTTTAATTTGTTCCCTTTTTTTTTTTAAATCAGGGAATAAGGCCACATCTCCATTGGGGGTGACCATTCTTTATGAACATTCAATCAGATCTCACCCTTTGGTGACCAACTTTACACCCTCCAAATGACCACCTTCCTAATATTGTGTTGGTCCCCCGTTTGCTGCCAAAACAGCCCTGACCCGTCGAGGCATGGACTCCTCTAGACCCCTGAAGGTGTGCTGTGGGATCTGCACCAAGATGTTAGCAGCAGGTCCTTTAAGTCCTGTAAGTTGTGAGGTGGAGCCTCCATGGATCTGACTTGTTTGTTCAGCACATCCCACAGATGCTCGATTGGCTTGAGATCTGGGGAATTTGGAGCAATTTGAGCTACAGTAGCTCGTCTGTTGGATCGGACCACAGGGGCCAGCCTTCGCTCTCCACGTGCATCAATGAGTCTTGACCGCCCATGACCCTGTCGCCGGTTCACCACTGTTCCTTCCTTGGAGCACTTTTGATAGATACTGACCACTGCAGACATGTCAAACGCGCACAAATCCTTACGCTTGCCCGTTTTTCCTGCTTCTAACACATCAACTTTGAGGACAAAATGTTCACTTGCTGCCAAATATATCCCACCCACTAACAGGTGCCGTGATGAAGAGATAATCAGTGTTATTCACTTCACCTGTCAGTGCTCATAGTGTTATGCCTGATCGGTGTGTATGTATATACTGTTTACCGTGTATATGTATATGTATATATATGGGCGGTACGTGGCTCAGTGTGTAGCACTGTCACCTGACAGCCAATCAGAACCCATCCTGCTTTAAAGAGCTCAAGCATTTAATGCGGCAGACGTCAAGACTGCAAAGCGTGCTTAGAATAAACAAAACAATATTGTTAGCTAGTATGGATGCTAATATAGTTATCATTATAGTTTTATTTATAGTTATTGTTCTTGGTGTTAACGGGCCTTTAGGAGAAAATACTCTAAATAAAACCTTAAAGAGTTCTGTCAGACACTTCATATATTCCTTTTAGGGGTTCTCACCATGGGATCATTTTATGGATTTAGTTTAAATTAATTAAATATGTTCACTTTTAATTAGGGGTTCAAGCGTGTAGTACTGAAACCCTATTGTAATTGTTAAAGTTTACAAGGATCAGCATTCTCCTTTAAAAGAGATCGGGCAGATAAAACCTTAAGTCGTAGAGACTTGAAATTTTGAGGGCTGGTAGTACTCACACCGTCTACAACGGCCTGATGGGGGCGTTACTGCGGCGAAAAGTATGAAATCGCTCATAACTCCTAAACCGTTAGGCATAGGCTCAAGGGTCCGTTGGAAACCTTGGCTCAAGTCGGACAAAATGCGTGCCACTGATTTGATCGTCACCCTGGTGAAATTTTCGGGTATTTTGGATTTTTTTAAAAACCTACTTTTGTGAACTAGTCCTAGGCTTATGGCATGATCAGAACCAATCCAGTGCAGCAAGATTCTCTGGAGTCTGATTGTCAATCATTATCAAAAACAAGTTGAAATTTCGATTCACTGTCTCTAAGGGCCACCAAAATGTTCGAAGTGGGCGGAGCCACTTTTACTAAAATGGCTATAACTCATCAACGGGATGAGATATTTTCACCAAACTTGTTATACTCATGTATGATCTCATTCTGTGGTCACACACACAAAAATCTGCGGCAATTCTTAGTCAATCGGACCAACAAAATTTGATGTGCATGTGTTTCCCAACCCTGTTCCTGGAGGCACACCAACACTACGCATTTTCCAACTCTTCCTAATCAAACACACCTGATTCAACTCATCAGCTCGTTAGTAGAAACTCCAAGACTAGAAATATATGGATCAGATAAGGGAGACATCCAAAACATGTACTGTTGGTGTGCCTCCAGGAACAGGGTTGGGAAACACTGATCTAGAGACCTTCATGGCAAAAAGTTACCAAAAGAATTTTGATCTATTAAACTGATAGCAAAAACAAGGCCATTGGTTCACTTCCCAACGATGTAACCTTATAGATTTACCTGTACATCCTTATACCTTATAAGGCCTTCATTAGTTATGAAGAGAAGAGTCTGCCCAAAGTGCATCGCTAACATATCTTGGGCAATAGGGAGTAACACATTATTTCGATAGTCCTCATTAGACATTCTACTAACCATAAGTAAATTTGCAACTACAAGTAAACTAACTCTCATTAATTTGCAACTACGTGTGAATTAAAGTATAAGTAGACAGTTAAGTTAGGGTTTGGTTAGGATTAGCAGAATAAGTTGATATGTTTTTGTTACTTATATTTAGTAGAATGTCTAAAGTGGACCATTGAAATAAAGTGTTACCCAACAGGGCTCTCTGGCACAGCAGCAGAGAGCCAGAGGGTTGGGATGTGGCAGGACATGAATTATTATGTAGAGAAAAGAAGGAGGAGAGCAGAGGATGGGAGGGGAACACAGTGAGTAAAGGAATTCATTTTGAAGGATTAAAGGAATGAATGGCTTGATTTTAACTCTGATTGAATTACCTACTACATCTAATAAATTTTAACTTAAACGTTTGAAACTACACTCTAAAAAATGCTGGGTTAAAAACAACCCAAGTTGGGTTGAAAATGGACAAACCCAGCGATTGGGTTGTTTTAACCCAGTGGTTGGGTTAAATGTTTGCCCAACCTGCTGGGTAGTTTTATTTAACCCAAATATTGTTTAAAAATTACTGTATTTCTTGCTTAAAATGAACCCAAAATATGTTGGAAATTAACATTTTATTAATATGTTTAATAAACAAACATTTATTCATATTTTTTTGAATAATATTTAAACAATAAACATTTATTAAATTGCTTATTAATAAATGCTCATCTTTTTGATTATTATTGTTGCCTCTAGTAATTATGAGTCTGATTTTTAATTTCCAACCTATTTTGGGTTCATTTTAAGTCAGACATATAGTTATTTGTAAACAATTGTTGGGTTAAATAAAACTACCCAGCAGGTTGGGCAAACATTTAACCCAACTGCTGGGTCAAAACAACCCAATCGCTGGGTTTGTCCATTTTCAACCCAACTTGGGTTGTTTTTAACCCAGCATTTTTTAGAGTGTAAAACACACTAATTGAGGAAAACAGTCAATCTTGCAACACAATTGCTGAAAGAGCATAAATTTGGCATGCTGGGATTTAAAAACATAAGCATGAATTACAGCAATATAATTGCAGTAGTGAGACTGACCTGTCTTTGTCATTTTGTTTAATAACCTAATTCAACTTGTCACAATAAATTCTATCATTTTTACTGGTTCAGGATGAATTTCCCAGTTTTTATTTCAATAGAGTGAGTACTAAAACTCTTTATTCAAATTTTACTAACACTTCTTTCAAATGCACTTGAGTGCATTTACATTTATATTAAAATCTATGCAAAAGTAAGACATGCACATGAAGGTGAATATATCATGCAAAGCGGTGGAAGAGTGTGTGAGAGAGAACCAGCGGATCTGCTTCTTGTCAGGCAGGTTATGTCACAGGCTTATGTCCTCTGGGCCTCTGAGTTTCTGTCAGTAACATTGGTGGGATAACTGATTCATGTCAGGACTTAACTTGAGACTAATAATGTTATTAGACAAGAATTAAGGTTGTGCAAGTTACTTTGCGGTATTATTTCTGTGTGCAGTACTTCTTGTACCTAAAACATTTTGCATTCATGCATGCCTTCATGCATATGGACGCATTCATGCATACAGATGCTTTTATCCAAAGTGACATAAATTGCATTCAAGATTTACATTTTACCAGTTCATGCATTCCCTGGGATTAGAACCCATGACCGTGGCGATTGTTGGTGTAAAGGCCCGTTCACTAAAGCGAAAACCATGGGGGAGAAAGATACTTTAAAAAGTAATGTTTTACAATATTGCATTACTCCCACTGACCGTGTTACTTTTATGGAAAGGAATGCATTAAATTGCTTTCGTGTTGCTTTTCTCACCTGGACTGGACTTGCTCAAATTCACGCCTGTACAGTAGAGGCCGCAGCTCAGAAAATCAGCTGTGCTGCCATTCTGGATTGCAGAAGAATAGGACACAGGAGAAGAAAGTTCAACACTGTTTTGTGCAAGTGAGATGAGTAAATAAATGCTCACATTAAGTCTAGAGCTACGATAACCATCATGTTTACACAGCTCACACAACACCTCTGTACTTACTCACGATTTCTCTCAGCATGGGGACAGGAGAGCTGTCAGTCAATAAAAAAATTTAAAAAACTTGCGTTACTTATTCAAAAAAATTACTCCAATGATTTGCTGTAAGTTTAAAAGCAATGCATCACTTTAGTTACTTGAAAAAAGTAATCTGATTACTAACTCGCGTTACTTGTAATGCGCTGCCCCAACACTGATTCTAACTATATTAGCATCTACTTCAACGCAGGATATTGTTCTGTTTATTACAAGCACATGCGTCTGTTTTGTTTAAAGGGAACCCCTGGTATTAAGACTTGATATAACGTAAATGATGTCTCTTACTGAAAATATGTGGTAGAAACCCCATGAAAGATTTACGTTATTTAAAAAATCCATGTCATATTTGGACAATGGGGGGCGCTATTTTGTTTAGTTGCACAGTGCGTTCTATGTCGATGACGTCAAATGGTTGCACTCGGTGAGCTACTGACACTGTCATGTTGCTATTTTTACCGCAACAAAACTCGGAATATAATATACGATCTCTAGTAAAGCAGTAAAGACTTACATCGCTTCTCTTGTGGCTCATCGACTGAAAATTACCACCAAAAGCTGCACAATGTGGCATCATATAATATATTCCTAGTTGTGTTGCGGTAAAAATAGCAACAGGACAGTGTCAGTAGCTCACCGAGTGCAACCATTTGACGTCATCGATGTAGAACGCACTGTGCGCCTAAACAAAATGGTGCCCCCAATTGTCCCAATATGTCATGGATTTTTTAAATAACGTAAATCTTTCATGGGGTTTCTACCACATATTTCAGTAAGAGACATCATTTACGACATTATTAAGTCTTAATACCCTTTAAATGTTCGATCTCTTTAAAGCAGGATGGATTCTGATTGGCTGTCAATGTTTTTATCATTCATCAGCTGAAAAAAAATCATTGTGAAAGTGATTCCAACAATATTGTTCCTCTGTGTCTTTATCGTGGTGTAGGCTCTGCTATTTTTTACATTTAGAACGATTTTTATATCTTTATCATTATAGTTTTTGTCCTTGATGTGAACGGGCCTTATTGTTCCACTGTTTGAGCTACAGGAGCAGTTTTGCAGTGCAATAAAATGAAATAGCTCCCATTATTTTTGATGTTGCTATGCTTGCAGTGTATCATTGATTATAATGGGAGCTAGGCTACATGATTTAGTTTTGTTGTTTTGCACTGCTTACTAGCGTAGTTTGGGTGTGATGCAGTCAGGCCTTCTGCATCCATCCATATAACAAGAGTCACTTTGTTCACACCTCTCAAACCATTTTCACACGCTCTGTTGCTACACCATATGTACACACAAGCCAGATGACTCCACTATCCTGATCAGATAACACAAAACATCTATTTATTTTAGCTTATTATTTCATTTCATTTTTACTTTACTATAGTTTTTCCATTTACTTTGGTTAAATAAATATTTTATAAATCAATAAAAACTTTAAGTTTATAAAAAAAAACTTAATTTAGTTTTAAGCACTTTTTTGGATGTCAATTTTGTCTCATGCATTCATACACTAATTCATTCATTCTACTGTGTTAAAAATAAATATACAATTATATTTAAATGTGTTTGTTCACATGTGTTTCTAATTTGTCTTTTTGGTAGGTGAAAAACACTGACAGAACAATAAAATCACCTGTAAATCAAATGCTATTGGAATATGGCTTTATAGGTTAATAACCCTAGTCATAAAACATGAACCTTTTAACACCTCCATCTGTTTAAAGCATGTATCAATGTACTTAGATTAGAACCTGCCATTGTTATACACTATATAAACACATTAGACTGGTCCCTTTAAAATCCTTTTTGGTGTGAGACAAATGTGGACACACCTTTCTTTCACTCCCAAATCAACAGCTAGAATATTTAGTTACAGTCTACTTATTAATCACTTAGGCACCTATCAAATGAATAAATGCAAATTAAGTTGTAGAACATTCATGTATTACACCCAACAAAATCACTTTATCAAGTAAGATTGTGCCTTAGGTGAAATTTCACACATAAAGAGATGTTTCCCCCTCCGCCAGCTGAAAATAACACTTTCTGCACACCGTCTTCATATTTCACAGATAGGTTTGAGAACAAACAGGAGGCACAAATGGCCCTTTACCCCAGCAAAAATCATTTGTCATTTCTCGTCCTAAGTGTTGACTTCAAGGTTCAAACATCCAGAAAGAACACCTCAGTTCTACAGAAAAGAATAGTTTTTGCTTAGCTTTGCATGACTGATTCTCCAATTACACATGACTGTGCACTGAGGTGACCAGAATGTTAACCAGATGCATAAACAAGCAAAAACATTATTTGAACAAGACTCATTTTATGTGATTTCATAATAACCTGAGCTATAGTTTGACATAGCGAAGTATGTGGCCATATGTGTCAGCTTGTATGCACACCTGTGTGTCTTAAAAACGCCTTGAAAATGGAAATGTAGTACCTTCTAGAGCTCATTGTAGCTTCAGTGCCACAGGCTTTTCATTATATTGTGATAGTGACATTATTTAAAAAAAAAAAAGCTTTAAATAATTACATTTTCCATTGATTTCCTCTTTGCTATATGCTCTTGCCTGATTTCATTTGTAGTGTATTTGAAGATGTTCGTACGAAGCATTTACACATGTATTTGGATATATACTGAAACAATATGAACATATTGGTATTAACGTATGCACAGCTTTAGAAATGTGAACATATTTATAAATATTATAATATATAATTATTGGTACACTTACATTTTATACCAGGTACATTTTGAACGGTTACATTTTATAGTGTGTTTGCCATTTTCTTGTAGCTTCAGGCGACTTATGGCAAACAAAATAAGAATTATACAGCTAAGCAATGATTAAATGACAATTCATTTTAACATTTTAAAGTAGCTAAATTGATTAATACATAAACATTTATACAATAAATACAATAAAATGTATCAAACCTAATATACTGATATACACACAAAAACCCCCCAATAAAATCAACCTATTGAAGTCAATATTCTATAAAGCAAAAAAGGATCTGTAAACATTTATACCAAGTTCAGTCATGCCGCTGATTGGCTGTCTCGTCGGCGGTTCTTCAACCATTCGATCACTTCTTCCTATCTATGCTTGCCTTCATTTTTTCCGGTCTGACTAGATGGACCTCAGTCTGCGCACCATGACTTTAACCCTCCCCCTCCCCAGCACCACCTGTCTAAATCTGCACCGGGTTTCACCTTAGTCTTGCAGCATGTTTTATTATCATACACTTTTGGGGTCTGACAGAGCAAGTCTTCATACTTTGCTCCACAGCAGCAGTATGTTTTCTTCTCTGTATTTCTTTTTGTTTTAGCAGAGCGAGTCTGCGTACTCACTCCGCAGTCACAGCAGCAGCATAGCAGATTTTGTT
This sequence comes from Anabarilius grahami, assembly GCA_003731715.1. NCBI lineage: Eukaryota > Metazoa > Chordata > Actinopteri > Cypriniformes > Xenocyprididae > Anabarilius > Anabarilius grahami. Next base: position 2,474,056 of record RJVU01053075.1, read on the forward strand.
TGTGAAAACCAAACCTATTTACATTGATATTTTTTATTAATAAAATGTGTTACAAACTACTCCCGAGAGCTGTCATGAGCGAAGTACCTTTCTACAGTTGTTCATATGTCAAATGCTGGTGTTTTGGAATAATGTACATTTCAGTATCTATGCAAAAGGTGCGTGCGAACCACATATTGTGTACAAATGCCTTCAATCACCGATGAAATCATGTTGCTTTCTCACTTGCACCCTCATATACTGCAATGCCACTGCTGCAGGTTCAACATCAGCACTCATGTCACTGCAATGATTAAAAAGATGCTGTGCATCGCAGAAACCTGTGGGAAAAGTACAGCGTTTATGTAATGATCCAGCTGTTGCACGGGCTCAGTCATGCACACCGAGCTCATAGCCAAAAGATGAGACTCAAAAACTATTTGACTTCATATTTTTTTTGTATTGAAGTGTCTTCAACAGAGTAATATGACTAATGTGAGATGCACAAAAAAACAAATATACCAGATGTTAGTTTTAGCTTTGTGGTGTATTACTGCAGAATATGTGATTTTTCGATGAGCTCATACATGCCTGCTGAACATCTTCCTGTTACTCTTTGAAGAAAAAGTGCTTGTCAAGACCATCGAGAGTTACAGGTTTGAATGCATTCTGAACCCTGAAACCAACACAGAACAGATACGGGCCACCATGGCTTCAGGGTCAATATGACCCAAGGGTTTCCAGAGTCTCAGATGTCCATTTGCAGTCAAACCCAGAGGACATAATAATGAAGAATCAGAACAATGTGACAGATCCTCCTTAACACACCTATTGATAAGTGCTACGGGTTCAAAACAGGTTTCAAGCCCATCTACTCCACTTTATGCTAATTGATTCAAACATTCTTTGCTTTTGTTTAAATGTAAGAGGCTACTTTATACAATACAAGTGCACTGTAAACCCTAACACTCAAAATAATTAATTGGTTTGAGTAGGAAAAACTTAAATTAAACAAATTAGTTCAGTCAAATTAACTTTTATGAGTATTTAGCACTTTCTAAGTAAACTGAACTGCCAAAAAAACAAAATAACGACTTTTTAACAATATCTAGTGATGGGTGATTTCATAACACTGCTTCTTGAAGCTTCGAAGCTTTACGAATCAAATCAGTGGATCGTCGCGCCAAAGTCACGTGATTTCAGCAGTTTGGCGGTTTGATACGCGATCCGAATCACTGATTCGACTCAAAAGATTCATAACGCTCTGAAGCAGTGTTTTGAAATCGCCCATCACTAGATATTGTTAGAAAGTCGTTTTTTTTTGGCGCACAAAAAACATTCTCGTTGCCTTATAATATTAAGATAGAACCACTGTACTCACATGATCTGATTTAAATATTTTTTTAGTACCTTTACGGATCTTGAGAGAGGAAGTACCATTGCTGTCTATGCAGGCCTCGCTGAGCCATCGGATTTAATCAAAAATATCTTAATTTGTGTTCTGAAGATGGACAAAGGTCTTACGGGTGTGAAACGATGACATTTTTGGGTGAACTAACCCTTTAAGAACAATTAAAATGTATGAGTACAAACTAAAAACCAGTTCTGCTTACTTAAACTTTGAATTTCTTAACTTAAACATTTTGAGGCAACTGATTCCCAACTTATTTAGGTTTAGGCATTTTTTTTTTTTTTTTATATATAGCGCTTTCATATGTACCACTGTACACCCAAAGCGCTTTACAATCATATCAGGGGTCTCTCCTCATCCACCACCAGTGTGCAGCATCCACTTGGATGATGCGACGGCAGCCACAGTACAACGGCGCCAGTGCGCTCACCACACACCAGCTGTAGGTGGAGAGGAGAGAGAGTGAAAGAGCCAATTCAATGGTTTACAGTGTGTCTTTACAGAAACTAGTGCCTCAATACATGCAGTGAGCAACCCAAAAACTCTATTGGACCAGAGGATGATTGAGAATGACCTGTCAAGACATGACAAGATCCACAATATGGTCTAGCACAAACATCATTACTAGTACACTAAAACTCTTTCTGTGAATTAAATATTCTAGTAGATTCTCTTACACTTGCAATAAAAAGGCAACATGTTCACACAGCGCACCATCAGCAAACGCTCTCAAATGCCCTCGTGATAGAGGTGTGTCCAACAACATGTCATCCTAATCAAATCATTGTAGTACTATGAGTCTTCTGCTAAAGCACTGCAGGGTAGAAAGCGTTTCAAATGTGCAAAAGACAGCAGTTTTAAGACTTGTTACTGTGACTGAGGAACTCGAACTAAACGGTATACTTTACAATAAAGTTAAATGTCCACATTAGTTAAAATAGCTCATTAACACTGAACAATTTACAGTAGGCTATTTATTAATTTTAGTTAATGTTAATTCCTACATAAACTAAAAGTACATTGAAAAAAAATAAGTGTAGTGTAGAAGCGTAGGCTGAATAACCAGCGAATTCAACAAAATAAACAATATTTTTAACATTTATTTTATGTATAGGCTACATGCACTTTGTGAATTCTATCATGATATCAGTGACACTCGCTAAACCAACAACTAGAAGCAACAACTGGTTTTCAGTCAAAATAGATCATAAAACAAACAATAAATTTATGACTCGGTGAGGGCGAGTCTCAACTGTGAGCTAATTGACACTCTCTCTGTGGATGCTTTGTGAGTCTTTTGGTTCTCTGGCCAAATGTGTGATTCAGAAAAGTAAAAGGAGGCCACCCATTGTCAGTTTTGCATTTTTCACTGCAAGTTGGCTCATGTCAGTTCGATCTGGTTTTAAGAGGTAAAAAGCATTGTTGGGACCTTGCCCCTTTAAAAAAGTGTTTATGGTAATTATCAAAGGCAAGTTATGATCCGTGTCAGGAACACTAGATAACTTGCGGTATCTTTGATGCCTCATTATAATGTGGGGCGATGCTGCAGTGGTACATTTTGAAACGTTTGTTTTATTAGTCGAACATAAAGAAGACCAAAAACACCGAAAAATATATACAGTAAATAATAAACATATGCATTCATAGCAATTTTGTGTTTTAGTATTATTTATATACCATTTTAATTTTTATTAATATTTTGAATTAGCTATAATTTAATATTTTCAGTTTAATTTTGTCATTTTAGTGTGCTTTTATCATTTTTAGTAGTTTTATTTTTTATTTATTTATTAAATATTACTATATAGGTTTAATTTATTTTCATTTCAGTTTTTGTTTTAGTTTAGTAATAGGTTTTATTTATTTCCATTTTCCAGTTTATTTCCAGTAATTTTGTGCTTGAACTTAAATTTTCAGTTAGTTGCCGAGGCAGCNCATAAAGAAGACCAAAAACACCGAAAAATATATAAACATATGCATTCATAGCAATTTTGTGTTTTAGTATTATTTATATACCAATTTAATTTTTTATTAATATTTTGAATTAGCTATAATTTAATATTTTCAGTTTAATTTTGTCATTTTAGTGTGCTTTTATCATTTTTAGTATTTTTTTTTAAAATTGTACTATTTAGGTTTCATTTATTTTTTATTTCAGTTTTTGTTTTAGTTTAGTAATAGGTTTTATTTATTTCCATTTTCCAGTTTATTTCCAGTAATTTTGTGCTTGAACTTAAATTTTCAGTTAGTTGCCGAGGCAGCATTTATAATTTTCATTTACTTTAAGTTTTTCATCAAATATTTATTTATTATATTAATAGTTGGTAATGACCCTGGTTACTACACATATTAATTAATAATGAAAAAATAGCATTAAAACAAAACACCAAATACTTTATAAGTCGAATATTACCATCTGTACAATTAGTTATACATTTCATTATATTTTAAGTCTGTAAAAGAATCACCATTAAGGGTTTCTAACCAAAAGTGTTTCGTTTTTTAAGTAGTTCATATTTTTTTAAAGACATTAGACCATCCCTTTTATCCAATGACTTTCAATTCTTCTGGGTAAATGATGAGTTAGCTCAGGCTGTAAGAACACAAACTGTTGTATTCAATAGGTTGTGGGTTCGAGTCCCATCTGAGTTGGTGTGTTCAGAGCTGCTGTTCCTAAGACCATGGACAGGTGGTTTATATCACACCATAGACAATGAAGGGGTCTAAATGAGTGAAGGAAGAAAAAGATTTGTGTCCTTCATCAAATGACTCCTAACATGTTTCCTATGATATTTTTTTAAAAGTGCACCTATTATGCTATTTTAAAGGTTCCTAATCCTGTTTTGGAAATCTACTACAATAGTTTTACATGCATCAAAGTTAAAAAAACACTTTAATTTTCTAATACTTTACATTGCATATCACCTAATTTCTGGAAAGTGTCTGAAAACGGTTTGTTCGAAGATTCAGTCTCTCTAAACCCTTCCTTTCTGAGAGCTTCCCCTGCTCTGATTGGTCAGATGGTTCAGTCTATTGTGATTGGTTGACCTCTTAGAGCATGTGTCAGATATGAAACGTCTATTACCATATCTGAATTTCAGCTCCGGATCATCCTCAGCACTTGATTCACAGTGCTACAAACAGTAATGATGGCGTCCATTTAATATCAATTCGAACCCAAGTCCTCCTCCTTTTGAAGTGCATGCAAAGTGGATTTACTTTCACAGTGCTAAAAACAGCATCTTCACGACATGTCGACGAACTAAACTCTTCAAGGCCTCAGCTACAATGTTTGAGGGCGGGTCAAAGTAGCTGTTGTTCACAGGCAAATTTTGCATCATTGCCCCCCCAATGATGCAAAAAAAATAAAGATTATTCAAGTATTAACAGCAAGATATGTCCAAAATTTTAGTTAGCAATTTATAGTATTTCAATATCTTACATTGGTGTTTACAAATGCAGTGTATATCAAATAAGTGGCATTTACAGTTCAAAACAGAATGTATTGTATTCCTATCTAAACACCGATATCATAAATGATTGCTAGGCATGTGAAAGTGTGAGTTTAAGTGGAATTGGAGCTTCCTGCATGTTATTAACGGTAGGCTTTTGAAATGGAGAAATCTGTGAATATCATTTAACAGGATAGAGAGGTCAAATGAAACCCAAGCAACTGCAGACTTTGCCAAATCATTTACTTCATATACACCAATTCCCATGGGCACTCACATTTATTGTAGACGCCCATCTCCACACCTGGCTGGTCCAGGTTAAGTCGGGTTTATGAGTGAAAAGGGGCCTCAATCACACCTTTTCTCAGAGCTTGTTGACCCAGCCCTTTGACTCAGCCTGGAGACTCTGAGACAGAACGTTTCAGTTATCATCCAAATAATTAAAGGCACTCCTATGGGAAAACTCTTTCCAATGGAGCTGCACATGGGGGCTCCTTCTTTCCACAGATGAGCCGCACATCTAACCACATGCAAACTTATCACAGTTTGGTTTTCTTATATGGGGAAACATCAAACATGCTTCTCATTATACAGAAATGTAAAAGAAGGGTGTTACGATGAACCATGTGCTTTGCAAGGATTTTAGGAGACACCTGAAGCATTCCTCAGCCTGTGCTGACAGGCATTAAAAATGTTTCTGCAAAGTTTCTGTATGAGAAGCTTGAAGGCAAAGCCAGCAACAATTATAACAAAGTCAGTTAGAAGGTTAATATTTCAAATGTAAAGCTTAATAGTTTTTATTTATTATTTTCAATATTACAATATGCTTGTATTTAATTTGCAGAGACAACTAATATACTGTATAAACCATTCATATTGACTTTTAACTCAACATAAAGATATTATCATATATTCATGTAAATCCCTTGCAAGCAATCACAGGAGTGAGTCTGTGACCCATAGACATCTCCAGACTCTTGGTTGCACATGCTTTTTCAGGCCTTTAATGCAGCCATTTTCAACGGTTGCTTCTTTGGGGAGTTTCTGCCTTTAGTCTCTTCTTCAGCTGGTGAAATGCTTGTTCAATAGGATTTACTTGGCCAATCTAAGACCCAAAATTTCTTTACCATGATAATCTTGATTGAGTTGGCAGTCCTAGTGTTTTGGGTCATTGTCCTGTTGCCATATGAAGCACTTCCCAGTGAGTCTGGTGGCATTTTGTTGAACACTGGTAGGCAATATTCTTTTGTACACTTCTGAATTCATTCTTCTCCTGCCATCATTGAATAAGTCATCAATAAAGATGAGTAATCCTGTTCCAGCATGCATGCCCATGACATGACACTACCTCCACCATCAGATGAGCTTGTATGCCTCATTTGCAGTTTCTTTTTTTTCTCCACACTTTTGCTTTTACACATTGATAAAGTTTAATCTTTGTCTCATGTCCCTAAAACTCTACTGGCTCATCTCTGTGTGTTTTTGCAAATTCAAATTGGCTTTCCTATTTTGGGTACTGATCAGATGTTTGATCTTGCTGTGTATCCTCTGTAATTCTGCTGGTGAAGTCTCCTGCGAACAGCAGATTGTGAGACCATCACCCCAGCTGTACTGACAGTTGTTTTAGAGGTTTTTTCACAGCCCTTGTCATTTGTCTATCATCAACTGCTGTTGATCTTCTCAGCTGACCTGGTTGTTGTCAGTTGCTGAAGCTTGCCAGTGGGATCTGTCTTTTTCAGGACATTCCAAACTGGACATTCCAAGTCAGTCTCCATATTTAAATCCTATTGAACAAGCATTTCACCAGCTGAAGAGGAGACTAAAGGCAGAAACTCCCCAAAAAAGCAACTGTTGCTGAAAATGGCTGCATTCAAGGGTTAGTTCACCAAAAAATGAAATTTCTGTCATTAATTACTCACCCTCATGTCGTTCTAAACCCGTAAGACCTTCGTTCATCTTCAGAACACAAATTAAGATATTTTTGATGAAATCCGATGGCTCTATTGAGAGCACTGAACCTCTCAAGATCCAGAAAGCTACTAAAAACATATTTAAATCAGTTCATGTGAGTACAGTGGTTCAATCTTAATATTATAAAGCGACGAGAATACTTTTTGTGCGCCAAAAAACAAAACAAAATAATGACTTTTCAATGATATCTAGTGATGGTTGATTTCAAAACACTGCTTCAAATCTTTTGATTCGAATCAGTGGTTCGGAGCGGCAAAGTCATGTGATTTCAGCAGTTTGGCATTTTGACACGCGATCTGAATCACTGATTCGAAACAAAAGATTTGAAGCAGGGTTTTGAAATCGGCCATCACTAGATATCATTGAAAAGTCATTATTTTGTTTAGTTTTTTAGCGCACAAAAAATATTCTCGTCGCTTTATAATATTAAGATTGAACCACTGTACTCACATGAACTGATTTAAATATGTTTTGAGTATCTTTATGGATCTTGAGAAGTTCAATGGCATTGCTCTCAATGGAGGCCTCACTGAGCCATCGGATTTCATCAAAAATATCTTAAATTGTGTTCTGAAGATGAACGAAGGTCTTACGGGTGTGGAACGACATGAGGGTGAGTAAGTAATGACATTATTTTAATTTTTGGATGAACTAACCCTTTAAAGGCCTGGAAAAGCATTTCAAAGTGTGAAACCAAGAGTCTGACGATATGGGTCACAGACTCGCTCCTGTGATTGCTTGCAAGGGATTTACAATTAAATATTAGCTACATATTACATTTACTTTCAGTTAAACCGTCCCAATACTTATGCTCACATTAAGCAGAGGGATGAAACTCTAAAAGTGCTGTACTTCTTAGTTGGTAAAACATTTTGTGTTGAAACAGTGAATAATAAAATGTGACATTCTGTATTCTATTAATCTTTTAATCATATTTATAGATGTCTTAACACCACAGCTAACAGCAATTTTGTCTTTACCGTCCCAATACTTATGGAGGGCACTGTATGTGAACAAATAAGAAAGTTCATGTATTTTTCACCATTTTCAAACCCTTTGTGCCTCCACTTGTTCAAATTAACAAAGGGATGTGGAATATATCATTAGTATTAATCTTTAAAACACTAATCATTTAATAACACTGTTAACTGTACTCTATATCAAATCTCAAATACTGCACATTACAATGTTGTGAGGTCTAAATTTACTAGAAACATTTCATATTTTTGATTTTAGTTTTATTTTTAGTTTATTTTGTTTATTATGGATCAGTTATCAGCTGTAACATGAAAACAAATGGTAAAAGTGGGTGCATCCATATTTGAACCTATTTTAAAACAGTTGTTACAATTTTAGTGCAGAAATGAAGCACTTCACAGGTCAAAAGTCAAGCCTGCAGGTAAAGGGTATGTCTACCCAATGATGACATGAAGTTGAGGTATTTCCAATGCTTTAACGCACTTTTTACTTTTACATTGACATGGCAATTTTACTTGCACAAAGTTTTGTTTCTTAGTGCCTTTTGACAGGACAAATAGTTCTTGCAGCTCATTCCCTGTGTATGTTTCTCAGAGCACTGAAACTCAAATAAGCGCATACTGAAGAATCTCTTCTTCCTTTCATTCTTATCTTCTTTCATTCCCCATTGCATCTGAATAATTAAAACCACACCTATCGGAAAAGTGATAATTTGGAAAAGTTTAGCACAGTTAATTATTCTTATCTACAAGATCAAATTGATATTATTACACATAGAGTTGTACACAAGTGAAAGTGTGCCAAAGGTGTATATATATTTTTTATACACAGGACATTTACTCCCGTTATGTAGCACAAACTGAGATTTCGGTCTGCAGAAATCATTTTATGCACACAAACCTGACTCCACACAGTAGTACATGTTATTTTATTTCATAAAGACAGTTAGTTCATAAGGCTATGTTTTCGTGAATGGTTGTAACCATATTTGGAAATTAATCTCAAAGGCTTGGGTGTGGACAAGAAAAGGGGTGTGGTCTAGAGGGGTGGGACCCTTCATACTCATTAGTGATTGGTGGGCTTTCATGAAAAGGAAGCGATCCCTTGTTTCAACATGATGCATATGTGTACGTCTGACCAAGCATGCAACTCTCAGATTTCAACTCAAGAGCTGACATTTAACGGCATCATACATTATAGAAGACTCTGAAAACAAAGGAGACATTATTATAGAGTAAAAGTAGGTAAAAAAATGTGGTTTGCATTTTTTATTGTTTTCATGTTACAGCTGATAACTGATCAATAATAAACTAAATAAACTAAAAATAAAAATAAAATCCAAAATGTTAAATTCATTCTTTTGTGAGATGCACACAAAACAGTTGATACACTGGTGTAAGCAAACAGTTACAGCAATAATCACACAGCTCAGGAAATAGCAGCTCTCAGGAGATATATATTTACAACCACGTTAAACGGAAATGACACGGAACAATGAAAAGACAGAACTAACAGTTTAAATACACAGACATAGTAATCAAGGTAAAACAGAACAGATGTAGGAGACTAACTAGGATCACAGACAGGGAAAACCAAACACAATGACAATAAAACCGAACATAACCATTACAAATGGGGGGGTTTTACACTTTTTTTTACTGATAGGCCATAAAACAGAGATCAATTTGCTACAGTAAAAAAGTCACACGCTGAAGTAATAAACTATAGACAAAAGATTATGTAAAAGTATGAAGTATCAAGTTCAACAGTGGAAGTTACATGTCAGTAAAAAGACACTCCAGTAAATATTTGCATAAATCTCAATCTGGACCATTTCCAAACATTGCGTTATTGGTACTTTTGGGCCCCACCTAATGTGTACAACAAAATTACAGCTTTCATGTACAGACAATATAAAACACATACGGTATGACTAACCGATCAAAGATTCACTTTCTTTGTTGCTCAGTCTGGTGATGCCTCACAAAGCCTGACTTAAGTCGAGTACACGCTGTATGATTTTTATCTCATGACTGTTGTGTGCCAGACTGTGTGTAATTATCCAAGTGAGATCTTGGGTAAAACCAAAGGTACAAGCCATAAACCTGTGGCATACGAAAGTAGCTTTAACACAAAGGCATTTTAGTGAAGCCAAAGCTTTTAGAGAATGCTCTTGAGATAAATACAATTGCATTAAAAAGTATGGGAACCACTTGCAGAATCTGTGAAAATGCGAATGAGAGAGATCATACAAAATGCATGTTATTTTTTTATTTAATACTGTCCTGAGTAAGATATTTTACATAAAAAGATGTTTACATATAATCCACAAGACAAAAAAAGAGCTGAATTTATCCTGTTCAAAAGTTTGGGAACCCTTGATTCTTAATACTGTATGTGGTTACCTGGATGATCTATGACTGTTTTTGTGTTTTGTGATGGTTGTTCATGAGTCTCTTGTTTGTTCTGAGCAGTTAAACTGAACTCTGTTCTTCAGAAAAATCCTCCAGGTCCTGCAGGTTCTTCAGTTTTCAAGGATTTTTTGCATATTTGAACCCTTTACAGCAGTGACTGAATGATTTTGAGATTCATCTTTTCACACTGAGGACAATTGAGGGACTCAAACTCAACTATTAAAAAAGGTTCAAACATTCACTGATGCTCCAGAAGGAAACACGATGCATTAAGAGTCGGGGGGTGAAAACTTTTGAATTCGAATATCAAGGTAAATTGTACTTAATTTTTCTTCCGGGAAACATGCAAGTATCTTCTGTTGCTTCCAGAGGGCAGTACTAAATGAAAAAAAAAAGAAAAAAAGAAGAAGATATTTCAACAAAATAAGAAAAATCTTCATCCTGTTCAAAAGTTTTCACCCCCTGACTCTCAGTGCATCGTGTTTCCTTCTGGAGCATCAGTGAATGTTTGAACTTTTTTTAATAGTTGAGTTTGAGTCCCTCAATTGTCCTCAGTGTGGAAAGATGAATCTCAAAATCATTCAGTCACTGCTGGAAAGGGTTCAAATATGCAAAGGATGGTGGAAAACTGAAGAATCTGCAGGACCTGGAGGATTTTTCTGAAGAACAGAGTTCAGTTTAACTGCTCAGAACAAACAAGAGACTCATGAAAAACCATCACAAAACACAAAAACAGTCGTGGATCATCCAGGTAACCACACAGTATTGAGAATCAATGGTTCCCAAACTTTTGAGTGGGTCATTTTTATAAATTCAGCTATTTTTTTTTTGTCTTGTGGCCTTCATGTAAACATCTTTTATGTAAAAAATCTTACTCAGGACAGTACTAAATAAAAAATAACATGCATTTTGTATGATCTCTCTTATTTTGTTAAAATTATTCACATTTTCACAGATTCTGCAAGTGGTTCACAAACTATTTCATGCAACTGTATGTGTATAAAACAATGTCCATTGAAGGAAGGAATTCACAGACATCAGAGGAAGGAAGACAGAAGACAAGGAACTGGTCTGGTCTGGCTACATTAATGCTGCCTTCACGTGCTATGGGAAATTTAATAATTCCCACTTCTGAAGTCGTGATTACGAGCTCATCGCATTCGAGTTTCAAAATAAGAGAGCGTTCATGTGCAGTTTTTACCTAGGAAACTCGTATTTATGATAATTCTGAAAGCACGTGAAGGCAGCATAAGGCCTTACTAAGGTAGAGGCTGTCAAAAAAGCTCACCACCATCTGAAAATGTCAACTGTCAAAAATTGTTTTCCTGATTTTGTTCACCTCCTCTCTTTCCTGCAGCAGGCAATGCTGATTAACACCAGGTGTCATCCATAATCACCAACAATGAATCCTTTGTTGCGATTGGGAGAACGAGGACGGTGATAAATTAGAAGCAGAAACACCATTTAATAGGGTATGATGTAACTAGCTATGTTTCCATCACTCTGTTTTTATGCGCATTTTGAAGTATCACATCAGAAAGGAGTGATTGAAACAACAAATTTTGGGAAAAAAATCCATTAATTCAAAAAAAAAGTTTTTACGCTTGCTAGAGGTGGTTTTTGACTTGTGCATTTTTTTATGCATTTGCCGAATAAATTCTGACGAAGCAAACATTAAACCCACGTGACTAATGGGCTGTTTCCGCTGATGGTGTTTTAGGCCCTGTCCACACGAACAAGGGTATTTTCAAAACGCAGCCTTTTCCATTTGCTTTGGCCATTCGTCCACACGCTAACACAGTATCAGGTCACTGAAACTGAACCTTTCTGAAAACTCCTGTGGGGTAAAGATTTTCAGGAACTCCAGTTGCCGTGTTGTCGTGTGAAACCGGACACTTTGTCTTGTTATCTCCTTTGTTTGACGTCACATCGTGTGCCGCTATCTCCTTTACTACATGAAGCCAGTCTGTGCAATGGCGGATGTAGCCAAAATACTGCTGCTAATTGTGCTAACAGGGCTTTGATTGGCCAGGTTAGGCTTATATTGCCGCCTGTTGTTTTGGCAGGCTCTTGACAGCACTTCATAGTTTGTTTTTGTATTTTCATGTGGACAGAGATTTTTTTTTTGAAATCGTGATTGTGTGGGCGAGATTTTTAATTTTTTTTTTAACGGAGGAAAAACTCTATTTATAAAAATACCTGTGGACTAGGCCATATTTACTGTTGGTTACTAGCTTACCAATACCACCGTCATCTGCTCGAACAACTTGAAGGAAATGCACCTAATTTTCTTTCTTTTTTTTGCAAACTTTGAAAAGATTCGCTTCACGTTTGGATGGAAGCCCTGTCTCCACCATGCTTCATGATGTTACAAATGTGCCTCCTGCAATCATAATGTTATAATATTAGATGTCCTGTTTTAAGTTTTTCAATTTTAATGCAAATGTTACACAATATCCTGCCTGAGATGTTGTTGCTGCACCATTTTAAATGTGTTTTCCCTTTTTTAAAAGTTTTTATTCTCTTGTGATAGACTGGTAAAGTAAAATTTTAAACTATTTTGTCTAAAGAAATAACAAATAAAACAGTAAAAACTAAAATCTATCATTTTAAATGCTATCAAGTGAATTTAGGCATTATAAAATTATGTTCAGTATGAAAAATTAATATTTGTTTTGATATATGCTAAAAATTACATTTAACCATTTTATTAAATATTAGTGTTTTTAAAGATTAACTGTAAATTATGTATATATCACAGTATATATATATATATATATATATATATACATACATATTATATACTGTGTGTGTGTGTGTGCGCGTTTTTGTGACATATCAGGACACAAATGTGTATAATGACATGTGTATGACATAGGTATTACAAAAAGAGGTGACTTATGAGGACATTCCCCATGTCCCCACTTTTCAAAAGGCTTATAAATCATACAGAATGAGTTTTTGTGAGAAAGTAAAAGTGTGCACAGTTTCCTGTGATGGTTAGGTTTAGGGGTAGGGGTAGTGTAGGGGGATAGAAAATACGGTTTGTACAGTATAAAAACCATTACGCCTATGGAATGTCCCCACAATTCACAAAAA
>RJVU01053075.1:2492807-2505290 GCA_003731715.1 Anabarilius grahami
GGCGGCTTCGGTGGTGGCAGCGGCTTCGGTGGAGGCAGCGGTTTCGGTGGTGGCAGTGGCTTCAGTGGTGGCAGCGGCTTTGGATATGGCGGTGGCTCCAGCATGAGCATGAGCGGTGGCGGCGGCGGCGGCGGTGGTCAAATCTCAATGTCCCGCTCCTCTGTGGTGCAGTCTAGCCAGAAGCGTCGCTTCTAAACTCGTCTACCCAGTTCCCTCTTCCTCTTCATCTACCACCTGGGCAACAAGATCTTTTCACTCAGCATTTCAATGTGTTCCTACATTTTTGATGTGTTTAACCCCCTAAACCACCATAGCCCAAAGAGACTTTAATGTCAAAGTGTTACACCTGCAGAACATCTTTTCACATTCATCGTGTTGTCTTTGATTCTTGTTGTTTCCTCTTGGCATCACTCCTCACACAAATTGTCCTTAAGGGGATGCACTATTGGAAAAGAGCTAATAAGGGAGACACAGCATGAAGCTCAAGGTGAATAGCTTTTGTTGCTCTGTGTTACAACATGTAAGCATTAAATGCAAACAATTGCTTATCAACTGACATAAATTCCTTGTCACTATGACCAGCATTGTTAATGCTTCAGCTGCATTATAGTGCAACAAAAGCTACTCATTTGAGATTTTACTTCCCTCAGAGAGGAGTAACTTTTACTGATTTTGGATGATGGGCTGATGAGCTATTCTGTCAAAATTGTTGTATTCATCAAATCATGAACCATGTACCACATGGAAACATCAATAAATCAGGGTTCTATACAATCATTTGTCTTCAGTTTTTATTTCATCAACCTTTCTCTTTTACACAACATACACTCTAAAAAATGCTGGGTTAAAAACAACCCAAGTTGGGTTGAAAATGGACAAACCCAGCGATTGGGTTGTTTTAACCCAGCGGCTGGGTTAAATGTTTGCCCAACCTGCTGGGTAGTTTTATTTAACCCAAATATTGTTTAAAAATTACTGTTTTTCTTGCTTAAAATGAACCCAAAATATGTTGGAAATTAACATTTATTAATATGTTTAATAAACAAACATTTATTAATACTTTTTTTGAATAATATTTAAACAATAAACATTTATTAAATTGCTTATTAATGATTATTATTGTTGCCTCTAGTAATTATGAGTCTGATTTTTAATTTCCAACCTATTTTGGGTTCATTTTAAGTCAGACATATAGTAATTTGTAAACAATTGTTGGGTTAAATAAAACTACCCAGCAGGTTGGGCAAACATTTAACCCAACTGTTGGGTCAAAACAACCCAATCGCTGGGTTTGTCCATTTTCAACCCAGCATTTTTTAGAGTGTAGGAATACACAAATGCAACTAAAATTGATCATTTAATCATCGCTGCTCTAGAGGTATATGGGACAATGACATAAGAGTGTCCACAATCAAGAAAAGGAATATAAAAAATGAAGTAGTTTATGGTTTCAAAAAACTTTTATACCATTTTCAAGAAAAGTTAAAATCTAAAAATTCAGTGGAACCATAAAATTGAAGAGTTATAAGATAAACACATTTAACTTAAATATTAAATACATGAGGGTGTACACATATTAGCTTTCAAAAATATTTAAAATATATATTTTAAGGTATTTTACAAATATTACAAATTGTCATTATGTTTTTGGTGACAGTATTATTTTAAATACTTTGGAATACAATTTTTTTTTTTTTAAAGGGACAAAGCTGCAAGACCAGCAATTATTAATAAAATTTATTAAATCAGCACAAAATAATATTTCATACAAGGACATTTAGGCCTATCTCGTGACCTGTTTGAGACTGTGGGGGAACAAATATGCAAAAACTCATATTGATCCACCACTTTTCTGAATATTGATTATGTTGTTAGGACATGAACCTGGTGCAATAGGGAAAAATGACACACTTCTCGTGATCGTCACCTCAAGATTTGGAAAAGGGCATCAGGCGCAGTACATTCAGAAAACATTAGGGTAACAAAAGTCACAAAACTTCTGAGAGTTAAATATCGCTGTTAAATGCACACTACATTTTAAACATGTGTTGGCAAACACTACCCAACCACTATTCATACGCGTTCCCATAGGACCTAAAAACCACACCTGACCGAGCAGAGCCAAAATATCGGGTTACAACAGGCAAACTAAGCTTCCATTCAATGAGGGTTTAGCTGGCAGGTCAGTTAGCATTACTCATACTCCTTAAAGGACAATTCTGTTGTTGTTTAAGTGGATAAACCTGATAGTAATTGTCCTTTGAGAGATACTACCCTCTGTTGAAAGCCGTTGATTGATTTATCAGAGTGAACACCTCGCGACCAGGTCAAATGTGGCGTATCATTACACACTAACCTGATACAGCTTCTTGACACACTATCATCTCGCAGATCCAAAATGAAATATACTCCTTTAAAGGTGCAGGAAAACATCAAAGCATATCGGCATTGTTCAATGGAATCTTGTGGTAACTTAAAGGTGCAGTATGTAAATTTTAGCGCCATCTAGCTGCGAGGTTGCGAACTGCAATATACGGAGGCCAACACAGGACAAAGATATTGTCGTCTGAGACCGCAGAGAGAAGACATCAAGCAAACGCGCCGTTTAGAGCAGTTTGTCCGTTTAGGGCTACTGTAGAAACATGTCGCCGCAAAATGGCGACTTTGATGTAAGGGGACCCGCGGTGTATGATAGAAATGGCTCATTTTAAGGTAATAAAAACATTATGTAAGATCTTTATACACGACTGAAAACATAGTTATGTATATTATATTGCATTTCTGTCAATAGATCCTCTTAAAAATTACACATTGCACCTTTAAAATTACTAACTTATACTACCTAATAGCATCCCCTATCTATCTATCTATCTATCTATCTATCTATCTATCTATCTATCTATCTATCTATCTATCTATCTATCTATCTATCTATCTATCTATCTATCTAGGTTTTTAAATGGGGCGGCACAGTTGGTTTAGGGATTCGTGGAAAAGTAAAAAAAAAATCTGTGTAAAAAATGTAAAAAGACAAAAATACGATTAAAATATTTGAATAAATAAAAGGTTATGAGTAGAAAAAAAGAACATTAATGTAATTTAAAAGAAACTAAATATT
Source organism: Anabarilius grahami (assembly GCA_003731715.1). NCBI lineage: Eukaryota > Metazoa > Chordata > Actinopteri > Cypriniformes > Xenocyprididae > Anabarilius > Anabarilius grahami. The sequence goes on from RJVU01053075.1 coordinate 2,495,926, forward strand.
TTCCCAATAATATTTTAGATATAGGCTATAATATTAATTCCACAGTATAAATTGGGTATTAATACAACTATATAAGATCCCTTTTAAATTTAATTTTAGGATGGGTGTCCTCAAACAAGGATGAACAGTTAATATTAAAGGTCAATATAATATAATATAATAAATATAATGTAATGTAATGTAATAATATAATATAAAGAAAGAACAAGACATCCACAAAAAAAACACATTTATTTTTTTTTACACTTTTATCTTTCCTCATATCATTATTATCTTAAAATACTTGAGTACTTTAAAATTCTTCTTTTTTTTTTTTTTTAAAGTTGGTTTACACACTTGATGTAGTCAATATCTATATTTGAAGATAGCCAGTTAACAGTGTTTGATAACAACAGGTTTCAAAGGTTTTAAAGATAACTAGCTAATGGTGTGTGATAAAAAAGCAAACAATAGTTCATCAGTGTCTAATTCTTTGGAGTGCTGTATGCAAAGATGAGGTATTATGTTGCAGTGACTCCGGGGTTGTCTGGGTCAAATGTCATGATCTCCATGTGGATAAGACCTGTGAGACATAATAGCAGAAGAACTTTAAATACAAATATAAGAATTTAGAAATGTTTTAAGATATTGTAAATGTTAAATAAGACAGAGTTTTATGTGTGTACGTATTTGCTCTCACTCTTCCATTCGCTGACGGCCAGATCCAGACTCTCAAAAGAATCATCGTATGCAGGAGACACAGGCTCGTTTTCAGGGTCATGGAACTCAGACAGATATGGATGTGAAAGGCCGTTTTTTGCAGTAAGTCTGACCTCCGGGTCCAAAACCAGCATGCCCTCCAACAGATCAATGGCTGTAGATGGAACATGCATTAAATCAAAGCTGAATTATGGAAAAAGATGCAACAGATGGGAAACCTTGTCAAGACAAACTTTGATATTGGCTTTACGAAGCCTTGTAAATCAAACAGCTATCATAGTACTACATGGGAACTACTAATGCAGTAGTCGACCACTAGAGGGCGACTTTTACTCATTCAAAAGCAATGCAATATCACACAAACGAGTTTAAGAGAATTAAAGCTGTTAAGTTAATTATTACTGGGTGCTATTGGTTTAAAATGTTTATAAATGTGAAATCGATTTGGTAGGTGTAGACATACCAGTAGGATCCATACCAGAAAAGACCTCTTTGAAAGCCTTTTTCTTTTGGACTGGAAGTGAGCGTACATATGACTGTGCCTGCCAACACATCAATACAATAATGACAAACAGACTAGAAAAAGACACCTAAAATAGACAATAACAGTCGTCTGATGGTATTTGCCTACATCTTTGCTTTGCATTTTCATTATAAGCGTTGAGTTTGGTGTGCCTGTCAGGTTGAGGATCTTCTTCAGCTGGTCAATACCTAAACGCAACGTTAAGGAATAGGCACTATTTTGCTCGACAGACATATTTAGAAAGCGAGGAAAGAGAAAGGATACTGTCACTGCCTGGGAAAAGCACCTCTCCTGTTATCATCTCGGCCAGGATGCAGCCAGCGGACCAAACGTCAACTGAACAAAGAACAGTAAATTGTGACAAAAGACTACAGTGACTTAAAACAGAACAACTTTTACACAATGTGTTGGGTGGGTCAATGATTAAAGGGTCAAAGGTCACCTGTTTGAGTATAATGCATCCAGTTGAAAATGACTTCGGGGGCTCTGTACCAGCGTGTCACTACATAGCCCGTCATCTCAGTTTCTGTGTGTCTCGCCAGTCCAAAGTCCAGAATCTAACAAAGAGAGTAAGAAACAGGCCATATAAGCCACTTTTTCACCTTATTGCTTAACCGCTCCATTCCGTGCAGATCCGGCCCAGCCGGTATGGATATGGTTTTATTTTCCACTCCGGGGCTGATAACAGGTAACGTAGGAGTTTACAGACGATATGAGATGTATATAGCGACCACGTTACGGAGGATGATCAGATAATTCTTTTAATTTTAAAGCTTTGCTCAAATGCCGTACCTGGCCAGCTATAGAGAAACTGGCAGCCAGGTGACAGACAAGTAACCAATCCTGAGTTGCAACATCACTACACGCCTTCTACCAGCACCACCACTGTAGCTCAGTGGTTAGAGCATGGCACTAGCAATGCCAAGGTCATGGGTTCGATCCCAGGGATTGCACATACTCAGATACAAAATGTATAGTATAATGCAATGTAAGTCGCTTTGGATAAAAGCGTCTGCCAAATGCATAAATGTAAATGTAAATGTAGCACGGTTAAGCACGGTTAGCCAAACGTATACTGAGAATTCCGGGCTGAAAACGGTTAGTAATCATGCCGTGCCGTACCAGGCTCAAGTGGAAATATAACTGGAAATGTTCCGTAACGTTCTTAGAACCGTTCGGCCCGATGGTGGAAAAAATGGCTATAGTAGTTAAGGACCTATTATACTTTTTTACATTTTCAACTCTCTTTAGTGTGTTATGTTGCGGTTTGAGCACGAAAAAGGTCTGCAAAGTGACAAAGCACAAAGTTCACTCCAAATAGAGTTCTTCTCTATATCAGTGCGCACTGTTTCTGAACTCCCTGAAACGCCTTTATTATAGTTTTGAGTTTTCTTCCAAGAACAATTTAATCATTTAATTAATTGCCGCCTAAGGCATATGCAAAATAAAGGGGGTGAGACCTGGTTGAGTTGCTTTCATAGTGTGTTGAAACCTGGGGTTACGGTAAGGGGCGTGACATTTCCAAAACACGCTCAAATCACAACCAATCAGAGCACATTCCGCTTTTCAGAAGGAGTGGCTTCATAGGGACAGGAACTAAACAGAGCATTACTGACAGACTGGGAAAAGAGGTGCTGCAATAGTGTAAAATATGTGAAAAATAATGTGTTTTGAACATTCAAGCATGAAAACCTATTCTAGTACACCAAAAACAAAATTAAGGCTTTGAAAAAGGGCATAATATGGCCTCTATAAACCAAAAACGAACAAGAGATGACAAAGGTTTTATGAGGGGTAGGGGAAACAAATGATCATTTGTTTGTAATCTTATTTGAAATATTTTACTTATATTTTGCTGATCATTTATTTTATGATCATTTTATTTAAAGGGTTCAGCCAAAAATGAAAATTCTGTCATTTATTACTCACCCTCATGTTGTTTCACGCCTGTAAGACCTTCGTTCATCTTCAGAACACAAATTAAGGTATTTTTGATGAAATCTGATGGCTCAGTGAGGCCTGCATTGCCAGCAATGCCATTGAACTTTTCAAGATCCAGAAAGCTACTAAAGACATATTTAAAACAGTTCATGTGACTACAGAATGAAAAGGTTATGAAGCGTTATGAAGCGACGAGAATACTTTTTGTGCACCAAAAAAAACAAAATAATGACTTTATTCAACAATATCTATCAAAAGTGTTGTCAATGGAGGCCTCACTGAGCCATCGGATTTCATCAAAAATATCTTAATTTGTGTTCTGAAGATGAACGAAGGTCTTACGGGTGTAGAACGACATGAGAGTGAGTAATAAATGACATTATTTTCATTTTTGGGTGAACTAACCCTTTAACTAATACCTATTTAACTATGTTTACCTTTAATTCACAGTTTTCATCCACTGCGAGGTTGCTAGGCTTAAGATCCTGAAACAAGAAACTAGTGTCATTTCATCATGTTTCATCAGAGATTGTTTACATGCACAGAAATATTCCATTGTTTATCAGAATTTGGTCATATTCTGATTATTTAAGTGTCATTGATATGCATGAACCTATATATTATTTACAGTTTTACATTTTTAACATTAAAAGAAACAATGAGCTACAGTACATTTGTAATAATCTCATGACTAACATTTTGCATTTAATCATGCTTTTATGTCTTACTGTTACGAACATAACACACACACACACACACACACACACACTACAGTTCAATAGGCTCAGTAAGATTTTTTTTTTAAAGAAACCAGTACTTTTATTCAGCAAGGATGCATTAAATTGATCAAAAGTGATATTAAAGACATTTATAATGTTCAAAAAACATTTCATTTTCAAATAAATGCTGTTCTTTTGAACCTTTTATTCATCAAGAAATCGCATAAAAAAGTAACACAGTTTCCATAAATATATAAAGCAAATGTTTTTAACATTGATAATATAAGAAATGTTTCTTGAGCATCAAATCATCATATTAGAATGATTTCTGAAGGATCATGTGACTCTGAAGACTGGAATAATGATGCTGAAAATTCAGCTTTGATCACAGGAATAAATTACACTTTAAAATATATTCAAATAGAAAACAGCTATTTTAAATTGTATTAATATTTCCCAATTTTACTGTTTTTACTGTATCAAATAAATGCAACCTTGGTGAGCATAAAAGACTTTTTCAGAAACATTAAAAAAATCTTACCAACCCCAAAGTTTTGAACGGTGGTGTATATTTATCACTGTATGGATAAATAGGCAAGATTTACTCTACATAGTGCATACCCGATGAATAATCCCAGCAGAATGGATGTACTAAGGGGAAAAAAACGTATCATTAGCTGCAATATCAATCAATATTCATGTTTCAATGTCATCAGTAAGTGGTATTACAAGGAAGTTAGTGAATCGGAAGTACAGAAGAATGAAAGAGTTTCAATGAATATGAATAAGGCAGACCTTGAGTCCTCGCAGTATCTGATAGAACAGGTATATGATGACTTTGCTGGTTAATTGTTTCTTCTTCATTATGTGGCCAAGATCCTGAGCTACAAATGGCATCACCATATAGCTGGGAAAAATATTAGAAAATGTAGGCATTTCAATATCACTGAAGTTTGTAATTTAGTAAAGCTGGGATAAAAAAAAAAGTAGTCTAAAATCAAAGAAACACACAAATATATTTTAAATGGCCATGAAAAACTCTGTATGGAGCACATCCTCTCACTCACACACAAATACATCCACACGCATGCACTGCATCCCTCAGCCTGTCATGACAAGTGCAAGATTTCTGCACAGGAATGCATTCTGTTCATCTTGACACTCACAAAGTATCAAATTTCTCCAGCGAGGAATCAGGGGTGAAGACATTAAGGAGGCAGATCACCTACAGGAAGAAGAATACATTTGCATTCAGGAATGATCTGTGCATTACTAATTAATGAATTGTTAAACACCATTCATTATGATTCATTTCACAAGGAAGTGAAGGACAATATAAGTTATGAATATTATAAGACAAATTGCTCTATCTTTTGAATATATTACCTAAAATCATACATTTTCGCCCAGTGTATGTCTAAGGGGACATGGAGATGGGGGGAAAAAAATATGATGGAAGGAAAAATGATATTTTAGTGTTTTTGAATTTGCTCGCAAAACTTTTCGTTCCCTCTAGAAACGCATTTGCTTGAGAAACTTTGGTCTGTAGTGCTAAACTTTTACTTTCCCTTGAGAAACTCTGCAGAAGAACACAAAAGCTTTGCATTCCCTTGCAAAGTGCAACACTGGTGATGTGAATAATATGAGTTGGGAGGAATAACTATGTTGGTTTTATTATATCATTATATCATTTATTTTTCAAGCAAATGCAAAATTTCTCAGGGGAACGCAATAGTATATATATATATATATATATACACTGCCCACCAAAAACACCCCTGGCAAAGTGTGGTTTTGGACGATATCAGCATAAATCCTTATCATTTTTTGGTGCAAATACATTACAGTAACTTGACATTATCATTGAAGACCAGCAATAATAATTTTCATTTTGATTACATAATAATGGCAATATATACATGTCAAAGTCAGACACGCCCCTTTGCCAGCTGTGATGCCTGGTTACTGGTTTAAACTTGGCCCAGGTTTGTAGAAGATTTTTGGGTCGGCACACCTTAATAGCTTCAACAATTGATTGCCAATTAAGTTTAGAATACAATGAACCAATCAGAACCCAGTTTAGGTCAGATAGCTGCTAATGCTGGATATTTTGATGAATCGAACATTTTAGTTTTTTCTATATATAAACTGTTTATGTAATAAAATATGTTTTTGTAGTTTGTGTTGTCCCTTATCAGTGCAAAATTATCACAAATTAAAAAGTTAAAAAGGATTCATGCCAATATTGTCCAAAACCCCATTCTATGGCGTTTCCAAACTTTTGGAGGGCAGTATATATATATATATATTTTTTTTTTTCCCCCATTACCATGTCTCCTTAGGGGCTCTGTAAGGGCTTGTAGAATAAAATGATTCATAATTTTTCAAGGTCAACAATTTGAACAGATGTGTGTATTGTTTACACTCCTCTTATAAAGTTTCAAATCATCTTCGGACTAGGCCTCACTAACAGAATTGGATTTAAAGAGATAGTTCACCCAAAAATTACAATTATGTCATTATTTTCTCACCCTCAGTTTCTTTCTTCTGTTGAACATAAAGAAAGATATTTACCAAACAGCTGCTGGTCCCCATTGACTTCCATAGTACAGAAAAAAATACTTTGGAAGTCAATGGGGACCAGAAACTGTTTGGTTCCCAACATTCTTCAAAATATCTTCTTCTGTGTTCAACACAAGAAAGAAATGAATACAGGTCTGGAACAACTTCACTGTAAAAAAATATTTTCATGATTTGTTATTTCAACATTTTTTTCTTTTGTCAAATCAACTTAGACAATTAAAGTGGTTCAGATAACATCATACAGCTTTCCTGTAGCTCAGTGGTTAGAGCGTGGCACTAGCAATGCCAAGGTCATGGGTTCGATCCCAGGGATTGCACATACTCAGATACAAATGTATAGTATAATGCAATGTAAGTCGCTTTGGATAAAAGCGTCTGCCAAATGCGTAAATGTAAATCATATATTTTGAGTTTCTGTTGATTAAACCAGTTGCTTTCATTGTATTAACTCAAATTTTTAATTTCAATGAACTCAAAATTTTAAGGCAACCAGGTAACTAACCTACTTTTTTAAGTTAAACCAACAATTCTTTTTTACAGGGTAAGTTTGGGTGAACTATCCCTTTAAAAGGAATATTGATCAACTGTATTCAACAACACTTGTACTGACCACACAAATCTATGCAGACCTATACTGTTCTTTTGCGCTTGTACCCATAATTGCTGCTTGCAGATATGTTTATTTGCTGTTGCTTAAAAAATCATTAAAGCAAACTTTGCCCTGGCAAACTTAGAATAATGAATTTGTAATTCCAGTGACTTAACTGGTCTGGGATTTGAAAAGAGGATAAAATATTGCATAAATTATTCTTGATCCTCTTGCTACTCAACTTGAAGTCCATATTAAACACGCAGCAGCGTGAGGTCAGGCGTACTGTTTACTAAGCACAGAAACCGGTTTGAGAAGATAAAGGGGGGCTTTCGCAACAGTAGTATCGTGAAATCTTTTCATTCTCTTTCAATTGACAGAAGGATTATGATGCTGTTACAAACTACATACATACAAAACACATGTTAAAGCTCTGGTCTAAATGATAAATGAAAGTTATGAGGCTGTCAGTAAGAAATAACCATGTAAATAATACAGAAACATGTGATATTCAATCCTATCCTAGATTGATGGTCTTCGNAGGCAACCAGGTAACTTACCTACCTTTTTAAGTTAAACCAACAATTCTTTTTTACAGGGTAAGTTTGGGTGAACTATCCCTTTAAAAGGAATATTGATCAACTGTATTCAACAACACTTGTATCGACCACACAAATCTATGCAGACCTATACTGTTCTTTTGTGCTTGTACCCATAATTGCTGCTTGCAGATATGTTTATTTGCTGTTGCTTAAAAAATCATTAAAGCAAACTTTGCCCTGGCAAACTTAGAATAATGAATTTGTAATTCCAGTGACTTAACTGGTCTGGGATTTGAAAAGAGGATAAAATATTGCATAAATTACTCTTGATCCTCTTGCTACTCAACTTGAAGTCCATATTAAACACGCAGCAGCGTGAGGTCAGGCGTACTGTTTACTAAGCACAGAAACCGGTTTGAGAAGATAAAGGGGGGCTTTCGCAACAGTAGTATCGTGAAATCTTTTCATTCTCTTTCAATTGACAGAAGGATTATGATGCTGTTACAAACTACATACATACAAAACACATGTTAAAGCTCTGGTCTAAATGATAAATGAAAGTTATGAGGCTGTCAGTAAGAAATAACCATGTAAATAATACAGAAACATGTGATATTCAATCCTATCCTAGATTGATGGTCTTCGTCTTGGGAATTCGAGACTTACATTGTCGTGTTGGATGTGACGGAGCAGCCGGAGTTCTCTGTAGGCACGTTTAGCATGGATCAGAGACTGGAATGGTCTGTAAAGCTTTTTAATGGCCACCTTTTCCTTTGTCTTCTGGTCAACTGCAGAACTGCACAGAAGTTCATTCAGAAATTCATTTTCACAGATGAGAGAGAGATGGCATGCAAAGCACTACCTCATACAACTAAAAACTAAAATCTGTTTTCACTATAATTTATTCATCATTTATTGATGGACTCTCACAATTTTGGTATAAAGAAATGTTAAAGAACTAAGGATGTCGCCCACTTTCCTGGTATTATTACATATTTTATAAGAAATGATATATCATTTTCCTGTTTGATAATAAACGATGTACGTTTGATTGCTACATTTTAGTTCATGCATATTTAAATGATAATAATAATATAATTATAGAACCATTTTGCTTATTTGTAAATCCACTGCTCTCTATGACAGTTAGCTCCAGTACAACAAATGTTCAGGAAAGAGCTAGGGATGCACCCATATGAATATTTTGGCCGATACCGATAACCGATAATTCTTTATATTTGAAAGCCAATAACCGATATATTGGCCGATAAATCTAAATCCACATTTTTATTTCATTTTTGAGAGCCTGATTACAAAAAAACTAAAGTTTTGCCATTAAAAGCATGTCCCAAGCACACAATTATAATGATGTTATATTATATCATTATAATTTTATGTAGCCTATATATGACAGACAGATCTGGGTAGTAAGGGATCACATGTAATCTGGATTACGTAATCAGATTCCAAAAATCAAGTACTTGTTATTAGAGTAAACTACTTTTTAAAATACTCATAATCAGACTACAGTTACTTTTTTATGGATTACATGATTACATATTATTTACACAATGGTAGTAAGTTGTTCACAATTCACTGATTCTCCTAATTTTTCATTTTCTTTACATTTATATTTTTTTCATAATAAACCTGCCACTTATATACGTTCATGATTCTTCGAGTTTTTCCGGTGGTGAGGGGGGAATATAGATAAATATATATGAAATATATATATATATGAAATAATAATAATAATAACAATATATGAA
>RJVU01053075.1:2505658-2529455 GCA_003731715.1 Anabarilius grahami
TTAATTTTAAGTAAATATGTTTTAAAATCATAAGATGTGATTTTGTTTTATTCATTGTCACTATCAGCAAACACTAACAGGTACATTAGTGTTAGTATTTTGAAGTGTTAACTGTCCATATATTACACTTTAAGAAGAATCTGTTGAGGCTATTGTTGGTGAATAAAATATATTTTTTGGACTATATTTTTTCTTTGTATTTGTCAAAATAGTACAAGATTATCCTACAATATATGTGAGATCAAATAAGGGTTAGCACAAAAGTAATCTAAATGTAATCCATAACTAGTCAGATTACGTTACCAAAAATGTGTAGAAAAATCTAAGAGATTATATTACTGATAACAAATTTTGTCATGTAATTTGTAATCAGTAACTGATTAAAATTCATAAGTAATCTACACAGCTCTGATGACAGATTTGCACTGCACATGTTGCACTTATCTGTACTTTCCTTTTTGAAGTGACTCCAATCAAATCAAGCAATTCAAAACCATCATCGTGAACAGTGCGCAACAGAAGTGTCTCAGCTGAAGGAAATAATCCATTATTTATCAGCTTTAATACGATAACGGTGGCCGATATCATGCATCCCTAGAAAGAGCTGTAGTGATTTTTGTTCTCTCTTTTAAATTTTATCACTAGATTTACTATTTAAAGCATATTCTTTACATCTTTTTATTTTTGTCTGTAAATTTTGTCTGTATTTATGTCTGTAAATTTGTTCAATGGTTCTTTTGACACCTGGCCAAAGGACTACAGTTGGAAATTAGCTAATACTGGCACATTTACAGTAGGCATGTGACGGTATCAAATTGTCATGTTGCGATTAATCGCTGAAGCTTTTATCACGGTATACGGTATTATCACGATATTGAAATAAGTTGCCAAAAAAAAAGTGTTGTCATAGTATAACAGGTTTAAGGACTCTTTTTGTAATAACAAAAATAACTCTGAATGTTCAAATACAATAATACAATACACAAAAAATATATAAAGTACCATTTTCAAACAGATTAAAATGCAAAAGAATTAGGCTATGAAGAACAGGAAACACTTTACAATAAGGTCTCATTATTTAATGCATTAACTAAGATTGAGCAACAGCTACATTTGTTACAGAAAGTATTATTTTTTTGTAAATGTTAGTTAAGAAATACAAATGATCATTAATAGTTTTATCTCAGGTCCATTAAATAAGTTCTTTTGATTTTAGTAATGTTATTAAACAGTTACTAAGAAATTAACATTAACTAAGAAAAATTAATGCTTTATAAGTATTTTTCAATGTCAGTTTGGTAATAATGAATTAACATGTTAACTAATGAAGCCGTATGTCTCAAAGTTTTACTGAACAATAAAAAAGCTTTCCTGTAGCTCAGTGGTTAGAGCATGGCACTAGCAATGCCAAGGTCATGGGTTCGATCCCAGGGATTGCACATACTCAGATACAAATGTATAGTATAATGCAATGTAAGTCGCTTTGGATAAAAGCGTCTGCCAAATGCGTAAATGCAATAACAAATAATCAGAACATTTCTAATCATTAGGGCATGTTGTTGTCCAGATTAAAATATAAAAATGTTTAAGTTTGAAAATAAATAGCCTATTAAGTCTTTAACTATTAAGTATTTTGTGCTGTGATGAACAACATTGAGATTACAAAAAACTGAATGGCTGTTTGAAGCATTTTAAAAACTTCACTAGTTGCTTTGTTTGCGGGATTTTCCGGGGTAACCGCTGCATTTCTGCTGTTCCATCAGCGCCCTCTGCTGTCAGAGAGTGAACGTGCACTTTCATTCAGCGCGTCTCCTTCACTCGTTTCGCCATGTGCTTCTCGTGCACGTTGGGCTTGTTACATCTGAGCGCGTAGAATACAGCGGTCTTGTGCATTTTATACGGTTGATGGGGAAAGTATTCTTAACCCTAGTGCATGCAAAAAAAAAAGTTACACATAGGTGCAAAATGGACAAAAATGTCCATGCCAAAAAACTGTCATAGAAATATGATTTATTAATATTTTTTTCCACTTTCACTGATGTCAATTTTTTAACCAGCATCTGTTCTATCCATAGATACCAAACATTCATTCATTTTAAGAACTTTAACCCTTTAAATGCTGGTTTGTTTACATAATGCCATAGGTGTTTTTTTATGAAAAAATTAAAAATAGTAGTTTATTTTCATAAACTAAATGCTAAGCAGAATTTTTTTTCTTTGCTTATTAGATTCTTGGGTGGGTCAATGAAGAACAACAACATTAATTTTGAGGCATTTATATTTTTTATGTAGTGTCAGATTTTTTACAAAAACTAACACTTAGGTCCATAATGGACAAATATGTCCATGCCAAAAAACTGTCATAGAAATATTATATATTAATATTTTTTTCCACTTTCACTGACTGTTTTTTTTTTATTAGCATCTCTTCTATTCATAATTACCAAACATTCATTCATTTTCAGAATTTTAACGCTTTACAAATCGGTTTCTTTACATCCTCGGCTTCTAATGCACCTGTGTGCTCACTGTCAGTGGGCAGCACTAGCTTCAGAGCTTCCTCTGCTGAGTAACGTCTCTTCAAACAATGAAATGATCAACCCCTCAAGCACCACATATTTATAGGTTTGGCTGTGAGGACACCTGTGTGAACTCAAACTTTGTATAAAATCTACCAGACTAAACAATCAGCATTTTCTTGTGGTGAAAACTAAAACAATGTGTTTAGGGGCTTCTGAACTTCTACTTCAAATTCAAGCTTACCTTTTATCTCTGTACAAAAACAATAACAAGTGAAAAAGTGCAATCAAGGGTTAAGATGCGTGTTTGGTCGAAAAAGAAAAACCTCAAAGCCTTCTTTGACCTTTTTCATAGTTTTCACATGACCCTATGACCCTGCCAAGGGTGTGACTCATACATGGAGTGGGATTTTTGATTGCCAGTACGATATAATTTCTTCCAAACTAATTACACACATTACATTTTCAGTAAACACATGCAAACTACACTCTGACATCCTTACCAACATACCCACACAATTATAGCTGCATTATTTTTTAAATTGACTCTATAATAGACTATAATATGCATAAGCAGAAAACACAAATAAAGCGAGTATTTCTTTTATATGCCAAATTTGAAAATAATGGCACAATTCTAGTAAAAAATGGTAAAAATGTAAAATTTGAAGCCTTGCCGATAGAATGAATGCCTATTTGCAAATATTGTATCATTTTATAGTCAAATGGCCCTGGGTTAAAAAATTGCAGTTTTAATGGGTTTCAATGTGGACATTTTTGTCCATAAGGTGCTGAGTGTGAGTATTTTTTGTACGTAGGGTAAAATTGATTTTTTGAAGGAAATGAGGGTAAAATATTAAAATTCCAATAAAAATAAACACCTGAGCCAAAATTCATGTAGTTGGCATTAACAAAGGCAAACCTATAACAAAAACAAAACTGAAATGGACAAAAATGTCCATAAGGTTGCACAAGGTTAAATGCATTATAAAAAATGTAATAACTGGTAAAATTATTATTTACGGTATTTTGAAGTGCCCGCAATAACAATATCGTGCATATTCATTATCGCGATATATCGCAAGTCTAATTTACAGAAATGTTAATTAATGTGTATTGTCCCTAATAACTAAAATAATACAGGCTCACGACAGAAGAAAGCTATATTGATTGAGACAGTGTCAGTATTTTGGGGGAATTTCTGTGTTATCAGCAAACATGCTGAAACCTGCCCCTCAGGTATGTGAGTCCACAGCTGTTTATTTTACCTCAGGCTCACTCACTCTCACGTCTATGTCATAAATGCATATAGCAAATCATTTCCATTGCTGAAACTCTACACCTGCATTATGAACATGACAGCAGATTTTAGTGCTCAACAGTACTGTTTGTAAAAACAATGATGCATTATGCCAAAGTCAAGACAGAGAATTATTACTACATCTATTACACCTCTGATTAGTACTGTTTTCTATTAGAATAGCGAAATTGAATAGGCTTTATTCATCTGCTTCATATTCCAAATCAGTTCCAGAATCTGGCATAGGCTATATCTCCTTTATACCTGTATAAAACTAATAGGATATGTAAATCTTTCAATCCCTCTTAACATATTTGCCTTATGCCATATAAATTCCCCCATGTACAGTATAAACCCCCCTTAACATATTTAAGTTCCATTTTCACATATATAAATCTGACCTATAAGCCCCCTTACCATACTGTCCCATAGGCTCCAGAGCCAACGGGCTGGAGTGAGGTGTATCGGTCAGGAACATCCCATGTAGTTTTCTGGATATCCAGTCTGTGGAATCCCGCTTTCAGAGGTGAAGCCATGGAGACGTCCACCTTATTCTGCTTGTCCACTTCCGAAAACAGTGCTGTCCGACCACTCGGATTGTTCACAGTGACCCAGGTGAGCGCCAGTCAGAGTCGCGAGAACACGCCCACCTCCACGCACCTTCACCGTCACGTGATTTAGGTGAGGGTCCCTGTGTTCTGCTCAACCAAAATAACAACAAATGTAACAGCAGTTATTTGTCTATTGCGTCGAATAAACCTGACTGCCGTCTGCCTTTATTCCTCAATAACAACGTGTTGAACTTTCAGGAAGTTGAGGGTTTTATTGATCACTACCATAAAAATAAATAAACAGTATCAGGAAGAATCTGAAAGCTCTTAGAGGGAGATCCCATTTTAATTTATTATGGTTTTATAGTAGTAGTAACTATTTGTAGTTGTAACTACGGTGTTTTGGTAGAAACTATGATAGCTTTTTTGTACTGAAAAATATTAAAATATTTCTCAGGCACTTACTGATGTGGGGCTGTTTACACGACACCGTTTTCAACTAAAGACGGAAAACTTTTTTGCCGTTCATGTACACGACAATTGCGTTTTGGTGGCCTGAAAACGCAAACTTTCGAAAACGGGTTTTAAAGTGGAAGTTTCAGAAAAAAACGATATCGTTCATCTCCGTGTAAACTGCACGGAGCGTAATGCACATGCGTATTACGTATTGTCTATCCATCTTATTTGTCAATGCGGAATTAAGGTATTTCTGTGAATGTGAGAGACTTTATTAGCCGCTAGGGAAATAATGAGAAGAATATGAAAGTGCAGTAAACTGTAAAAATAAGGTGGATAGGCTTGCGCGTTTGGCACGAGTGTTGCGTTTGCGCAGGCGCATAATCTTTCTTTACAACGTGACATCGCCAACTACTTGTCTGGCGTGCGTAATACAGCGTTTTTAGTCATTTTCGGGGATAGTTTTGATAATTTTATCGTCTGTACATTTCCGTTTTTAGTACGTAATCTTGTAAACGTACCCTCAGACTATATGTAGGTTTTAAAACACATAACGAATAACATATTAGCGTACGTTTACATGACAACGCTGAATGTAAAAGTTTTTCCTTTATCGCATACAGATGACAACGTTGTCAGAATGATCCCCGTTCACACAGATCCGCGAAAACGATTAAAAACACTGTATTAGGCATGCCAGGCCATGAGAGGCAGAGTCTCTCGGAAGTAAAGATGTGCAATCTGTGAAAGTGCGTCAAAAGATTGTGCAATACTTTAAAAACAATGTTCCTCAATGTCAAACTGCAAAGGCTTTGCAAATCTTATCATCTACAGTACATAACATCATCAAAAGATTCAGAGAAACTGGTGAAAACTCTGTGGCGTAATCCCTCAGACGACAGAAGACATTACTAAATGGGCCCAGGAATACTTCCAGAAACCACTGTTGGTACACACAATCCGCCGTGCCATCTGCAGATGCCAACTTAATCTCAAACATGCAAAAAGGAGCCATATGTTAACATGGTCCAGAAGCGACGTCATATCCTGTGAGCCAAGGCCATGGCACTTTGTAAAGAACACTACGCGCCTATGGACTGAACATGTAGTACGCTTGCACATGACATCGCCGTTTTCACAAGTTCGCGTTTTTGTAGTTTTACACGGAGATGGTATCGTTTTCCAAAAACGTGCACTTTGAAACCCGTTTTCAAAAGATTGCGTTTTCAGGCCCTCAAAACGCAGTTGTCTTGTAAACGAACGACCAAAACGCATAAAATATTTTATGTTTTTAGTTGAAAACGGTGTCGTGTAAACGGCCCCTAGTTATTGCGTATTTCTCTGGGTAGCTTTATGTTAAAAGTGCAGCAGGGCATGTTGTCACACTAATTGGGGTAAGTTGCAACAGTGGAACCATCTGTTATAGACTTTTGAGCAAAATGCATATAGTTAGGCCTATGCATATATAAACAGACAGTTCAAATGTTTGCAAGATTTTTCTTTTCTTTTTTTAAAAGAAATTAAGGCTTTTCATCAAGGCCAAGGGTGCATTAAATTTAACAAAAGTGACAGTAAAATCTTTTACATTGTTTTGAAAAAAAGTCTATTTCAAATCAATTCTGTTCTTTTGAACTTTCTATTCATCAAAGATTCCTGAAAAAATGTTAACATTTCTACACAAAAATATATAGCAGACAGAGCTGGGTAGTAACGGATTACATGTAATCCGGATTACGTAATCAGATTCCAAAAATTAAGTACTTTTAAAATACTCATAATCAGACTACATTACTTTTTTATTGATTACATGATTACATGCTATTCTCACAATAGCAGTCAAATATTCATAATTCATTTATTCTCCCTACTACTTCTTTTATTTAATCTTTTAAAGGGGTGGTTGATCATTATTTCACTTTTTTAACTTTAGTTTGTGTGTCATGTTACTGTTTGAGCATAAACAACATCTGCAAAGTTATGACACTCAAAGTTCAATGCAAAGTGAGATATTTTCTTTTACAGAAATCACTTTTTAAAGACTACAACAAACGGCTGGTAGGGACTACAACGAGCTTCTTCCTGGGTTGGTGACATCACTAACCCCAAAATGTACATAAACCCCGCCCCCGAGAACACACAACAAAGGGGGCGGGGCCATGTTGGGCTGCTTTAGAGAAGAGGAAGAGTTGTTGTAGTAGAGTGTTGTTGTCATGCCGTCATTTTACGCCGGACTGCTTCACAAACGAGGGTCAATTCAAGGCTGGATTTGCACAAAACATTAACATGACGACACATGCTAGTGGATGAGTTGAATCAACTCCACGACAACTACATAAATTTATCCACTAACCATTCAGAAATGTCCAGTTTCATTCTAAAAGTTGTAACTTCTTCCTGAGTCTCTCCATCAGTGTCGACTCCTGTTTGAACAATGTAAGGCTGAACTCCTTTACTGACAATCCTCATTTTGGCTGCGTGAGATTCTCCAGCTTTGTTGTTGTTGAGCTGTTAAAGCTCCGCCCTCTTCTGGAAAGGGGGCCAGGAGCAGCAGCTCATTTGCATTTAAAGGGACACAAAAAAAACGGCGCTTACACCCAAGTAAGCAAATTTGTCAAGCTATAATAAATGATCTGTGGGGTATTTTGAGCTGAAACTTCACAGACACATTCTGGGGACACCAGAGACTTATATTACATCTTGTAAAAAGGTGCATAATAGGTGCCCTTTAAAATTTCCTTTCTAAAAATGCCTACTGCTTTGAGTTCATTGAAATGAAAAATTTGAGTTAATACAACAAAGGCGATTGGTTTAATCAACAGAAACTCAAAATATTCTGTTATCTGAAGCACATTAATTATTTAAAGAAAACATGTGATAACAAATCATAAAAATATGTTTTTTTATAAAATGAAGTTCACAGTTCTCTGATGTAGGTTAATGGTCACATGACATGCAAACCTTTTAATAGTTTTTTATTGTTCTTTAATTAAATCATTTATTTTAAATTGATTTTTAATGATTTAATTACTTAGCTTTTCATTGAACCCCTGCAGTTCCTTCACAAACCCCAGTTTGGCAAACCCTGATGTAATGTAATATTTAATGCTTTTCATGTTGTTGATAACAAAGAATGGAATATATTTTCTTTCTCTTTGTATTTTATATCAATATGGTACAAGATTATCCTACTCAAATAAATGTGATAAACAAGTTAGGTCAAAAGTAATCTAAAAGTAATCCAAAAGTAGTCAGATTATATTACCTTAAATATGTAATGTAATGGATTACATTTTTTGATATGTAATTTGTAATCAGTAACCAATTACAATTTGTAAGTAATCTACCCAGCTCTGATAGCAGCACAACTGATTTTATCATCGATAATAATTAGAAATGTTTCTTGAGCAGCAGATTTCTGAAGGATCATGTGACACTGAAGACCAGGGGACCCTGATCCCGACCAGACTTGGTAAGCATAAGAGTCTTCTTTCTAAAACATATACATAAACTTTTCAACAGTATTGTGTCTTGTGTGGCCAGATCTTTGGACGTTATAAGGTCTGGTCAAGAACCACCCACTTAGACAGCAAGAGACCATCTGACATGCTGTTTATGCCAGTGTGGAAAAAAATTTAAAATTAAAATAATGTTGTGGCAGTCTCAAATAAAGTTATAATTTAGAGATTTGATGTCACTAACCTTATTATTAGCGATTATTTCATCTTCAAAAGCACCTGCTGTATTACTCCAACTTTGTAACTCAACTTTGTCACCAGACAGAGTGATATAAAAAGGTCTTTTACCCCCCGAAGACAATCAGATTAAAACTTATTACATCAAAAAAGTGTTTTCCAGATTTGTGTGCAATATGCATCAGACAGTTAGTGCACAGACTGTGGGCGGAGTATGTGACGCTTGAGGCTGAGACTAATGTATGACATCCAGCATGATTACAGAGCAAAGTTTGAGCAAATAACCAGAAGACAAGATATGAAGAGATGACATTCACTGCTGTCATAGGGTAAAGTGTGCCGTGATGATTAATGGGATCTTCCAGATGAGTCCCACATAGGCCTACATTGACATTGCTGCAGATAATATGACTCATTGTTATTTGTCAGAGGGTCATGAGACTCGTGGATACTGTACGAGCTGCACAAAAAATGGCTCATTGGTTCATTGAAAAATGAAAATGATCATTTAGAATGATCACCCTCATGTCGCTCCAAACCTGTATGACTTTCTTTCTTCTGCAGAACACAAAAGAAGATATTTTTGAAGAATTCTGGGGTCCGAACTACATTGGACCTAATTAGCTTTCGTTGTACATAAATAAAAGATTAAAAAATAAAACACATTTGGCAAGATCCATTGTTGTCAGCATTTGCCAAGGTGGGATTGGTCAGAAACATTTTACAAGGCAGGCTTTAGCAATGGGTCATTTCAGAGGTGATTCAGTTACATGTGTTTTCCACATACAGGTGTTACATCAAATAGAGGTAGTGTTTGCAGATTCCTCCTCTTCTGGCTTCAGTGTGTAAGAAAACACTGGATTTCAGAGGAATAAACAGACTCTCTCACAGAAGGTCAAAGGTCAGTTCCTCAAAGCAGAGAACTTTCACACGTATTCAAAACATAATATATTCATAATATCACCACTATCATCATATTAAACAAATACACACACACACACACAGTTTTCTCTAGCTTGCTTCCTAATCTGACTGTCATTTCTATATTATGAATACTGTCGGCTCTTTGACGAATTGCTTTGTTCCTCTTTTGTAAGTTGCTTTGGATAAAGGTGTCTGCTAAATGCATAAAATGTGAATATAATTGGTTATGGATGATTTTATTTTATTTTTGTTGTAAAATTAGCATTTTTTTTGTGAATTCCAAAAAAAACAAAAAAAAAGTTTTTTTTTTAATGTCAGTTAAAAATAGTTNCATGTCAGGTCAGGGTAGGTTGTCATATTAATACTGTTTTAAAGGAAATTAATGAATTATTTTAATTAAATATTTTTTTCAAATAGTTTAAATTAGCAAAAGTAGGCAAATGATTTGATATATATTTTTATTTCTTCAGTTTTTACTGCTTCATGAACTGTTTTGTGTTTCACACATATTTCAATATATGTCAATTTCCATTATAATAACTTACATATATCAAAATGGAAACCATTGCGAATCCAACATTCCCACTAATGCAAAATGTGTCTTTTTTCCGAGGCAAAATTGAGGAAAATTTAAACTTATTTTGGCTCAACCATTTTGTGCGTCAATTTAAAAAAAAGTTACTTTGAGGTCCTTAGAGGAAAAACATGTCCATGTCAAAAAAACTGACTAATTGTTGAAGTAAAATAAAGTTATTCAAGTAAAATTTTAAAAAGTTAGAGGTTTAGTTTATGAAAAATTTTTATGAACATATTTTTTATATAAAATTCATATTTTATAAAACATGTTGAACTCAAAGACTATTAGAAAATCAAAGCCATAAATTGCGTTCCAAATTTGAGTTTGATATCTCAAAAAATTTGCTTTCTATAAGATCTTGTTTTGGCGCAGTATAAAATTTTTCCCAGTAGATGCCAGCAAAAATTTACCAGTGTACACAGCTGGGATTTGTTTGCAGTACAGTAATTTCTCTCTCTCAAACATTACACAAACACACACAATTTTTTTTTTTACAAACCACACTCTCACATCCATACCAACACATCCACACAATTACAGCTGCATAATTTATCCAATTGGTTCTATATTACGCAGAAGAAGAAAACAAGTATTTGCTTTATAGGCCAAACTCGAGAAAATGGCGCCACTTTGAAGCCTTGCCAACAGAATGAAAGCCTATTAACAAAGACTACACCATTTTATAGTTAAACGGCCATGGGATTAAAAATTGCAGTTTTAAGGGTTTCAATAGGGACATTTCTGTCCTTCAGGCCCTGATTGAAACTATTTTTTCTGTTTCTAGTGAATGAGGGTGAGATTAAAATTCCCCAAAAAATACACACTTCTGCCAAATTTTATGCACTTGGCATTAACAAAGGCAAAATGATTAAAAAAAGACAAAAATGTCCTTAAGGATGCACAAGGTTTAAAACATCATACTCATAATATTCACTGCAGAAAAAAGTGATAACTACACTAAATATGTACGCTATTTACACAAAAACATTGCGAACAGCATAGTGTCTAAACACAGGCTGTGTATACTTAGGTCCTGTGCTATATAAAAAATTGAATATTTGTCAAACAGTGGCCTCTTCTGGTTGTAGGCAGCATTACAAGTCTTAGGTGAGATGAATTTCTTTCTTTTTTTATCTTTAGACATTTGTACAGTGTGTGTTTCTAACTCTAATTCAGCTCAGTCAGGTTATGCTCAGTCAGTAAATGCCATTTTAGAAGGTTTGTGATATGCTAATACATAAATCAATCTTGGCTTTAGGTCTCTTTGTCACCTCTGATGATGTATTAGAAAGTGTCCATAACCGCAACACATGCACTCAAAACATACTCCATTACACAGTTAAATTCTCAAAGCAATCAAATCGGTCTGATATGGTCAAATAAACATGATGTGTTTGTGGAAAAGAGTAAGGCCTTGATGTCGGTTTACTTTGAAGGTGTGGGGGAGACTGCCCATGAGGCATACACAGAGGTGACAAGAGATTGGTTGTATTTTTATGATGCCCACTGTGAGGTGAAAAGGGATTGGCCGCATGACTGTGATGCTGGGCGAGAGGTGTGGCACGATTGGGTGTGTTTTCATGAATGTGTTTGTGTGTTCTTTCTTTGGCACACTGTGAACTCCCACCGCACAGACACACCCACTCAAACAAACACCTACTCAACACACCCACCATCTGTGTGACCATGAGCATATACACTCAACATGGCTCTCCTCTGCTCTCTCTGGCTGTCGGACACATACAAATACAGCCAGAGGTATTACATTTAAAATGGTGGATAATTAAATCAGAGGTGGAATTACGAAATTTCACAAATAAATCAACTGATTTAAAATATCCTGCAGTTTTGTTTCCTACACCATTTATTTAGCATTTCCTTTCAGTTTCACGCATTGTTTGGATTGATAGTTAGGCCAAACATGACCTTTGCCCCTGTCACCCCCTCTATAAAGCTGAATGAGGCTTCCATTTTACATTGTATGGGTTAAGACCTGAATTAGCAGTGCTTTATCTATACTCAGGCTGGTATAAGTGAATGTGAAATAAACAAGATGGATGGATGGATGGATAGATGGATAGATGGATAGATAGATAGATAGATAGATAGATAGATAGATAGATAGATAGATAGATAGATAGATAGATAGATAGATAGATAGATAGATAGATAGTGTATTTATTTATCCCTACTATAATTTATTAGGCCTATATTTCTTTTTGTTTTTTAAACTCTATTCACAGATCCATGATTCACAGAATGAACAACAAACAAACAAATACTGCTTTCATTATTTTAACAAACAATATAATGCTTTATTTTAACATCAAAATAAATACATGTTATATTTTAATAAACAATCAAACATGTTTTGTTTAAGTGTTATATTAACAAAGAGACAAACAGGCCTACATGTTTTTGTTTAAATGTTATATTAACAAACAAACAAACAAACAAACAAACAAACAAAGAGACAAACATGTTTTTGTTTAAGTGGTGTATTAACAAAGAAACAAACATGTTGTGTTTAAATGTTATATTATCAAACAAACAAATGTTTTGTTTAAATCGTATATTATCAAACAAACAAACAAACAAACAAACATGTTTTTGTTTCAATGTTATATTAACAAAGAGACAAACATGTTTTTGTTTAAGTTTTGTATTAACAAAGAAACAAACATGTTGTTTAAATGTTATATTATCAAACAAACATGTTGTGTTTAAATTTTATATGATCAAACAAAAATGTTGTCTAAATTTTATATTAACAAGCAAACAAACAACAAACAAACATGTTCTTGTTTAAGTGTTATATTAACAAACAAACATGTTTTGTCTACATGTTATATTAACAAACAAACAAACATGTTCTTGTTTAAATGTTATATTATCAAACAAACATGTTGTGTTTAAATGTTATATTATCAAACAAACATGTTTTGTCTAAATGTTATATTATCAAACAAACAAACATGTTCTTGTTTAAGTGTTATATTAACAAAGAAACAAACAGACCTACATGTTTTGTCTAAATGTTATATTATCAAACAAACATGTTTTGTCTAAATGTTATATTATCAAACAAACAAATCTTTGTCTGATGATTATTGTAACAAACAAACCGCATTTCTAAACATTTATCAGAATAATCAGGGCTGTTTTGTGTTCGGGTCTCTTGTGTACGGACTGCAAGGCGATGTCTGAAGCCCAGCCCTTTTCCATCAGCGGCCGCCGGGTCGCACTAGCGGACAATAACTCCACTGTGAACTGACGCTCACCTCCCGTTATTCCTCTCCAAATACACACACAGAGCCGCGAATGATAGACAGGAGACGGGCTTCCCGGAGTTTGCGCCTCTAAAAATACACAGGGACTCATTTCACTCATTCGTTCTTAGGAAATCATTCTTTGCGTGGAGACAGACAGCGAGGGACAAACACACGTGTGTACACGGTCGGGCACAAGCGCTCCCGGTGAAGTTTACAGACTGAAAGTCTCCTCGCTCGTGCGGATTAATCGGGATTCAAATCACTGCGAGTCTGTGGGAGGCGAAGCGTCGCGCTTTTGGTTCCAAAGAAGATTTCATCGCTTTAATTGCAGGTAAGAAGATGACAACACTGCTGTGCATTTTAGACTCTGTTGTGCAGTGCTAGATTTAACCTGTTATTTATGTGTACTCCAGAGTTGAGCAGTCGTGCACTTTAACTTCTGTGGTTAGTCGCTGATGAAATGCACCCAATAGACGCAGATTATGGGAGAGGCACAAAAGTTGCCAACACCTTTTTTTTTTTTTATACCCGAATATGTCTATGTCTATGAGGAAAATAATGTCATGAGGAAGTTCAAATACTCCCACAATCTCTTATATTAAGTGCACTTAATATATGAGAATGTAAATGGCTATATATATAGGTTAACTGCTTAGCAAGAATTGTCAGTAGTCTGTATAGTCATGTTGATTTGTAGTTAGATGGAGGAGCTCATTCAGTCTCTGAGGTTGCAGTTGAATAGAGGTTGTTTGTTTTGTTTCATAATTGTTGTTTTAATGTTAATGTTTACGCTGGCATGTGTCGGATTACAGTATATTCGTGAAAAGCTGGTCAGGTTTTATAAAAACATGTAGATCATCATCCCAGTGAACTTGCTGTCATGAACAGCTGCACTTAAATGTGCATTTTTCTGAATTAAAATGTTAAAGTAATGAATGGTGGACATTAGAAATATCATTAAAAGGTTGTAAACTCACATAATATGAATATTCTAGACATCGGACTTCTAGATAAAGATGTTTGATTCGACATGGAACGGGCCATCCCTTCTTACCGTGTTGACTTCATCTGACCAGCCGTGCATTTGACTAAATTGCAAGTACTACTATTGCTACTATCACTAATAATATGTTTATTTTATACAGAGCTTTCAGCCCGTACTTTAAAAAGTATGTAAGAAACAAGATAAACGGTTTCAATTGATTGGAGCAGAAGTTAGTAAAACTTCATACACCCAGGCCAGTAGGTGTCAGTAAAGAAAAAGTTACAGAGTGCACTTTTAACAGTAATTCTCTAAACTAAAAATCACATTTGAAAATGAATCCTTTGGATCCCAGTGCTCAGCTGGACTAGTTGTCAAAAAGTGGGTTTGCATGCACTTTCAAAGTTCGATTTCAGTCGAACTAAAGCAGTAACCAGTCTTTTTATAATATCATGTGAACACTTTATTCTGACTGAAATCGTAGCAGTCTTGGCCACCTTTCCCAAAAGCATCGTAAGCCTAAGTAGATCATTGCCACCAATGGTCTCTACAATAAACTTAGCTCACGCGGCCCTGGTTTTTGTGAAGTCGCACTAACAGACCTATGCGATTCAAGCTGATAAACGGTTTCAATGGATTGGAGCATTAGTTGGTAAAACTTCATACACCCAGGCCAGTAGGTGTCAGTAAAGAAAAAGTTACAGAGTGCACTTTTAATAGTGACGTTAATTCTCTAAACTAAAAATCACATTTGAAAACGAATCCTTAGCTGGACTAGTTGTCAAAAAGTAGGTTTGCGTGCACTTTCAAAGTTCGATTTCAGTTGAACTAAAGCTTTTTATAATATCATGTACCAGTCGACTGAAATCGTAGCAGTCTTGGCCGCCTTTCCCAAAAGCATCGTAAGCCTAAGTAGATCATTGCCACCAATGGTCTAAAACTTAGCTCACGCGGCCCTGGTTTTTGTGAAGTCGCACTAAGAGACCTAGATTATGCGATTCAAGCTGGGCTTCATCCATATCCAGCAACATGGAAACTGTTAAAGCTTAACTACATGAAACCCCACTGTAGGAAGGTGTGAGATACAAGAGTTTTAAATGAGCATGTATTTTATAGGTCATCAATCTGCCTCACAGCATCTGTTGCCTTGTGGTGCATTCTTCATCAGTGAGTGTTTCCTTGTGGCAGGAGGACTTTAGATGGCTTTTAACCATAAGGCACTGAACTTGACATTTTAGTGATCTGGTACATCTGCACCGAACGGCTTCAGCCAAGAAACACAAAGCAGCCTCATATTATTGTAGATATTTTACTATTGAAATGAGTTTAGATCATGCAGGGGAATTTTAAATAAGTCACCAGAGATCCAGACGTTAATCGTTGCATTAATTCGATAACAACAGTTGGAACTAGATGACGTTAGGCCTGTTAAGGTAGTCATTAAGTTTTTTTGTCTTTAAGACTGGTCCTAACTTTTTAAAGTAAGTTAAATAAAAAGATAGATCGGTCTAATTTGAATTGGAAAAGTAGGACTGATTACCTTTTAACTAACAGTTACAAACTAGTTAAAGGATTAGTCCACTTCTGAAAGAAAATTTCCTGATAAGTTACTCACCCTCATGTCATCCAAGATGTTCATGTCTTTCTTTTTTTAGTCGAAAAGAAAAAAATAAGGTTTTTGAGGAAAACATTCCAGGACTTCAACGGTTTTAAGGTCCAAATGTCAGTTTCAGTGCAGCTTCAAAGAACTCTACATGATCCCAGACGAGGAATAAGTGTTTTATCTAGTGAAACGATCGGTCATTTCTAAAAAAAAAAAAATGTATATACTTTTTAACCACAAATGCTCGTCTCTGCGATCCGCACACAAGACGTAATCACGTCAAGCCAAACGGCCTTTACAAAAAAAGGTAAAACAATGATGTCGGGCGATTTTTGCGCTATACCGCGGTACTTCCGCCTACGTCACACGTGACCTTTCCAGCATAATGCACGGCGCATCGTTCTTTTCAACTGAAGAAAGAAAGACATGAACATCTTGGATGACATGGGAGTGAGTAAATTATCAGGAAATTTTAATTCAGAAGTGAACTAATCCTTTAAGTCACAGTCTTAACATAGTGGCTAAGTTTATGCAACTGGCCCAAATCTGGTTATATGTCAGACTAACAGATATTATATATATATACAGTACAGACCAAAAGTTTGGAACCACTAAGATTTTTAATGTTTGTAAAAGAAGTTTCGTCTGCTCACCAAGGCTACATTTATTTAATTAAAAATACAGTAAAAACAGTAATATTGTGAAATATTATTACAATTTAAAATAACTGTTTTCTATTTGAATATATTTCACAAAGTAATTTATTCCTGTGATCAAAGCTGAATTTTCAGCATCATTACTCCAGTCTTCAGTGTCACATGATCCTTCAGAAATCATTCTAATATGCTGATCTGCTGCTCAAGAAACATTTAATGTGTACAATTGTACAAAATATTTGTGTACAATATTTTTTTTCAGGATTATTTGATGAATAGAAAGTTCAAAAGAACAGTGTTTATCTGAAATCTAATCTTTTGTAACATTATAAATGTCTTTACTGCCACTTTTGATTGATTTAATGCATCCTTGCTGAATAAAAGTATTCATTTCTTTAATTTCTTTTCAAAAAAATAAAAATAAAAATTCTTACTGACCCCAAACTTTTGAACGGTAGTGTATAATGCTACAGAAGCTTTGTATTTCAGATAAATGCTGTTCTTTTGAACTTTCTATTCATCAAGGAATCCTGAAAAAAAAAGTACACAACTGTTTTCAACATTGAAAATAATCATAAATGTTTATTGAGCAGCAAATCAGCATATTAGAATGATTTCTGAAGGATCATGTGACACTGAAGACTGGAGTAACGATGCTGAAAATTCAGCTTTGCATCACAGGAATAAATTACTTTGTCAAATATATTTAAATAGTACACAGTTATTTTAAATTGTAATAATATTTCACAATATTACTGTTTTTTACTGTATTTTTAATTAAATAAATGTAGCCTTGGTGAGCAGACGAAACTTCTTTTAAAAACATAAAAAATCTTAGTGGTTCCAAACTTTTGGACTGTACTGTATATATATAAAATCTTAAATTGATGGTAAAAAAACCCCAAAAAAACGCTACCTGTGGTTGCTAGAAATTCACAATTAAAAATATGGTATAATATGGACACAGTGTTTCAGATATTATGGGACAGCATATTGGTGCCTGTATATATACTTTTTTACAACTTACAACTGTATGACTGTATGTTATGTGAATTCACTATACATTCACTATATGTGAATGTTAATTTACCAACCTGCTTTTAGGTACCAAAATCTGCTTTTTACCTTAAAATGTAGTGATAACCACCATAACTATACAAATGGTACAGTAGAAAACCTCATGATAAAACAGAGTTCATTGTAAGCAGCAGCCTGTCCATAATACAAAGACAACACACGACAACACTAAAATAATGCAATAAATGTAACACAAGTTCCCTAATTAAAAAATAAAATACAAAAATATAATAATCCTTTTACTGTTTTTTTCTACTGTAAATTATACGGCAATTCAAAGCTGTTACATAGAAAAACCATAAATTTGACAGTATTTTAAAGGAACACTCCACTTTTTTTGAAAATAGGCTCATTTTCCAACTCCCCTAGAGTTAAACAGTTGAGTTTTACCGTTTTGGAATCCATTCAGCCGATCTCTGGTTCTGGCGGTACCACTTTTAGCATAGCTTAGCATAGTTCATTGAATCTGATTAGACCGTTAGCATCTCGCTTTAAAATGACCAAAGAGTTTCGATATTTTTCCTATTTAAAACTTGACTCTTCTGTAGTTAAATCGTGTACTAAGACCGAAGGAAAATGAAAAGTTGTGATTTTCTAGGCCGATATGGCTAGTAACTATACTCTCATTCTGGCGTAATAATCAAGGAACTTTGCTGCCGTACCATGAGTGCAGCAGGCGCAATGATATTACGCGGCGCCTTTTACAAACGTCTCCATGGTTACAAGGCACGCTCCCTGTGGAAGCAGGCGGTCACAGACGGTGCGTAATATCATTGCGCCTGCTGCACTCATGGTACGGCAGCAAAGTTCCTTGATTATTACGCCGGAATGAGAGTATAGTTCCTAGCCATATCGGCCTAGAAAATCACCACTTTTCATTTTCCTTCGGTCTTAGTACACGATTTAACTACAGAAGAGTCAAGTTTTAAATAGGAAAAATATTGAAACTCTTTGGTCATTTTAAAGCGAGATGCTAACGGTCTAATCAGATTCAATGAACTATGCTAAGCTATGCTAAAAGTGGTACCGCCAGACCCGGAGATCGGCTGAATGGATTCGAAAACGGTAAAACTCAACTGTTTAACTCTAGGGGAGTTGGAAAATGAGCCTATTTTCAAAAAAAGTGGAGTGTTCCTTTAAGGTACAATAAGTATAATACAATGTTAAACTGTACACTTTTTCATATGGTAAGGTGACACAACTGACAAAGGCTTTTTGCTGAAACGTTGGTGAGTGTGCGGTCATATCACACAATTAACATTTTTTACTGTAGCATTTTTACAGTTTTTTCTGTGATTTATGTGGTTGTAATCTACAGCTTGACTACACAAAAACCTGCTGTAGCACGATTATATCTGTCCATGTGCATATTTAATGTGTGACCCCTCAGCTCCCTCACTCTTAGGAAAAAAATGCCATGAGGAAGTTCAAATACTCCCACAATCTCTCATCCAGCAAATGTTATTGTGCTGCCGGATCTCACAGAGGGATATGTGGTGGGAAAGACTGTGATGGACTTTCGTCTAACTGTTCATTGCACTTTTCATACTCCGTAAAGGCTCCCTATCTTCATCTGTGTTTGGCCAATAAAGTAAATTTAAGTGCTGATTTTGTTCAGGTCAATATTCAGCATATTATTCAATAATATCTCTTAAATTTGACCCGTCCCGTATTGGTTTTTCCATATCCACCCACTTAAAGGTTCGGTTTACCTCACATGTGCATTTGCGCTGTTTTATCTGTTCATTATCTGCATAAAGACGTGAACCTCAAGCCAAAAATGTTGCGGTTTAAGTCAAAAATGCTTCTCTTGTTTCCGTCTCTGGCTTTCGTGTTTTAGCAGAAACCTCGCTCAAAGATGGCCATCTGCTCGCTGCTTTGTAGTTTCCTTCAGCACAATATCAGATTAACCCCTCACCTCATGTTCTATGGGAGTGTGGTGTGGAGCAGAACGGGATGGTTGTAGCGTGAAACCACGGGTCTGGAGGGTGTTGGCCAGGGTTAACAGGTGGTAGCAGACATAGATCCTGAAGGGTTGGCCCTCTCATTCAAATGCCTAGCCTAAAACACTGGCCTCAGTGTATGTAATTTAAACTTGTTTTGTGATATTGATTCTGTCAGTCGGTTCGGTCAGCACTGTTTCATAAACTTATATGTGTCACTGAGTGAAAACTGAAAGATTATATAGTGCATCGACTGCATTCTAGTTTTTAGTTTGTTGCTTTTTTTAACACTTGCTTAAATGTTGCTCAGAGAGGAAGGTGTGAGGTACAAGAGTTTTTAATGAGCATGTATTTTAGGAGGTCATGAATCTGCCTCCCAGCATCTGTGTCGCTGTGGCAGGAGGGCTTCAGATGACTTTTAACCATAAGGCACTGAACATGACATTTTAGTGATCTGGTACATCTGCGCCGTTTCATGCTTCAGCCAAGAAACACAAAGCAACCTCATATTCATCATACAGTGTCGTGATATCATAATATTTCCAACTAGAATGAGTGCAAGGGAATTTTAAATGAGTCACAAGACATCTAGATTTATTCTAATTCAGTTTGTACATGTTAACGGTTGCGTCAGTTTGTTTGCGAAAGTCGATCCATTAGAACTAGATGATGTTAGGTCTTTCTTTACACGCACAGGCTTGCCTTTCCATACAAATAACAGGGATCATAAAACATTGACATATTAGGGAATTTAAAATTGTGGTTTCCAGGCAAGGAAAAGACATGGAAATGAAAGGATTAGTTCACTTTAAACTGAAAATTACCTCAAGCTTAACTCACCCTCAAGCCGTATATGACTTTCTTCTTTCTGATGAACACAATCTGAGTTGTATTAATAAATATCCTGACGCATCTGAGCTTTATAATGGATATGAACGGGACCAACGAGTATGAGCTGAAGAAAGCGCATCCATCCATCATAAATGCACTCCACACGGCTCCGGAGTGTTAATAAAGGCCTTCGGAAGTGAAGCGATGCGTTTGTGTAAGAAAAATATCCATATTTAACAAGTTATGAAGTAAAATATCTAGCTTCCGCCAGACTGCCTTCCATTTTCAACTTACGAAGAAAGTGTAAAACTCTTGCTACATCCTACGCCTTCCCTATTCAAATTACGGAAAAAGCGTAACTGGCGCAACATCAATTGGCAGTCTGGCGGAAGCTAGATATTTTACTTTATAACTTGTTAAACTATCATTTAAAAAATTTTCATTTTAAAGTGAACTAATCCTTTAATGAAATCTTGTTAGTGTATATGAATTTTACTAGTTATATTCAACAATTGTTAACCACATTAGTTAACGTAAACTAACAATGAACAATTCTACAACATTGGTTAATCTTAATGTTAATCTCAACATTTACTAACAGTGTGTTACGTAATCAGATTACTTTTTTCAAGTAACAAGTAAAGTATCTCATTACTTTTAAAGTTACTTTTTCAAATAAGTAACGCAAGTTACTTTTTCACATTTATTGACTGACATCTTGCCCATATGTTGAGAGAAATGGGGAATAAGTGCAGTGACGTGTAAACATGGTTATTGTAGTTCTACACTAAAATCTGACTTGCACAAAAACAGATTCAGATTCCTCAAAATGGATGAAAACTTGAAATGCACACACAGAATATTATGCAAACCTGCAATAATGAAATGTTAAATTACACATATATACTTTATGTATTTAATCTCACTTTATTAACCAATGTCTTTGCTGCTGACCTTCGATGATCTGATTAAACTATTCGAATAAGCAAAATGACCTTAGATAAACATGACATTTGTTTTATTTTTTGTTTTTATTGCTGAAGTAAGGGTGTTGAACGTTCATCTCCTGTGTCTTATTCTTCTGTAATCCAGAATGGCAGCACAGCTGAAAGGTTTGTTCGAGCTGCGCTCTTTACTGTACAATGATGAATTTGCATTTTCTTCAGCCTGAGGCTTATTCATTTCACTTTTGCTGTGAAAGGGCCTTTACATTTGGCAGAAATATATCTTCTGGGTTTTTTTTGTTGTTGTTAATAAAAAAAAAATAAAATGAAGTAACTAAGTATCTCAATTAGTTACATATTTAGGGAGTAACGCAACATTGTAACACATTGCATTTAAAAGTAACTTTCCCCAACATTGCTTATTAATACATTTTTAAGATCAAAAGTTGTATTTGTTAACATTAGTTAATGCACTTTGAACATGAACATAAACATTTTTATGAACGTATATTAACAGGTTAAATGCTGTAAGAATTGGTGATTGTTTGTTCGTGTTAGTTAATGCATTAACTGATTAACAAAAAAGATGCTTTTGTAAATATTTTTTCATCTCAAAAATATTTAATCAGCTAGAAAAGTTTGTGAATGCAATCAAAAATGTTTAAATTCGATTAAAACTCTAGAAAAGTTATTGAAATCCTTCAGTTAAAGGATGTGTAAAACTTAAAATAATCAGATATTCTCCTTTTCCAATGTTATTTATTTAGTTCTTCACATTTTTAACATTTTTGGTCCCTGGTCTTTCTGTCGTTGTTTTTCTTAACCCGAGTAATGATGTCCAAGCCCACACATAGAACGTTATGCAGAACTGGAAAATGGGAAGTAGCAAAATCATATTTAGTGTTTGTTTACAAAGGATCTGTGGAAAAAGCCTTGAGGTACCAAAAAAAAAAAATGAAAGAACATGATAAATCTTTCTTCCTTCTAATGTTATGCCAGTGCTGCCATGGCAAGGTCAGTTTCCTCGAAGCTGTTGGACATACAGCGAGTAATCTGAGGATTGGTTAGAAGATCAGATGCTCACTAATAATAAGTCTGGCAAACAGATGAAAGCTTGCAAAGAGTTTTGAAATTGGCCCGCTCTTTTGATTGTTGTCGTAGTTCAGGTCAGTTCGACCCACTGTATACCAGGACAGAGCACCTCGCAATCCCTTTAACTCGCTACCATTTGAATGTTATTGAAATGAATGCAAGCGGAATACAACTTAATAACTTTTGTGTTACTATTGCTGACACGTTAGATATGGTTTGGAGACCAGAAAATCTTGCAAGTGATCATATTGAACACCCCAATAACCAACCAGAACACCTTAGAAACTCGCTGAAAATATCCAAAACCTTTTAGCAAACTCATGTCCGGGCACTCAAGCAGAATACCATAGTATGGCTCCAGGATTAATCAACATAAAATTATTCGAAATTGCGGTATGATTTGCATGATTATCAAATCGCAAAAGCTGTGATTTATATAAATAAATAATAGTGAAGTGAAGCACTGCTGTTAACAAAAGAGAATTGTTAAGGGTTCCTTGTGTTGTTTTTTTTAACCAAAATAAAAGCTTGAAATATTTGAAAATGAACAAATTGCAACATTTACATTTATTTACATTTATGCATTTGGCAGACGCTTTTATCCAAAGCGACTTACATTGCATTATACTATACGTTTGTATCGGAGTATGTGCAATCCCTGGGATCGAACCCATGACCTTGGCATTGCTAGTGCCATGCTCTAACCACTGAGCTACAGGAAAGCTAAATAAATATTAGTTTGTTATTTTACAGTGAAATATTACAATAGTAATTTTTTTATTACAATGTAATATTTTATTTACTATTATTATTAAGTATAAAAAGAAATTATGATAATAGTAATGATAATATTTTTTATCATTGNAGTATTATTAGTAGTAGAAGTAGTGTTTTATAGTCATATTGTTATATAATCACAAATTGTGCATCACTACAAACAAGCACAGCAAACGTGGAGCGTTTTTTTAATCACATTTTAAATCACAATCGAAAATTTTCTCAGAAAAATCATAATTAGATTATTTCCCCCAAAAATTGTACNCTCAAAAAAATTGTACAACCCTACCCTAGCAACCACATAGCAACTCGTTAAAAATCACACAAAATACCCTAGCATTTTGCACAGGAAAACGTATTTTGAATTTGCCCTAGCATTTTGCACAGGAAAACGTATTTTGAATTTGCTAGTTCACTACCTATCCCACATTTCCCACAGTAGACTTGTATATTAAAATAATGTTGTTTTCTTTGTGAAACCATGACAGAGTTGTCTTTGTGTGTGTGTGTGTGTGTGCGTGTCTCTCTCTCTCTGTGTGTGTGTGTGTGTGTGTGTGTGTGTGTGTGTGTGTGTGTGTGTGTGTGTGTGTGTGTGTGTGTG
>RJVU01053075.1:2530124-2566497 GCA_003731715.1 Anabarilius grahami
TTAAATGTTTCTTGAGCAGCAGATCATCATATTAGAATGATTTCTGAAGGATCATGTGACACTGAAGACTGGAGTAATGATGCTGAAAATTCAGCTTTGCATCACAGGAATAAATTACTTTGTCAAATATATTCAAATAGAAAACAGTTATTTTAAATTGTAATAATATTTCAAAATATTCCTGTTTTTACTGTATTTTTAATTAAATAAATGTAGCCTTGGTGAGCAGACGAAACTTCTTTTACAAACATTAAAAATCTTAGTGGTTCCAAACTTTTGGACTGTACTGTATATGCATATTCTATGACTTTGTACACCTCTGTTCTCAATGCCCTGCTGAGAAACTAAACCTCAAATGCTAGGCTAGTGTGCCAACATCCATCCTAGCTGTGCCCTGTCCATAAATAACCCTTTTTATTAGCGCACGGTTGAAGTGTTTACTTTGCCAGAGTGAGCTTTTCCTGTATTTTTAATCTAGACTGTGGTTTGACAGAGGCCCTTACAGGCGCGGAGATTAAGAAGCGTGTGGAGGTGTTGCCTGTGCTGAGAGGCGAGGACAGTTGTGGCTAGCATGATCACTTCAGAGTGGGTGATTGCTTATTCTCGGTTTATTTGAGTGAGTGTCGAATGTGTCAGAACACTTTCACTGTCTCGCATGCTGGTCAGTTTCTCTTCCACTGACCCACACACACACTGAGGTTCATGATATATTATGCAAGTGTGGCAAGTTGTTGAGCTAAAAATATTCAGCGTTGCATTTGTGCTGTGACATAAGTGTGCTTTCCTGTTGAGGCCATGTATGGAGTTTTTACGTGAGGTTTTTACGTGAGGCTCATAAAATATGAAATGTTTTCTCTGATCTGACACCAGACTAAACTAAAATTTTGTTTAAACTCCTTTTCTTGTGTCCACACTCTTGTGTTTTCCAGTTTCTTCGCCTGTAATATCAGCTACATTTCATCTCGTTTTATTTATTTTTTCCTGTGACATTTGACTCTGTCAAAGAATAGTTCATCCAGCAGTCATTATTTGCTCACCCTCATGCTGTTCCAAACCCTTTTTTTTTTCTTCGTGTAATAATAATTTGACATGTTTTGAAAGAATCTTTTGAATCCTTTGAGTTGGTGAGTTGAGCTATGTGAACAAATCAGACTGATTCATTAATCAAGAAGTAACAGCTCACTGGAGGGGAAGATTATCACTGAATAATAACTTACATTTTGGAGTCTTGGAACATGGTGCATACATTTTTTAGATCAGTTTTATGTTAAAGGGTTAGTTAATTACTCACCCTCATGTCGTTTCACACCCGTAAGACCTTCGTTCATCTTCAGAACACAAATTAAGATATTTTTGATGAAATCCGATGGCTCAGTGAGGCCTGCATTGACAGCAAGATCATTAACACTTTCAATGCCCAAAAAGCTGCTTAAAGACATATTTAAAACAGATCATGTGACTACAGTGGTTCAACCTTAATGTTATGAAGCGACGAGAATACTTTTTGTGCGCCAAAAAAACAAATATCTATATTTTCAACAATATCTAGTGATGGGCGATTTTAAAACACTGCTTTGAATCTTGTTTCGAATCAGCGGTTCGGAGTGCCAATGTCACGTGATTTCAGCAGTTTGGCACTCGATCCGAATCACTGATTCGAAACAAAAGATTCGTAAAGCTTCATGAAGCAGTGTTTTGGAATCACCCATCACTAGATATTGTTGAATAAAGTCGTTATTTTGTTTTTTGGTACACAAAAAGTTAGGGCTGGGCGATATGGCAAAAATGTAATCTCGATAATTTTTTCCCATATTGATCGATAACGATATGTGTTTCGATATATAAACTGTTAATGCTGCCAGC
This sequence comes from Anabarilius grahami, assembly GCA_003731715.1. Classification (NCBI taxonomy): domain Eukaryota; kingdom Metazoa; phylum Chordata; class Actinopteri; order Cypriniformes; family Xenocyprididae; genus Anabarilius; species Anabarilius grahami. The sequence continues at coordinate 2,531,988 of RJVU01053075.1, forward strand.
TTTAAAAGAGTATCCTAACTATGACTGAAGCCACAAAAATTTGAGGGTTCATTAATTACATTTTAATATATAGTTTATTAACAAAAACAGATTATATATTTGGCCTTAAAAATTAAGACAACTTACTAACTAATCATTTACACTTTCAGATCCACAGAAAGGCAATAAAAAACATATTTAAATCAGTTCATGTGACTACATTGGTTCAACCTTAATGTTATGAAGCGACGAGAATACTTTTTGTGCGCAAAAAAACAAAATAACGACTTTATTCAACAATATCTAGTGATGGGTGATTTCAAAACACTGCTTCATGAAGCTTCGAATCTTTTATTTCGAATCAGTGATTCGGATCGCGTGTCTAACTGCTGAAATCGCGTGATATTGGCGTTCCAAACCGCTGATTCGAAAACAAAAGATTCAAAGCAGTGTTTTGAAATCGCCCATCACTAATTATTGTTGAAAAGTCGTTATTTTATTTTTTTTGGCGCACAAAAAGTATTCTCGTCGCTTCATAACATTAAGGTTGAACCACTGTAGTCACATGATCTGTTTTAAATATGTCTTTAGCAGCTTTCTGAGCATTGAAAGTGTTAATTATCTTGCTGTCAATGCAGGCCTCACTGAGCCATCGGATTTCAACAAAAATATCTTAATTTGTGTTCTGAAGATGAACAAAGGTCTTACGGGTGTGGAACGACATGAGTGTGAGTAATAAATGACAGAATTCTCATTTTTGGATGAACTATAAAAGAGGCGATTTGACATACGCCACTTGCCTTTGTCCCCTGCAGAGCTATGCCAGCCATACGAAACATGGCTCCATGTAAGTACAGTAAGCCGGGTCTGTGTCACAGACAGACAGCCTGACATGACAGCTGCATCTGCTCTCATTTTGCCTAATCCATTATCTGAAATGTTACAAGCCACTGGAGGGGGTTTGACCTGGGGTTCTTTTGACAATATATTGGCTTTATCTGTGGACATCCGCACAGTGACTCACATATTTGTTTGGGTGAGAGGATATTAGCTGTGACTACTGAAGCAAAGCAATTGTACCAGAGTTGGCCAATGACCTTTTGGTGGGCAGCAGATTAAAGGGGGGATTTCAGTAGCATTATAATCTTGCATTATTTTCTTCTTCTTTTTTTATATACATTTTTATATACATCTCTTGTTGAAATATAATGTAATGAGTTGTTAGAGTATAGTTTTAAACATTTGAGCACCATTGACTACCATAGTAGGGGAAAAAAATAATGGTAGTCAATGGGGGGGGGGTGAGATCTGCTTGGTTACAAACATTCTTCCAAATATCTTCCTTTGTGTTCAGCAGAACAAATAAATTTATACAGGTTTGGAACTACTTGAGGGTGAGTAAATGATGAAATTTTTTTTATTTTTGCATGAACTATCCCTTTAAGTGCCTATGGAAAGTTGTTGTTATGACTAAGATTTCACTGGATGTCATGGATCAGTGGTATAGTTCATTATCTGTTTACCTCAGCTAGTTAGTTAATTGCTCACAGACCACAGTGCAGATGGTAACAGCCAGTCCATCTGTGCAGCTAGCTTCACCCCATTATTGTAATTGCCTTGTCTTACTGAAAGTAAAGCATCTAAGTTGTGTGACATGAATAAACCAAGAAAAACGACAATACTATAGTATAAAGTATATCGTCAATAAGTTTAATTTGTGTTTTCAAATATGTGGATATATATTTTTGTGGCTAATCTCAAAATAGGCCTCCTACTGTTTTGAAAATAGAAACACTATCATATATTATCAGTGCTTTGTGTAGGTTTCCCAAACGCTTACTTCTCTGCCATTGTTCATCCAAACACGTGCATTAGTTGAGTTAGAAGTTGACATGTCAGACTGCTCAAATATACAACAATTTTGAAAATGCCAGTGTTTTGAATGATTGAATTATAGTTTTCCTAGAGTTGCACCACATGACATTTTACAACATAAACTAGCCTTACCTTGTCATAAAATGTCAAATTATCTCATTCTTTTAATGAGGCTCTTTTCTTCATTATGATAATAAAAAACAGTTGCATATAAACATTTTAAATTGCACATAAGGCAGTTTTTATATAAACTTTTTAACGATGTAATTTTCTACTCCAAGTTGTTGTTGAAATATAAATATTTAAATGGTGGCTGTAATAACTTGTTTTCATTGCAGTTTTATTCAAACATACATTAAATAATGAAGACAACAGGTTAAGAAAATATAATTAATAATATAGTGCATACATTTTAAAATGGGTCCTTGATCATGATTTCTCTTTTTTAACTTTAGTTAGTGTGTAATGTTGCTGTTTGAGCATAAACAACATCTGCAAAGTTACGACGCTCAAAGTTCAATGCAAAGTAGGGATGGGCGATATATCGCATGCGATTGTCACGCGCATTTCGTCAGTAAAGCCGGTTCCCTGATTACCGCTAAATCGCCATCACCTGCTTTCAAATGGAGCGGCATTTAATAGACAGAGCCGTAGTTCACTGACAAGCTACGCAATATCACGTTCATTATCGAAGGCGATTCATCTGCGATAATGAACGTGATATTGCGTAGCTTGTCAGTGAACTACGGTTCTGTCTATTAAATGCCGCTCCATTTGAAAGCAGGTGATGGCGATTTAGCGGTAATCAGGGAACCGGCTTTACTGACGAAATGCGCGTGACAATCGCATGCGATATATCGCCCAGCCCTAATGCAAAGGGAGACATTTTCTTTTACAGAAATCACTTTTTAAGGACTACAACAAACGGCTGGTAGGGACTACAATGAGCTTCTTCCCGGGTTAGTGACATCACAAAGCCTAAAATGTACATAAACCCCGCCCCCGAGAACACGCAACAAAGGGGGCGGGGCCATGTTGGGCTGCTTTAGAGAAGAGGAAGAGTTGTTGTAGTAGAGTGTTGTTGTCATGCCGTCATTTTACGCCGGACTGCTTCACAAACGAGGGTCAATTCAACGCTGGATTTGCACAAAAGATTAACATGACGACACATGCTAGTGGATGAGTTGAATCAACTCCACAGCAACTACATACATTTATCCACTAATCATTCAGAAATGTCCGGTTTCATTCTAAAAGCTGGAACTTCTTCCTGAGTCTCTCCATCAGTGTCGACTCCGGTTTGAACAATGTAAGGCTGAACACCGTTACTGACAATCCTCATTTTGGCTGCGTGAGATTCTCCAGCTTTGTTGTTGTTGAGCAACCGAAGCGTGAGCTGTTAAAGCTCAACCCTCTTCTGGAAAGGGGGCCGGGAGCAGCAGCTCATTTGCATTTAAAGGGACACACACAAAAACAGTGTTTTTTTGCTCACACACAAATAGTGGCAAATTTGACGAGCTATAATAAATGATCTGTGGAGTATTTTGAGCTGAAACTTCACAGACACATTCTGGGGACACCAGAGACTTGTATTACATCTTGTGAAAGGGGCATTATAGGTCCCCTTTAACAAAATGCTGCTCTCTAGAGTTATTTTTACTAGTTTAATAATGAGTTTATGGACACTGAATGGCTTTCCTGTGGTAAATGTATAATGTTACGTGACATTGTTTACAAGCTGTATTATTGACGTCTTTCTGCACTTGAAACACCGATTGAGAGATTAAATGAGACATTTCTTTCCACATACCTTCTGATGTTCATTTGTTTATTTCGTGCTATAGCTAGTAGTAAAGAGGAAGAGATGATCGGTTTTGTGTACGCTTGATCCGTGCTGCTGCTTAAATAGATGCAACTACACTGGCCTGTCACGCCACATTAAAGAGCATCAAAACCACATTTTTTGTATTTCACTATAAAATTGACAGAATTTGAAAGCTGAGACTTTGTTTCATATCAAAAGTAATAAAGAACAAAGTTTATTGCAATTTTTGCATAGGAAGTGCTACAAATAATGTTTAGTGAACTGGTTACTGTTAAGTAAACTCGGTCCATCAAAATGAAGATCCTTTAAAAACGAAAAAAACAATATTGTTAACCCAGCCCTAGCGCCACACAGCTGACATGTTTACCTGTTGTAGCTTATCCATGTTATGTGCACGAAATAGACACTGACACAGTCAATATGTGCCATCAGAGAAGTGCTAGTTAAATGTCACAGTTTTCGGCCAGATATTTTTGGTTGATCACTTGTGTATTTGAAATCATTACATGTATGAATAGCACTTTAATTGTATTTTTGAATAAAAATAATAGACCTGAACCAAAAAAGGGGCTTCATGTAATTGATCCTTAAACACTTTCAAAATTAGTGTGTGTTCTGACTAAAACCAATGCATTTCAGGGTTGGATGATCTGTTTGCCCATCCAGTTGGGTTTGGGAAAACCTAATGGCTCACACATGATCTTGCCATGCATAAACCCAAGCCCTGAAAATGCATGTAAAAGTGCAAATTGTCATTATTCCACATGCATGAGTGAATTACTCATAAGGCAATAGTGGTGCTATTTAACACAGTCTTTCACGCTTATAATGGCTTTAAATGTGGTTAGTTTGCACTCAGTATCACTTGCAGGCACCGCTGTACAGTAATACAAGCTGGCTGAGTTAACCTTATTTGGCAGGAAGCTGTAAAAGATCTATGCCATGGCTAAAATCAATGAGGCCAAACCATTGCACGGGTAACAAGCCCCTTTCAAGTGTCAATCCCAAGCATCTGCCTCTCACTTCAATCACACCCTCAGAGAGAAAGGAGGATTACATCTCTCAATGCAAATTCACCCCCTTCTTTCCCCAAATCTCAAATGATCGGGATAATGAAGAGAGTGGGGGGAAGAGAGAGAGAGAGAGATGGTGGGATGCTGGACTGACTCAACATACCCCTCCCCTCCAGTTATGCCTGCTCCATAATCCCTTAATCCCATTGGCTTTGAGAATAATTCTGCTTGATCAACTGATCAATTTATAACTACCACTACATCTGTGCTTCAAATAGCTGAGGACAGAGCATGTAAGGCATGCGAAGACTGCTGTAGCTCACAGATGGTGACAGACACAGTTGAATAGTTATTTCTTGAAAGCAAAGTGTGTATTTTTTCACATCATTTTAAGACTATTATTCAAGTTTAATGTACAGAGACAACTTGATATTTACGAATAGATCATTTAAAAAAAAGTTTTCTATTTAAAAAATATATTTTAAAACTTCTATTCAAAATAATGTGTAAGATTTGTACACTCGCGTGTGTTTTTACTTTTTAACTTTATGGTAACTTTACATGTCATTTTAGAGTCATTAAAATGAAACTTTTCAAAACCATATGAAACAAAATTAAATACAAAGATTGTTACTATAAACTAGTAATGTATACTGCTCAACAAAATTCTTAAAATATATTCTCTTTTCTTTATCATGCATGCTCTTTATTTGTCATCGACCCTTAAACTTTTTAGAGTCTCCGCACATTGAATTGATTAAAGATCATGTTTTAATATCCTAACATATTACAAAAATATTTTAAAGGGGACCTATAATGTCCTATAAACCTATAAAGTCTCTGGTGTCCCCAGAATGTGTCTGTGAAGTTTCAGCTCAAAATACCCCACAGATCATTTATTATAGCTTGTCAAATTTGCCCCTATTTGGGTGTGAGCAAAAACACGCCATTTTTGTGTGTGTCCCTTTAAATGCAAATGAGCTGCTGCTCCCGGCCCCCTTTCCAGAAACGGGCGGAGCTTTAACAGCTCACAACAACAACAAAGCTGGAGAATCTCACGCAGCCAAAATGAGGATTGTCAGTAACGGTGTTCAGCCTTACATTGTTCAAACCGGAGTCGACACTGATGGAGAGACTTTTAAAATGAAACTGGACGTTTCTGAATGGTTAGTGGATAAATTTATGTAGTTGCTGTGGAGTTGATTCAACTCATCGACTCATCAACCCGATTATAGCACTTAAACACGGAAAAAGCCAGATTTTCATGATATGTCTCCATTAACATAAAATGACCCGCTTCGCCTATAAAAATAAATGCACACTGGACTTGTTCATGGCAGAGGGTTGCGTTTATGTAACATCTTTCAGTAAGTATTCAGCTGAATTTACTGCTGAATGAAGGGAATGTTTTCTTGGATTTGGAGTTGGTTCAAAGACATTCTTTGAACTGAGGGGATGTTCCAGCACTTGTCTTATCTCTAATGCTGTGTTCAAAGTCAAATCAGGGCTAAAATACTTTTAAAAGGCTTACAGAATATATCTGATTTGATTCTGTTGTTGTCTTAAGCTAATCTCTGCCTTCTGAGTCTCAGCCAAAGGAACAATGTGGCTGATTGTAAAACAAATCATTTGTTTAGTTTGTATGTCAGTGACACTCAAATATTCATAAAAGTAGGATAAAAGAAGATGGAAGATGATGAATGAATTTCTTGCTATCGTGTTGGCTTGTGTCTGCCTTGGCTGAAGATTCGCTCCCTGTCTTGAGGGTGTTACAGTTTCTATTTTGTTGCAGAATTAGCTGTATTCCACACAGACGGGTGAAAAAGTTAATGGATTTCATGACAAGAAATTAAACTAAATACTCATAAATGAAGAAATGATGCGTTCCTATGCCAGGCCTGTGCCTTTAGGGCAAGAGGCATAAAGGGGTTTTGTAACCATTTCCCATGGTCTCCGTGAATCTGCTGCGTGTCGTTATTATGGGATAGTGATTGCAGTGTTCTGCTGATAGAATTAGAGTGAATTTCTGCAGTCTGTCATCACGGCTATATACTCTTTCATTTGATTTTGACGCAGTCACATTTTTTCCTATAAAATCTGTTCATGAAAATGGTTGTGTGATTATCTCTTTAAAAAAAATAAACCTCATAAAATATTCTAATCTAATATAACTTCTATGTTCCGTGTCCTACTAACCATAACAGTAGTGCAAGGCCATGTACACACTGCTGGTTGCTTATCTTCTCAGTGCCTAATCCTTGTTATACAAAGTTTGTTTTTAGGGGACTTTCACTACTTAAATAATGATAAACATGATCAAATTAATGAAAAAAGTTTGAATAATTATCGCGCACATCCTGCAATTGCTCATTTTGGCAATAAGTTTAGGCTTTTAGGGAGGAACGAAAGTGCACCGCTGTGAAGGAAAGAAATTCACTAAAATCACAAAGCCCTACTTTCTTGCTGTCATTGCAAGGTCTCCACAATGAGGTTGTAAATTTATCATCCTTTTCGGACACCTGATAGAACAATTTTATCTGCGCATAGAAAAATTATCTTGCGAGTTTTGCATCATCTTATCGGTTCTTCTGAACGGCCTTTGTAGAGGCCACCGAACCATGTAAACTATATAAAAATATTTTCGCCAGTAACGATTGGTGGCCGAATGATCGGAGCACCCTTTGTTTTTATTGCCAGATTAATCGATTATCAAAATAATAGTTGCAGCCAGTGTTTGAGTAATGCAAGTTATCAGAGTAACGTAATCAGGTTACTTTTTTCAAGTAACTAGTAAAGTATCACACTACTTGTACATTTACAATAAAATATCTAAATTAGTTTTTTAGACAAGCAATGCAAGATACTTTGTTTTTCCATTTATTGACTTACGACTCTCCTGTCCCCATGTTGAGAGAAATCGGGAGTAAGGTGTAAGAGTAACGTAAAAGTAACCTAATGCATTACATTTACATTTACATTTACATTTCTTAGAAGGAAAAACATTTACATTTACATTTCTTAGAAGGAAAAACAGAATTGTGAGAGATACTTTTTTTTAGTATCTCTCAAAAAAGTATATAACCTAATGCATTACATTTACATTTATGCATTTGGCAGACGCTTTTATCCAAAGCGACTTACATTGCATTATACTATACATTTGTATCGGAGTATGTGCAATCCCTGGGATCGAACCCATGACCTTGGCATTGCTAGTGCCACGCTCTAACCACTGAGCTACAGGAAAGCTGTACTTTCCATTACTTTCCATAAAAAGTTACTTTTTTTCAGGGAGTACTGCAATAATGTAATGCATTACTTTTAAAAGTAACTTTCCCCAAAACTGTTTACAGTCCCAGATTTGAGTTTTTATTTTATAGACCTATTTTGTGTTTGCAAACAGCGATGATGTTTTTTTTTTGTGGGCGGAGCCTACATGGTGGCAGAAAACTACTGTTCTGCAGTAGCAGTCTATGGAAGCCACGGAACAAAAGAATAAAAGAAGTAGAATTTCAAGTTTAATTCTGACTTTTTCCCCAGCAAATCTGAGTTTATATCTCACATTTCTTAGAAGGAAAAACAGAATTGTGAGAGATACTTTTTTTTAGTATCTCTCAAAAAAGTATATAACCTAATGCATCAGAGTTGCAAGTTTATATCCTGAAATTCTGACATTTTTCACCGTCAGAATTGTGATATAAACTCACAATTTGCGAGTTATAAAGTCCGAACTGGGAGATATAAACACGCAAATGCAAGAAAAAAAGTCGGAATTGTGAAATAAAAATGTTATAAGCTATATGTTTAAAAGTTATCTATGTAAAATGTTATAGGTTTAAATATTATTTCATGTTATAACTGCCATATATGTACTGCATATGTGAATATTATGTACTGTTTAGATCAAATTCATGCTTTAACTAATCATTGCAGGTTTCATCAGTCCAGTCTGTGACTTGCAACATAAACGTCTCCGTTTAGCTTCAAAGGGCGTCTTCAATGACGGTATTATGAACGGTATTATGAATAAAAATGAAGATTATATTTTTTGCATTCCGATTCTGACATCCAAAGGCACAACAGAAAATTGTTCTCTTATTCTGTGAATTTTGCCCATTTTCTTCCGCTTGTTACCACTATTTTTCTGCCATCACTATGTGCGTGCAGCTGCAGGTGACGTAACTGTGTCGTCTGCTCCAAATTGGTCTATTTGTTTAGACAGAATAGAGAGCGATGTCATTAATCCATAATCAACCCAGTGTGTTACTACCAGAACTTCATGTAGGCTTGCTGAACATTATTATGTGGATGCAAGGAGTTGTTGTTGTCCCTCCTACACAGATTTGGAGTTATCCAGACTGAGGCCTCCTCTGCAATACTGATGATTACACTGAACCAGGAGAGTGGCTTTAAATTACTGTGTTTACTGGCTGGGTTTTGCTCCATGGACCATGAGATGTGAACCCTCCTATGAAAGATCCACTCACTGAGTTTAGTGTTATGGTGGAAGAGGGAAAAATAAAGATGGTGGAAGGGGAAAAAAAGAGGAGGGAGAGAGATTTTCATGGCCTAACTGCTGAGCCTTGTAATTAAGTGGAGAAGTTGGCTGAGGACTCGGGATGTTGTTTGTTCCAGCTTTGGTCAGTAAAGAGGAAATCGCTGCAAGCCATGTTATGACCACTGAGGAGCATGTTATCTTCAGACACTTCTTGGCCAGCACTGTTGCATGCAGGGATATCTCTACACTGTTTATATGGTACTACTACGTTTCAGTAAAACCGTCTTCTCCTTGTTGATTTTCTTTTAATATGTTTAAAAAAGTATGTCAACCTAATCGGAGACTTATGACATCGCTAGACTTTGAAACCATACAGAGACAGATTCTTGATGATCGCTGACATCTGTTTAGCTTTATCTCTCAGGATATTCACGTTCTCTATCCATATGTCTTGTTGCATAGACAAATCAGTATATTTTGTAAAGAATGCACACATCAAATATATGCAGTCATGACCTACATGCTTGCATGGCCAAGGAAGTGTAGCATTATGATTGGACGACCTCTTTCTTCTGGAATTTAATGATATATAAGTACTTCTGTTTATACATTACTGTTCAAAATTTTTGTTGTTTTTTGTTTTTTTTTAAGAAATTAATACTTTTATTCAGCAAAAAAGCATTAAATTGATGACAGTAAATACATAGTTACAAAAGATTTCAAAAAGATTCAAACAAATGCTGTTCTTTTGAACTTTCTATTCATCAAAGAATAAAAATAAATCACATTTTCCACAAAAATATTCAGCAGCACAACTGTTTTAGAGATTGCTAGTAATAATAAATGTTTCTTGAGCATCAAATCAGCATATTAGAATGATTTCTGAAGGATCATGTGACACTGAAGACTGGAGTAATGATGCTGAAAATTCAGAATAAATTACATTTTAAAGTTTATAATTGGGTTAATATTTCACAATATTACTGTTTTGTTGTACTTTTGATAGTTGATATTTTGTAATGCACCATTTGTGTTTGCATATAAGCTTTGGGGTAAAGCTAAATTCAGTTTTCCATGCCAGTTTCATACGATTGGAAAAAGTCAAAAGGGAACAGTCACAAACTCCTTATCCATGTGGGCTTGTGGCTGACATAAGCTAATAAAAACCCTCCACGAAAGCATAGTTTAAAAATCCCCTGGGAATAGTGTGTGACACTGACAACCTTTGACTTACTATTTTCAACATACAATCAATTGGGACATAGAAATATATCATTTAGAATGAAGGCACTAGTTGGTGTATTACTGAAGCAATACTGACCAGGCCATATTTTTCCACATATACTTCATAGAGTGACAGCCACAGGAAGTCTTAATGGACTTCATTGTATGTCCATATGTCATAAACTGAAGCACATACACAGCATTTTTCACTGTCAGGTGTTCAAGCACAAAAAACACTGTTTAAAGGCATGCATAATTGCCTGTGTTAAGTGCATAAGCTAATGGCAAAGTGCTTGGCTAAGGTGCTAGTACAGCCGTTTGTCACTGCATTAGTGATGGGTGGACCCACTGCGCTGACACCATGCAAAACAGCTAGACCTCCTCAGAAGGACCATTCACGTCAGCCCCAGGTAAACTTTCACTCGAACATCACAAATATCTCTTTATTTCACTGAGGTGAGACCCAATGATGGAAAAAGACCGCAGTGTCCCAGCCAGAGGTTGTTAAACATTACACACACGAGGCTCTGAAGGAACAAACAGGCCTTCGGGAGGGCTGTTGGAAAACTTCTATGAATCTTATCCATTTATTTTTAGCTCTGTTTCCAGTATGCTTGAATGCGGTCATTACAGCATCAGGGTCCTCGTGTGGTGAAAATGTAAAAACAACCATGCAGCTCGTTTATTTTATCTTCTGTGTTAATGGGATAGTTCACCAAATAATTGAAATTCTAAAAATCACTTGCTCACCATTGTGTCATTACAAACTTGTATGTAGAGTTGTACCAATACCAGTAAAATGTTGTGGTTCTCGTTACCAATTTTCAGTCCAGAGCATAACTGTTGAATTAAAGGATTAGTTCAGTTTCAAATGAAAATTAGCCCAAGCTTTACTCACCCTTAAGCCATCCTAGGTGTATATGACTTTCTTCTTTCTGATGAACACAATCAGAGTTATATTAATAAATATCCTGATGCATCCAAGCTTTATAACGGCAGTGAATGGGATCAATGAGTATGAGCTGAAGAAAGTGTCTCCATCCACTTCCATCCATCATAAACGTACTCCACAAGGCCCTGGAGGGTTAATAAAGGCCTTCTGAAGCGAAGTAAAAAACAATATTAATATTTAACAAGTTATGAAGTGAAATATCCAGACTGCCTTCCATATTCAAATTACAGAAAAAACTGAACTGGCATCGCGTCAGTTCCGTAAGTTGAATAGGGAAGGCGTAGGACGTACAGCGTAAGCTTTTTGAGGAATATGGAAGGCGGTCTGGCGGAAGCTGGATTTTTTAACTTCATAACTTGTTAAATATGGATATTTTTTACACAAACACATCGCTTCTCTTCAGAAGGCCTTTATTAACCCTCTGGAGCCGTGTGGAGTATGTTTATGATGGATGGATGTGGATGGAGACACTTTCTTCAGCTCATACTCGTTTGGTAACACATCACTGCCATTATAAAGCTCGGATGCATCAGGATATTTATTAATATTTCTCTGATTGTGTTCATCAGAAAGAAGAAAGTCATATACACCTAGAATGGCTCGAGGGCGAGTAAAGCTTGGGCTAATTTTCATTTCAAAGTGAACTAATATGTCCCATTTTGTCTCATCAATTGGTTATCACTGTCAATCATCGCCGTTTCCGATTCAATTGCACTTTTAAATATGGTTGTCAATCCAGAAACTTTGCAGCAAGAGTGATTTTATAATCACTAAGGCTGTCAATCTTTAAAGCGCAAGCTCAGTGAATTCTGCACTGTCGTGAAAACTCCCGTTATAAAAAAACTGCCTTAATTGTACAATAAATCTCTTATTTACATTGTGTTTACACTTTAAGGATTTGCAAGCATGCGGCTCGCATTGAACAAAACAAAACCTTGTGAGTGTTCAGTGGTGTTAAAGGGTTAGTTCAACCAAAAATGAAAATTCTGTCATTTATTACTCACCCTCATGCCGTTCCACACCCGTAAGACCTTCGTTCATCTTCAGAACACAAATTAAGATATTTTTGTTGAAATCCGATGGCTCCGTGAGGCCTGCATAGCCAGCAATGACATTTCCTCTCTCAAGATCCATTAATGTACTAAAAACATATTTAAATCAGTTCATGTGAGTACAGTGGTTCAATATTAATATTATAAAGCGACGAGAATATTTTTGCTGCTTTAGCTCTTACAGATGTACTGTGGTTTAAGAGAGAACGCTAGACCATAAATCCAGCTGACATGTATGAAAGCATGAAGAAAAAAATTATGAAGTGATGTGGGGATATCAACATTTTTCAACACACCACAGACTTTTGTCAAGCAATAAACTGGGCGACGGCCAATTAAAGAACTTCACCATGAGAGAGATGACCTTATATACGCTGTAACATGCCAAAACTTTGAAAGGATAGTTCACATAAAAATTAAAATGTATGATTTTCTTTCTTAAGTGGGGCACAAAAAGTCTAAAATTGGTCTCTTTAACGCTGCTTTCAAATGCTCTTGTTTGTGTTTGTTTGAGCGTCAAAGGTTTTTATTTACAGCATATTTTAACTAGCGTCGAGCATTGTAGCCAATCACAATCGTATCTGTTGAGCATGTGAACTGCAACGGCCTATCAGAGGTGTTAGTCAGTAAAATCCTCTTAAAGGGTTAGTTCACCCAAAAATAAAAATAATGTCATTTATTACTCACCCTCATGCCGTTCCACACCCGTAAGACATTCATTCATCTTCGGAACGCAAATTTAGATATTTTTGTTGAGATCCGATGGCTCCGTGAGGCCTGCATAGCCAGCAATGACGTTTCCTCTCTCAAGATCCATAAAGGCACAAAAAACATATTTAAATCAGTTCATGTGAGTACAGTGGTTCAATATTAATATTATGAAGAGATGAGAATATTTTTGGTGCGCCAAAAAAACAAAATAATGACGCTTCGGAGCGTTGTGAATCTTGTGTCGAATCAGCGGTTCGGAGCGCCAAAGTCACGTGATTTCAGCAGTTTGGCAGTTTGACACACGACCCGAATCATGATTCGACACGCTGATTCATAACGCTCCGAAGCTTCCTGAAGCAGTGTTTTGAAATCGGCCATCACTATATAAGTCGTTATTTTGTTTTTTTGGCGCACCAAAAATATTCTCGTCGCTTTATAGTATTAATATTGAACCACTGTACTCACATGAACTGATTTAAATATGTTTTTAGTACATTAATGGATCTTGAGAGAGGAAATGTCATTGCTGGCTATGAAGGCCTCACGGAGCCATCGGATCTCAACGAAAATATCTAAATTTGCGTTCCGAAGATTAACGAAGGTCTTCTATTCCTTATGTTCTATTTTTATTATTCTTCTTTATGTAAAGCACTTTGAATTACCATTGTGTATGAAATGTGCTATACAAATAAAATTGCCTTGCCTTGCCTTACGGGTGAGGGTGAGTAATTAATGACATTATTTTCATTTTTGGGTGAACTAATCCTTTAAGAGGATTTTACTGACTAACACCTCTGATAGGCCGTTGCAGTTCACATGCTCAACAGATACGATTGTGATTGGCTACAATGTTTGACGCTAGTTAAAATATGCTGTAAATAAAAACCTTTGACGCTAAAACAAACACGACTTTTTGTGCCCCACTTAAGAAAGAAAATCATACATTTTAATTTTTATGTGAACTATCCTTTCAAAGTTTTGGCATGTTACAGCGTATATAAGGTCATCTCTCTCATGGTGAAGTTCTTTAATTGGCCGTCGCCCAGTTTATTGCTTGACAAAAGTCTGTGGTGTGTTGAAAAATGTTGATATCCCCACATCACTTCATCATTTTTCTCTTCATGCTTTCATACATGTCAGCTGGATTTATGGTCTAGCGTTCTCTCTTAAACCACAGTACTTCTGTAAGAGCTAAAGCAGCACTTAGGCCTCACACTGTTCAGCTATCCCTCCAGGGACATACAGTGAGCTAGATGAGAGTTGGCACAGGTAGGTTTATTTGGTGCTTAGTTTTTATTTAAAACAGCAAGCTGCAATGTGATATGACTGGCTTTATGCATTTTTCAAAAGTCAGTGTGGACACGAGTTTTAGTCTGTGAGGGAACAAAGTTGTGTTTACGAGATAATGGGCTGCTCTGTTTAGTGCATGATATTTATACACTACCATTCAAAAGTTTGGGGTCAGTAAGATTGTTTTTGAAAGAAATGAATACTTTTACTCAGCAAGAATGAATTAAATTGGTTAAAAAAAGACATTTATAATGTTACAGATGATTTCCATTTCAAATAACTGCTGCTCTTCAAACTTTGTTGATCCAGATCCTTTTTGAAGAATCCAGAAAAAAAAAAGTATCATGGTTTCCACAAAAATATTAAGCAGGACAACTGTTTTCAACATTGATAATAAGAAGAAATGTTTCTGTAACATCAAATCAAAATTTTAACATATAATATAATAGAATTTTCTTTAAACTGTAATAATATTTCACAGTATTACTGTTTTTACTCTGTTTTTATCAAATAAATGCAGCCTTGATGAAGAGACTTCTTTCAAAAACATTGAAAGCAAATCTTACTGATTCCAGAATTTTGAACGGTATGTTTGTTCGAGCCATTTAGTAGCAAGTAAAAGTTTTTTTGAAGTCATCTTTACCTGGCCCTGAATTTCATGTAGTGAAGTGAAGTGAAGTGAAGTGAAGTGACATGTGGCCAAGTATGGTGACCCATACTCGGAATTTGTGCTCTGCATTTAACCCATCCAAGTGCACACACACAGCAGTGAACACACACACCGTGAACACACACCCGGAGCAGTGGGCAGCCATTGCTGCGGCGCCCGGGGAGCAGTTGGGGGTACGGTGCCTTGCTCAAGGGTCTCACCTCAGTCGTGGTATTGAGGGTGGGGAGAGCGCTGGACATTCACTCGCCTCACCGACAATCCCTGCCGGACCTGAGACTCGAACCCATGACCTTTGGGTTACAAGTCCGACTCTCAAAGGTCATGGGAGTCGGACTTGTAACCCAAAGTATTATAGTGAACTGTGATTGGTTGTTTCACACTTTTACATTCGTTTAAGTTTGTGGTTCTTTGCTAGAATAAACAGAGTACACAAAGTTGTATTTAAAAGGTGTCTGAGGCCCTGTTTACACCTGGTGTTAAGAAGCGTTTTCATCAACCTGATCACAAGTGGATGACGCTAAATACAGGTGTAAACAGGGTCTAAAACGTTCTGAGATTGTCCACGTTCGACCACTTCCAGAGGTAGACAAAAACGCATTTAACTGAATTGCTTTCGTAGTGTAAAAGCTCATGTGGTCAAATGCATTCGAACAGCCACAAAAGACCGCCTACTCTCAGTTTACTGACGTAACGTGTAAACATTATGGGAAGTGTGCTAGCCAGACAGGATTTAAACTGTCAGCTGAAGACCCAAGTTTGGTTTGAAGATGAAAAATGTACCAAGCACAATGTTCTCCACCATTCCTGATTTCTAACACACGCTTACAGCATTTGTTCGTGGTCTTGCGGCTGTCAGAGCAGAAACAAAAGCTGCTGCTCTCTGTGTGTTTTTCCGTCATCTTCGGTGCATTCATATGTAAATTGTACAAGCTTATTTAGTCCATTTACATCGAAAGATCTGAAAAGGCCCATTTATTTACCCACCCATAGACATTCCCCTCAGAGAAATCAGGATAGAAGTGGTTAAAAGTGCACAAAAGAGACGGATTAAAACACCAGGTGTAAACGGGAATGTGTCTCCCTGGTCTACTTGTGATCCGATCGACTAAAATGCATCTTAATACCAGGTGAAAACAGGACCTGACTGATACAATGAGCACTTTTGAATTTGAACTTTCCAAAGTTTGCAGGGTTAGTGGCTTTTAACACATTCAAAGTGTGGTTTGAGGAGCAAGTTAACTAGATATCCACAAGCAGAACTATATTTTGCGCTTAATATTACAAGTTATAGTGTAGTCCAGCTGTTAACAGAGACTGCTACACCATTTTTCTTATATATTTTTCCCACACCAGTCTATTATTCTAATAAAATCCTAGAGAAATTTCAGATAAACCAACCCTTAAATGACAGATTAAAACAAAACAGACTGTGGATGATCACTTTACATGTTGGTCATGTGGTCTTTTCCTGTCCAAGTAAGCATTTCTTGGCAAGTATAAGCTGCAATGTGGACCAGACTGTATGCCATTTAATTAAAGCTCTTGCTAGCTAAACAAGACTACTAGATATGTGACTTGTCAACACTCATATTCGGTACTATTCATATTTCTTGTAATTCTCTTGTGAACGTTAGCAGCCGTTCTTCTCTAAACCCCTCTGAAATCCATTTAAAGCAGGGATCTTCTCCATTTGCTCTGCTCTGCAGGAGTCTGCTACTAGATTGGGCCGTTGTTGATCTTGCTGTTGCTTTTGGCTCCCGGTGCAGTTACACTGTTTTGCCAGCTGTGCGCCGTCTTTTGTTTTTGCTCCCAGCATCACGTGCTGGATATTCAAGGAGGTGTTTTCTCAACGTGCCAACAGTTGCAATCTGGCTCGCGTCGAGGAAATGAGCCGTATTTCAGAAGAAAGACGTTTGATTAGCATCCATTTGCTGCATGTGAAATTGAGTCTTAATGCGTGAAACTGTAAAATGATATGCTTGTTTTACAGTTACTGTTGCAATCTAAACCAGCTCTGACTCAGAAAACTGGCTTAATGTGTGAGGAAAATCTTGAGCTGAAGCATCGTAAGAAGCATATGTATCCATAAAGACATCAAGAGTTGGGGGTTGTTTGAAATTGTATGGCAAATGTTTGAGTATTAAGCAGTTTTTGGACTTTGAACTTCACTGTGATTTGTGTATTGTGGTAGTCTTCATAGAGAGCAGTGAGCACATACATTAGCAAACACCACACTGCCTTTGTTGCCTCGGCTGTTTACACAGTTGAGTCACTGTGTGTACATTAAAAGGAACCGCAACATCAGACTGTTACACTCTCCCGTTTGTGCTGCTCATGCTATAGCTGCATAAGAGCACGTGAACAGAGGAATAAAGAGTTCACTCTGAAATAATTTGAACAATTTCTTCCCTCCTTTTTAAATTTATTTGTCTTTCCTTCTTAACTTCCTTTCTTTTCTTCCTTTTCCATTTTTCCTTCATTTTAATTTCCTTCCTTCCTTCCTCTAATCTTTTCCTTTCTTCCTCTCAATGCTTCCTTTTCCTTCAGTTAATTATTTTTCTTCATTACATCCTGTTTCCTTTCCTTTCTCACTTCCTTTTCTCCTTTTCCATTTTTGTGTCCATTATTTTCATTTCCTTCCTTCTTTCCATGTTTTTTCTTCCTTCCTTTCCTTACTTCAGTTGATTATTTTTTTTCTTACATCCTGTTTCCTTTCCTTTCTCACTTCCTTTCCTCGTTTTCATTTTTGTGTCCATTATTTTCATTTCCTTCCTTCTTTCCATGTTTTTCCTTCCTTCCTTCCTTCCTTTCTTCCTTTCCTTACTTCAGTTGATAATTTTTTTTCCTTACATCCTGTTTCCTTTCCTTTCTCACTTCCTTTCCTCCTTTTCATTTTTGTCCATTATTTTCATTTTCTTCCTTCTTTCCATGTTTTTTCCTTCCTTCCGCTAATCTTTTCTTCCTCTCAATGCTTCCTTTTCCTTTCTTCAGTTAATTATTTTTCTTTGTTACATCCTGTTTCCTTTCATTTCCTTTCCTCCTTTTACATTTGTCCATTCTTTTCATTTCCTTCCTTCTTTCCATGTTTTTTCTCCTTCCTTCCTTTCCTTACTTCAGTTAATTATTTTTTCCTTACATCCTGTTTCCTTTCCTTTCTCACTTCCTTTTCTCCTTTTCCATTTTTGTGTCCATTATTTTCATTTCCTTCCTTCTTTCCATGTTTTTTCTTCCTTCCTTCCTTCCTTACTTCCTTCCTTCCTTTCCTTACTTCAGTTGATAATTTTTTTTCCTTACATCCTGTTTCCTTTCCTTTCTCACTTCCTTTCCTCCTTTTCCATTTTTGTCCATTATTTATTTTCTTCCTTCATTCCATGTTTTTTCCTTCCTTCCTTCCTCCCTTCCTTTCTTAAGTTAATTATTTTTTCCTTACATCCTGTTTCCTTTCCTTTCTCACTTCCTTTCCTCCTTTTCATTTTTGTCCATTATTTTCTTTTCCTTTTTTCCATGTTTTTTCCTTCCTTCCTTCCTTCCGCTAATCTTTTCTTCCTCTCAATGCTTCCTTTTCCTTTCTTCAGTTAATTATTTTTCTTCATTACATCCTGTTTCCTTTTCTTTCTCACTTCCTTTTCCATTTTTGTGTCCATTATTTTCATTTTCTTCCTTCTTTCCATGTTTTTGTCCTTCCTTCCTTCCTTCCTCTAATCTTTTCCTCTCTTCCTCTCAATGCTTCCTTTTCCTTCAGTTAATTATTTTTCTTCATTACATCCTGTTTCATTTCCTTTCTTACTTCCTTTCCTCCTTTTCATTTTTGTCCATTATTTTCTTTTCCTTTTTCCATGTTTTTTCCTTCCGCTAATCTTTTCTTCCTCTCAATGCTTCCTTTTCCTTTCTTCAGTTAATAATTTTTCTTTGTTACATCCTGTTTCCTTTCATTTCCTTTCCTCCTTTTACATTTGTCCATTATTTTCATTTCCTTCCTTCTTTCCATGTTTTTTCTCCTTCCTTCCTTCCCTCCTTCCTTCCTTCCTTCCTTCCTTCCTTCCTTTCCTTACTTCAGTTAATTATTTTTTCCTTACATCCTGTTTCCTTTCCTTTCTCACTTCCTTTCCTCGTTTTCCATTTTTGTGTCCATTATTTTCTTTTCCTTCTTTCCATGTTTTTTTATCCTTCCTTCCTTCCTTCCTCTAATCTTTCCCTTCCTTCCTCGTAATGCTTCCTTTTCCTTTCTTCAGTTAATTATTTTTCTTCCTTACATCCTTTGTTTCCTTTCCTTTCTCACTTTCTCCTTTTCGTTTTTTGTCCATTCTTTTCATTTTCTTTCTTTCTTTCTTTCTTTCTTTCTTTCTTTCTTTCTTTCTTTCTTTCTTTCTTTCTTTCTTTCTTTCTTTCTTTCTTTCTTTCTTTCTTTCTTTCTTTCTTTCTTTCTTTCTTTCTTTCTTTCTTTCTTTCTTTCTCTTTCTTTCCTGTTTTACTTTCTTTTTCTTTTTTTTGTTTAATCTCATTTCTTTCCATCCTTCCCTCATACATAAAATGTACTTGCCCCCAGTACTCTGTTTGCAGAACTGCTTTTGAGGCCGTCATTCAGGTTAATGTTCGTTGGAGCGTTCAACTTAAAGGCTAAACCAAATGGCTCACGTCCGTTCGACTGAAGAGGAGTGAGGAATTAGAAACCTGACAGGCCGCCTCCCTCGTTAAGGCATCCGGTCGTTTCCATGCAGAGCACATCCAAGAATCCACTTCCTCTCTGTCTTTCACTGCGGTCTCGGTCGGGGACGGGAGGAGAGGAGGGGGATCGTGGGATGACCGGCGGCTGAAGCGAGTGTGGGAGCGTCCGCTCTCTGTCTCCAACCTCACAGAGAGCTGTGCACTGAATATTAAACTTCTCCCTCCATTGAACCGTTGGCTGTTTAGACTACTGTCCGAGTTCTTTTTATTTGTGTTATACATTTCATTTTAGTCATATTTTTCCATATTGACAGTGTTAATTGTCAGATTTTTTTTTTTTAATGCTCTTGGCTAGAAGACATTGTTCAAGGTCAATGCCAAGGAAGTCTTTTAACGGAGTAGAGCATTGAATAATGGTCTGTTAATTCAGTGTCAGCCCTAATCAAAGCTCCGATAGATAAGCGGAGAATCTGCACTGCGATGGCGTTCTTTATCAGGCTGTCTGGATCGGGCTCTCGCGATTGATTCCGGGGAGAACAGAGCATCTCTGTGTCTGTTGCCCAGCGGAGCTTGTCCTGCGAGTGACTCTGCTCATATTAATCATTTATGTGGTTCCCAGGTGTCTGGCCTGTTAACTGACTTGCAGTGACCACAGGGGAGATTCCCACTGCTTCTCTCCTCTGCACACTTCCCATCCTTCCAAACCTCTCTGCTTCTCTTCTCACCTAATCTCAAGAGGCCACTCATGCCAGCTGAGGGTTTACAGCCTCATCCTCCCACCCTCTGTCACGCTCTATCTCTTTCCATCCCTGATTTTGGAAAGATTGCTTCAATTAAGCTAACGGCGGGGTTTCTTAAGCCATTAGCCATGTTGCTGGAAGCCGTGTGCTGTCTAGCTCCGCTTTGCTCCCTGTAGGTTGAGGAAGCCACATGCTGCTGTCTGGTTATTCATGTCACAAGCTCTCTTAGTAAATCACATGAAAACGCCAATGTTGTTTTTTCAAATTAGGCTGGATAAGTGTCTGTTCAGGATTTTAGTTTATTTTTGTTTGACCATCTTTGCATAGTTCTTTCTTCAAAAAACAATAGTGTGGTAGAGTGATGTATTAGATGCTAATTCCATGCAAGTTCCACAAATACTGTCATACACTCTCAGAAAAATAAGGTTCAAAAGCCTTTCAAAAGGTATACCTTTGTACCTTATTTACCCCTAAAGGTCGCATATTAGTTCCTTAGAGGTACACAGTAAAATCCACAGAGTTAAATCAACTCTGCTCAGATAGCATTTGGTCCCTCTCTGAATAGTGTTAAAATAACACTGAAGCAGAGTTAAAGTTAATGAAATAATTAAGCTATTAATTCAGGGATGATTGAACATTAATGATGAACACCTGCTGTTAACAAGCAGAATAACTGAAGAAAAGAGAAACACAAGAACTACAAGTGACTTCAGCCAAAACCATTTAATTGAAATCAACTGAAGGTAAAAGACATTAAATCAATAAGTAAATCAAGATATGATTTACTTATTGCTAACCATATTGACTTTATTTCTGTCACGTCTAAATAATTTCTTATTGAGAATTAACATAGGTTTAGATGTTGGTGTTTTATTGGTCAATAAATTATGCCACCATCGTGGTGGTCAGGGTTTGTTTTAGTTGAGCTCTTGACCTTTTTATGTTTTTAAAATAATTTGTGTTTGAGCAATTGCAATAGTGTTTCACAGCAAACACTTGTGCATTGCCGAATCAAAAGACTAAAGGAGCAGATCCTTTCTATGTACGATTTTTTTCTCCAACAATGCATATGTTGTTGTTCTGATCATATGTTTAGTCATTTGTACATTTTGGTTTTGCATTAGCAACCCTGTGAAACTACAGCATGAGAAGAAAGTGCTGCAGCAAACAGATATACTGTTCAATTTTTTTATGCACTACATGGTTTTAAAATTAAACTACTGCATCACTTAGACACACACAGACATCAAGAATCAGCATATGAATCTCAACAATGGTGCTAAAAATAAGATGCTGCATGCTACAATGCATGCTGGGTATCACCATAGGACAAAACTCCCATCATGCACTGCAGTATGAATAATTATTGTCACCACTGTTGAGGATTGTATGATATATTTTCTTGTATAAGCCTGAGCTGTAATAGCTGCTCATTTTTAGCACTGAAGTATTACGGTGGCATTTGTTTAATGGATTTTTTTTGTTGCAATTTTGCAATGTTTCTCTTTTCTTCAATTATTCTGCTTGTTAACAGCAGGTGTTCATCATTAATGTTCAATAATCCCTGAAATAATAGCTTAATTATCTCATTAACTTTAACTCTGCTTCAGTGTTATTTTAACACTATTCAGAGAGGGACCAAATGTTATCTGAGCAGAGTTGATTTAACTCTGTGGATTTTACTGTGTACATTTTAGTAGCAAAATTGTAAATATTAGTGCCTTTTTAAAGGTGCCAGTGCCAGCTTTTGTTCCTTTTTTTTTGTTTGTTTTGTTTTAGTGTACGTTTACATGACAACAATGTAATAAAAACAGAAACTTTTTTTCTTTGTACAGGTGACAACGTTATCAAAACTATCTCTGTTCACACGGATCCGCGCAAACGACTAAAAACGCTGAATACGCATGCCAGACAAGTAGTTGTCATGTCACTGTGTAATAAAGACTACGCGCCTTCGCACATATGCATTATTTTACAGAGCACTCGGCTCACGCATGCCTATCCACATTATTTTTATAGTTTACTGCACTTTGATATTCTTGTTATTTCCCTATAGCAGCAAATAAATCGGAAGTCTTGCACATTCACAGAAAACACCTTATTTCCGCGTTGAAAAATAAAGTGGATAGACTAAACACGTAATACGCATGTGCATCACGTCACCGTTTTCACAGATTCACGTTTACACAGAGATGATAATGGTATCGTTTTCAAAAACGTGCACTTCGAAACCCATTTTCAAAAATTAGCATTTTCACGGCATCAAAACGGCATTGTCATGTAAATGAATGGCCAAAACGCATAAAGTTTTTTTTAAAGTCCCCCAGTACTCAATAATTTTATCCTTCAAAACTCATCTTTGACCAAAATTACATTTTTTTTTTTTTTTTTNCACAGAAAACACCTTATTTCCGCGTTGAAAAATAAAGTGGATAGACTAAACACGTAATACGCATGTGCATCACGTCACCGTTTTCACAGATTCACGTTTTTGCAGTTTACACAGAGATGATAATGGTATCGTTTTCAAAAACTTGCACTTCGAAACCCATTTTCAAAAATGAGCATTTTCACGCCATCAAAACGGCATTGTCATGTAAATGAATGGCCAAAACGCATAAAAAGTTTTTTTAAAGTCCCCCAGTACTCAATAATTTTATCCTTCAAAACTCATCTTTGACCAAAATTACATTTTTTTTTTTTCTGTGAAAATGTTTCTTCATGCCTTAAAATAGCTTGAATGTAACTCTACACCCTTGCTTCATTCAGTATACGCAGATCAATGACTATGCTAATTAGCCCCGCCCCCACTCACTCGCACAAGCTCAGAGATCCACTCGTTCAACTCGTTCAAGGTAAACGCTGCACAATGCTGGTATCCCTTTTTACAACATCAGACACATAATGGTAATTAATATGATTAGCCTTTTGCTTGACTACATTATCAAACAGCTACTAATGTGTTGCTAATGTTACACAAACCATGTTCCCATTCTTTATCTCAGAGTCAGCTGCCTTCTGAAAATCAGCATCCTTACAAACACTTTGAACAACTCAGAACGTCAGTGGATAAAGGCATGTAGTTCATCATAACATCGTAATATACATTATACACCCGCTATATTGCTAAATCTAAACTATTTTTCATATCAGCAGAAAAATATCCCGGTCTTCTCTTGAGACTCCCCTGCTTCAAAGCAGTCATAGTTAATGATATGCTAAAGCCCGCCAGCATGTTGACGTGATTGGTTACAAGGTAGTTCGTGCTGTAAGAGAAACACCAGCGATTTCAAACCGATTTCTTTTTTTCACTGCAGTTTTAAAGAGAAATTACTCAGCAATGGTTTTGACTGATGCATTTGCATATGGTTTGTCTCAAAGCATATTAAAAACACCACATAGACATGTAAACAACATTAAAAAAACTTGATTTTCACCACAGGGCGACTATAAGTCATTCCAAACACAAAAGTCTCAGGCAGAAACTTGCACCTCATTGCAAGGAGATGCATGACAAATGAAAACATACACCATCTCAATACCTAGCAACAATCTAGAACCTACTCGGAACATCTTAGCAAAACCATAGCAAAGGCATCGCAAATCCCTAAGATTGATCTGACTCAATCTAGACAGTTGAAGCTGAAGTTATGATCTGTGTAGATTAATGACCTTTGAATGTAAAATTAATTTAATGATGTTCAGTTTTGTAATGATTATCAAATGGCCCGCTCTTTATTTTTATAATTTGTAGTTGCTATTAAAAGAAATACTCAATGTAGTAACCCATAAATCAGAGCAGCTGATACAACGTCATCCTCTTTCATTCTGCTTATGTGTGTGATGTGAAACGGGTCTAAGTGTGAGGTTAAAGGGTAACTAGCGCGCGTGGGCTGATAAATTTTCGATTTTCTTGAATGACAGCCAGATGCAGATGCCCAAACGTGTGTCCTTTGTCCTGGATTTGAGGGCAGATGCGAGCGTCCTGGTGGACAGTGCTGTGGAGAGCTCTCGCTGAGAGAGGAGGCATCTGCTGTGCTTTTCAGAGACCACCTCTTGTTCTTCATCTCCAATCTCCATCTCTTTTCAGCCCAGGCGGAACTCGTCACCTCTTCACATCCTCGCTTTCTGCCCCTTTCTCACTGTGCCATCCCTCACGCTGAGGAAACAAACAGACAGATGTCTTATTTTCTACCACCTGCAGAGCTCCACCCACCCACAGGGGTCGATCTTCTTGCCGACCCACGTTCATGCCCAAAGTCTGTGACACTGGGGCTTTTCAACTTGGCAAGTGAACATCGATCGACAACGATTTCCTGCCTACGATGACTGAGAGGGCTGGAGATTGATCACTGGCAATTGTCTAATTGTGTGGCGTGGGATTGTGCGCATGCTTATTTGTGTGTTTCCATCCAAGTGAGTGAATGAAACCAAAGAGAAGGGATTTTATAAAGTGCTTGACAACTGTAGACCTCCCACTCCAAACGCTATGGCTTAGATTCTTCTCATTTGCAATCTGGCAGCAAGGACAATGTGTGTGTCCGGGGGTAGTCCATTGTCTTTCAAATGAAGCTGTCCCCCTTCCAAAACTGGAACAGAAGGTCATGAAAGCTCCCTCCGTCCTATGCTTGAAAAGCTCATTTGTGGGTGGACCTCTTTGTTGACGCAGATTCTGCTGATTGTGATGCTGGTCCAAAATTCGCAGTCCCTCTACACTGACCTTGTCCTAGACCGCCGGTCATCCTGTATTTAGAGTAATTCATCAACGACGCCTACTCGCTCGCTCTCCGCACTCATTAATATTAAAAATGATGAACTCATGCGGAGTACGCAGGAGTCTTATCTGAACCAATAACCAGTATTGATTGCGATTCATATGTCGTCACCTCTCAGTAATTCCCTTGTTTAAAATGATCCATATGCGATAACAGCTGCATGGCTGTGTTGGCAATGTACGCTCATTTTCCCCCAGGTTTTGCCCACTCAAAAATCAATCAGGAAAAAATAGATTGTTATTTTCACAGTGAGTGGCGGTGTCTGGATGTTTGTTTGGCTACTTGCTTAACAAGTGACTTCAAATTGACTTCCCAGCCATTACTCTGGAGTCGATTTGAGTTGATTTGATCTTAATTCATTTGGGATGTATGCTGGTGCAGCCCCTAGGCTGTTTTGGGGGTTAGTATTGATTTGTATTTCTAAAACTTTTTAGTTATTTTATTATTACAGTGTTTGGTGTAAATTTATAACCAGATTGGATTGGGTATTAAAACAAAAGGCTGGTTGTGGTGAGCTGCATGGAAGACTGAAGCCCCTTTATGATTACTTCAGCATGGGTTCTCTGGCACTGGATCAAACAACACTGGACAAATGGGTGAGAAACTATTGGTGAGAACAGGGCAGTCACACCAGACCTGCTGCTGTTATTCAGCCAGTAAGATCTTTATGCTGCTGACAAATAAAGATGGAGTGGATAAAAATGTGGGTTTAAAGGGTTAGTTCACCCAAAAATGAAAATAATGTCATTTATTACTCACCCTCATGCCGTTCCACACCCGTTAGACCTTCGTTAATCTTCGGAACACAAATTAAGATATTGTAGTTGAAATCCGATGGCTCCGTGAGGCCTGCATAGGGAGCAATGACATTTCCTCTCTCAAGATCCATTAATGTACTAAAAACTTATTTAAATCAGTTCATGCGAGTACAGTGGTTTAATATTAATATTATAAAGTGACGAGAATATTTTTGGTGCGCCAAAAAAACAAACAAAATAACGATTTGTATAGTGAGGGCCGATTTCAAAACACTGCTTCAGGAAGCTTCGGAGCATAATGAATCAGCGTGTCGAATCAGCGGTTCGGAGCGCCAAAGTCACGTGATTTCAGCAGTTTGGCGGTTTGACACGCGATCCGAATCATGATTCGATACACTGATTCATAACGCTCCGAAGCTTCCTGAAGCAGTGTTTTGAAATTGGCCATCACTATATAAGTAGTTTTTTTTTTTTTTTTGGCGCACCAAAATATTCTCGTCGCTTTATAATATTAATATGGAACCACTGTACTCACATGAACTGATTTAAATATGTTTTTAGTACATTAATGGATCTTGAGAGAGGAAATGTCATTGCTCCCTATGCAGGCCTCACGGAGCCATCGGATCTCAACAAAAATATCTTAATTTGTGTTCTGAAGATGAACAAAGGTCTTACGGGTGTGGAACGGCATGAGGGTGAGTAATAAATGACATTATTTTCATTTTTGGGTGAACTAACCCTTTTATAGTTGATTGATAATGTATTTGGTCTTGTTGGTCTATTAATTAATATTATTACACGGCTCTGTGGAATACTTGATTCTGATTGGTCAATCACACCATCCAGTGGTATGTTATTCCCCGATAACAACCACTGAAAAAAGATAACACAGGGTTATTGAAGTCAGCAGCGCTATACGCTTGCTAGGAACGTTTTTTTCTTCGTCAAAGTTTTGCGTTTGGCGAGCTAATAAAATATTAAAAAATATCATTATTTTACAATATCATTTACAGTTATTTAATTATGCCTTCCAGTATTGTGGACTCGCTCTCTCGTTTCATACAAACGCAGCTCCTGCCATATTGTGACTATTGTTTTGTACACTGTTGGATTATAAGATAATAAACAGGTATGATTTTAAAACAGTTTCATCCCAGATCAATATCTCTTATCACCGTAATTATTAATAATAAGTGGTGTGACTGTACCGTATCCCTTAAATGTTCGTCTAGTTTGAACTTGCTGCGCTTGTAACTGCTCTCTCGGCGGAAGCTTCGTGTTTAAAGAGCTAATAAAATATTTTGACTCAGATCAATATTTCATGTCTAATTATTTACTTGTGGCAATTAGCCGTGTAATAAGCGGGATAATGTACATCCAGCCGGTTGTTATCTCAGAATAAACCCCTTCAGGCTGATGCAAGACACGGCGGGGTTTATTCTGAGATAACAACTGGCTGGATGTACATTATCCCTTACTTAACAGTTTTTTTTTTAAGTATTTTTATTGTCAGTTCAAGGTAATTATTAATATAGTTAACTAATGTTAAGAGATATTAAGTTAAGTTTATATTTCCCAGTTTTAATGTATTATCAAAATAAGCCAGTCAAAACAGAATGTAAAAAAAGGCTGAATGTGAACAAAATTGTATGTTTGGTTTTATGTACGTCATCAGGGTTGTTTTTTTTCACATGCAGTTGAACATGTCGTTGTGCATTGACCTATTATAACCAAAAGGGACATTGCAACCGGATCAATGGTGGTGGACTGGAGTGTGTATTGCAATTTTTTGGTCTATAAAATCTTGATAGTAAAATTTGCTTGAATACACAGTATGTTTCGGAAGCTTGTTTAATGGTGTGGAAAGTATTCTGACTTTAGTCATTTCGAAAGAATGACTTCAGAATGAAAACAGAGAGTCATACAGTTAGGTGCGACACGAGGAAGCACATAATGACACTACTGGTGAACTACTCCTTTAAATTAAAAACCTTTTCCAAATTCACCACAGTGTGAAAAGAAAAATTATGATATGTTATTGACATTTCATTATTGGCTATTCACAATCTGTAAATCAAAATGTCGTATTTCCAAATGCTGAAAAATGTATTTGTCCCACAGACAGGGTCCATATAGTTAAAATGTTGAGTTCTCCATTACTGTCGCAGTTGAGGTTCAAGACTCTTGGGTATTTCATAAGTCAGTGTTATCAGCAATCCTCTCTGAAAATGACACAGCCTCAGGCACCTGTGAATGAATTAACATCCATTACATCAGCTCCTCACAGTGCCTGTTGACTCTACTGCCATCTCAAACACATAGCAGTCGAAATCATGCTCTCTTATCACTGTGTTCAGTGTGGCTGTACTTGACATCACTTATCTTCTGCCTGGCATATTAAAGGAATAGTTCACCCAAAAATGAAAATTATCCTATGATTTACTCACCATCAAACCATCCTAGATGTATATGACTTTCTTCTTTCAGACGAACACAATCAAAGCTATAACAACCTGGCTCTTTCTAGCTTTATAATGGTAGTGAATGGGGGGTGTGATTTTGAAGCCCATAAAAGCGCATCCATCCATCATAAAAGTAATCCATACGGCTCCAGGGGGTAAATAAAGGCCTTCTGAAGCGAAGCGATAGGATTTTGTAAGAAAAATATTAGGGCTGGGACGATACGTCGAACCTCGATTCGCAATACGAAGAATCTGGAGCGATTGTGATAGTTTTTAAACTGCTGTTGATTGATCCCGATTCATTGTGTCGATCGAGAATCGATGTATCGTCCCAGCCCTGAAAAAATCCATATTTCAAATTTTATATACTGTAATAACTGGCTTCCGACAAACGGCTGTACGCAAGTCGAGGAGCGATAGAAGAGTGACCTCTGACCTGACGTAGGATGTAGGAGCGTAAGCTTAGGTTGAGAGTAGACGCTTCTCAAGGTTTAAACAAATAGGGCTGGGAAATAAACTCAAGCTCCTCTTCTCTGATATTGAAATCCTCCGACATTTCTCTTTAAAAATTCTCGTTTTAGACTTCAAATTCGTGACTTGAATTGTTTTGCTCTATCCTCTGTGCTTCCATGTTCGTCAATACGTCTTGCATCAGGTCAGAGGTCACTCTTCTGCCAGAACTAGACTTGCGTACGGCCATCACTGGAAGCCAGTTATTATAGTTTATAAAGTTTTAATTATGGATATTTTTCTTCCAAAAAGCCATCACTTTGCCTCAGAAGGCCTTTATTAACCCCCTGGAGCTGTATGGATTATTTTTATGATGGATGGATGCACTTTTTTGTGCTTCAAAATCTCGAGCCCCATTCACTATCATTATAAAGCTTGGATATTTTTTTTTAATATAACTCTGAATATGTTCATCTGAAAGAAGATACTTGATGGCTTGAGGGTGAGTAAATCATGGAATAATTTTCACTTTTGGGTGAACTATTCCTTTAAAGGTATAGTTCATTCAAAAAGTGAATTCATTATTTACACCTTCATGTAATTTCAAAGCAGTTTGGCACTTTCTTTAGTGGAATCCAAAAAAAGATTCTCATATTATGAAAATGAATACAGGTCCAACTGCAGAAATGAATAAAAAAGCACCACAACAACTCAACATATCATGCGTCCATCGTGTTCAAAGAAATTATTTTGTTTGGAACGACATAAGGGTAAGTATTTTCATTTTTGGGGGGGTGAACTATTATTTTCTTTAAATAAGTTTGTTTTAACATACTTGGCATTTGTTTTTAAGCCTTAGCAGTTGCATTCAAATTCAAATATGTTATCTAAAGACATACAAGGTGTGGTTGCATTGTAAATTACAACTACACATTTAGTTAGTTTAAAGTGTGATTGGACGCTGAAGTTGTCATTCATCCTCAGTTGGGTGTAAACTTTCCCTAATAATATTAGGTCTTTTTTGGTGTGAGCTAATGGACTCCCCGACTGGAGCATGTATCCATGTTGACTCCTCTCATCACTGGACCATGGGGTGTCGTCAAGACAACCTCAAGCTACAAAGAGCCTTCTCAGGCCCATTCAGAGGCACGAGAGAGAGGGGCTTTTGTGCTGGAGTTGTGGGTGGGAAGTAATATATTCATTTAGTGTGCAAACAGACGAATAAGCATGCTAACTGCTCTGTTCACTAGCACATTTCATATCTGAGCCGCAAACAGAGGCTCACATTGAACGTGCTTTCCATTTGTCAGCAAGATGAATTAGCATTGGAGATGGTCATACAGATTACATATGGACACACACCGGGGGCTGTACATGAACTCATGTCACAGTGAATCTGACAGCTGAGAGATTAATGACTCTATCACTGAACTATCTGCAGAGAGACTATAAGCTATAAAATGAATGTTGCCTGACCAGCAACTCTGGCTCAACCAATGGAGTGAGTTTGTAGCGGTAGTCTGTTTCTCTGACCTCTTGCTGACTGGGAAGTTTTCTGGAAACATATTTGAAAACTACAAAATTGTACATAATCATACAGGTTTGGAACGACTTGATGGAGAGTAATTAGGGGCCAAGCACCGAAGGTGTGTAGGAACTTATTGTATTCGTTGGCGTTCTTATTATTATTATTATTCCGTTTCCGCTCTGGAAGTCTATGGCAGCCCACACAACCGTATGCGGGAAAGTTGTGAAATTTGGCACACTGATAGAGGGCATTCTGAAATGTGTCCATAGCAAATTTGGAGTCTCTGAAGGCATCTTTACACAGAAAAAGTGACACAGAAACCAACTCTGAAGCGGCATAAAATCACAAAAATGTGCATTTACACAGACTGTTTAAAGGATTAGTCCACTTTTAAATACACTTTTCCTGATAAATTTACTCACCCCCATGTCATCCAAGATGTTCATGTCTTTCTTTCGTCAGTCGAAAAGAAATGAAGGTTTTTGAGGAAAACATTCCAGGATTTTTCTCCTTATAGTGGACTTCAATGGGCACCAAACAGTTGAAGGTCATAATTAGTTTCACTGCAGCTTCAAATTGTTCTACACGATCCCAGATGAGAAATAAGGGTCTTATCTAGAGAAACCATCGGTCATTTTCGGAAAAAATACAACCGTTAATGCTTTATAAACAAAATATCGCCGTGAACGTACTTTCCGCTTCCCCATTCTTAACGCTTACGTTGAATGTTCTACGCCTTCCCTATTCTACTTACGGAAAAAAACGAAACTGGCGCCACGTTCATTCTGTAAGTAGAATAGGGAAGGCGTAGAACATTCAACGTAAGTGTTAAGAATGGGGAAGCGGAAAGTACGTTCACGGCGATATTTTGTTTATAAAGCATTAACGGTTGTATTTTTTCCGAAAATGACCGATGGTTTCTCTAGATAAGACCCTTATTTCTCATCTGGGATCGTGTTGAACAATTTGAAGCTGCAGTGAAACTAATTATGACCTTCAACTGTTTGGTGCCCATTGAAGTCCACTATAAGGAGAAAAATCCTGGAATGTTTTCCTCAAAAACCTTCATTTCTTTTCGACTGACGAAAGAAAGACATGAACATCTTGGATGACATGGGGGTGAGTAAGTTTTTCTGGAAAAGTGTATTTAAAAGTGAACTAATCCTTTAATGCTCCTCTGAAGCGGCATAAATGCATTTACACAGGAATTAAAATCGCGGGAAACAATGCTTTGAACATAAGTATTTCAAAACTAACACAATTAATTTAAAAATAATTAAATAGTAAACAATGAAATATAACTCGAAATAAATAAAAAAAATACGAAATTTTAAATTAGTAAACTGCGTGCTGTATCTCACGCTTTGATGTTTGTCATAAAAAAAATTGTTACAGTTGGAACGATTCTACAAAAAATTATTCATTATTACACCGGGTAGATCACAACAGGATTAAAAGAGGTCGAACATTTTTTTTTTTTTTCCAAAGAGCCAGAAACAACAAATAATGCTAGCGTTTGATTGTGTCAGGCAGCAGCAGATGTCACCAGACCGTCGTGTATGGGTGAAATATCGTCCTCAAGGAGATGATTTTTGGAATATAATATAACAATACACAATCAAAGTGACGCCGATTGTGTCAAGCGTTTACCGTATCTGAGAGAAATAGCAGCGCGTTGATCTGACAGTCTCTTCATAGAAAGATTACAAACGGCAAAAGCCAATTGATGACACATGACGATTCTCTGCTGTTATTTTGGTGGTTTGCTTCACGATGTGAGTGCAGGACTCTTTTACTTCAATGCCCCTTGTTGAAAGACATTATTTTTATTATTTGCCCTATATGTTTCGTCTCCTGCTTCTTGAATCTCACGCCGCCTGAGCTGACTGGAATGCTTTTGGTGGTCATGACAATGACGTAGTTTAGGGCGGCTATATTTCACGTTCATTTACACTGAACCAGAACAGTATCAGACTCGCCTTTGATACTAGGGCCTGAGGTGGGTCAGACCCGGCGTATTTTAGGTCTTCTTTAATGCGGCATTGCGTCTTTACACTGAATTCTGAGCAGATACAGACCCGCTTCAGAGCAGCCATAAATCAGCTGTGTAAAGATGCCTTAACTCAATCCCTCTAGCGCCACCACCTGTCCAAAATTTCACTCGTGATTATGCTAATAACTTTTGAACCATAAGAGTTAGAAACAAAATTCAAAATGTTTTCCTCTGATTCTTGGCTCAAGACGATTCGATTGCACCCTATGACGTCATTTTCCATCAGGAAAAGTTTCCACAAGCAAGACCTGAGGTTACATGCATCGTTTCGGCGCAGCGCCGCGCCACCTACTGGTCCAGAGATACTAAAAATTTGTATTTTTGCTTATAACTTCTGATAGGTTTTAGACAGAGAAGTCTAAATAACAAATGAACCAATATCCAATAACCATTTGTTGGTTATCAGCCTTTGTTTCAAAATTTCACTCAGAAATTGCCAGTAAATTTCACAAATAAATGTTACGAAACACATAAAATTAAACGTGAAATGTTGACGTAGAAAGACTAAAATAGTATTTTCTTGTAAAACGTACATAATCTGTTTTATTTTTTTTATTTTTTTTCAAAGTGTAGTAATATTTTTTTTTTGATATGCAGTACACGGTGTATTTTTATTTGTTTTATTGTAGTTTTGTGTTTCTGCTCCAGTCGCACAGAAATGACAAACTTTAGTTATATCTGTCTGGGTAAACTGGAATTTAATTAGGTCAGATGAACATATTAAAATGACTTGAAGGGAAAATAATAAGTAATGTTCTAAATATTGTTAGTAGTAGTTGTAGTTGTTGCTGTTGTTGTTGTTACAGGCAAAAAAAACCACGAGGCTAAAAGGTTTCACAGTGATTAGTGGTTGCCTATGAAGTGTTTATTCATGTTGATTTGAATGGCTTTTACTATATATGGATGGCCGATATTATGCCGAGGCCTTTGGCTCCTGTTCAGCTGCTATAATCAGTGAGCCATTTATGAAGCTGTCCTGCAGGAATGTGATTTCGTATGACCAGCCGACATAATTCAGGGAAGCGTGAATGTGAGGGCAGGCTGATATCAGCTGGCTCTTTCATTGGCCAGTGTTTCATCATACTGCTGTAAACCAGTTACTCCAGCCTGACGCGTACAGTCACTGCCTCTGTCTGACACAGCACATGTCCCCTGACTCACAGAAGGCAGCGTTGTCTCGTCTAGACACAGGACACGAGTCAAAATGAAACCAAACTGAATGTTTAAAGGCGTAGTCATGTTCAGTGCAAATATTTCAAACCCATATGCTATTGTTTTCTGTGGGAATTTTGAAGAATCTTCACAGCTCTTTTGCATAAAAAGACTGTTAATAAAAACCATTGCCATAATAAGAATAAATTAAAAAAAGATTATCAGTGAGTAGTTATTAATAATTATAGTGATTGTGAAGTATTACAATAGTAATATTTCTTATTTTGTTAAATATTTTATTTAGTAACAATATGATATTAATCATTAATAATAATAATAATAATAATAATACTTTATAGTCATGTTGCTATAAGAAATATCTGTATAATAAATATTTATTATTCTGTTTATTATTCTGTTTATGGAAATATGACTATAAATATGACTATAAACTAATTGTTGTTGTTGTTTTTGTTATTAATTGTTATTTTACAGTCATATTGCCGTAATAAACAGAATAGGATATATTTATTTTACAAATAGATATTTTTTAGATTATCATCGAGTAGTTATTAATAATTATAGTGATTTATTTTACAGCGAAATATTACAATAGTAATATTTCTTATTGTTTAATATTTCATTTAGTAAAAATATGATATTAATCATTAATAATAATAATAATTATTAATTATTATTATTATTTTTGTCATATTGCCATAATAAACAGAATAATAGGAAATATTTAATATACAAATATTTATTTACAGAATAACAGAATAATAAATATTTATTGTACAGATATTTATTGTTCTGTGTGTTATGACAATATGAC